>CM055961.1:96182500-96512500 GCA_029531755.1 Holothuria leucospilota
CGCTAAGTAATGTAGGCATGGTAACGCGCCCTACACCTGTAGCGTGCCTTTAACGCCTCTACGGCCGCAAATGCCTTAATTCGCACAATCATGCATTAGCTTGCATGCACATTATTGCACTGCGTCTAGTACATGGGCTGCTTAACAACTTAATGAAAAGGCTATACACATCACAGTATCTGACGGACATGTAGGACTTAACACTAATGTGTGACAAAAACGAAAGTACCCTTACTTATTATTACCTTTCGGTTTACAGTACAAGTAGGTACAACCCCAAGAATACGAATCTAAAACTCCACTGGCTTACAGACTTTATGATAGCTCTAATTGTAATTATGGTTTGCGCTAAATGGAAAGATACAAAGATATTATAAACATAGATTCCAAACTTAAAATGGCGCGCTGACTCCCTATGAAGCCAAAATATCGGGACGGAAGTGCTGATCGCTGTTCAGTCGTTTTCAAAACAAACAGGCAAAATGAGGTCTTCCAAAAGTATGAATACATTTTATTTCGAAACGTTGTAAATTTGGATACAAAAGGTAGTTATGAGAATCGGTGGGTTTAAAATGTAGGTTTGACTTGATTTTACGGTCATAAATTGACAATTGAAGGTCGAGGAAAACCACTGAAGTGTCAGAAATACAATGTAGAAATTTCAGAAATTGACGGAAGGATCCTACAAATTGGATGAAACTTTCTAAATCTTGACGGATTCCTGTTGCCACTCCCACAATATCGTCAATATAGCTTTTATAAAGGAAAGGGTGAGTGAGCACCGGTATACTGCGAAAAAAGTTGTTCTTCAAAGTGACCCATGGTTAGGCAAGCAACAGAAGGATCCATTTTCGTTCCCATGGCTACTTTTTTAACCTGACGGGAAAAAAGCGCCCATTGAACTGGAAACAGTTTTGGGTAAGAACAAGTTCCGTCAAGCGAAGGAAAGTAGTTGTAGAAATTTGGGGGTCTTGCCGTTGGTCCAGGTAATGGCGGATAGCTGACAAAGCAGCATGATGGGGGACGGATGTGTAAGGCTACATACATCCATGGTGAACAGCAGACGTTCACCACAATTTTCGGGAAACTCAAAGTCTTGAATAGGTCTCACGAAATGAAGAGTGTCTTGAACAAAAGACGGTAACGCTGATACGAACCGGAAGATTCCAGAGTCCAAGAACTCAGAGAACAATCCACGGAGTTGCTTATCTCATACCTAGCACACGCCCTGTACTAAGCGGTATAACTGGGGGACGCACATCAATGTGGAATCAGAGCAATATCTATCCTGCTGCATGTGTGGAATATACTACGAAATTGAAGCCGACTTGGAGGGCACGTTATGTAGGTCACCTTCTGAAGTAATGTATCGCTAAGTAATGTAGGCATGGTAACGCGCCCTACACCTGTAGCGTGCCTTTAACGCCTCTACGGCCGCAAATGCCTTAATTCGCACAATCATGCATTAGCTCGCATGCACATACAGTGTGTGCGGTGTATGCAAATTAGCTACCGCACACGGAGGTTTATTGCACCTAGCTGTTTTGATAAGAGTGTTATGTTACATGTCGGTAACTTGGTGACTTCAAAGAGATTGTGAAGACAAATCTCCAGTCAAATAGCAACTCCCTGGACTGAGTAGACAACTACTGCTTTTAAGATTAAAATATACGCAGAGCATATTTTAACCCGAACGCAACTTCTGCTATAACTTGTATGTAGGCTATAACTGGCAAACAAAGCGCGTTCCTGCGTGCGTATTTCGGCTTTCATCGACACGCGTATTTTTGTTTTGTTAGGGACGCGCACGTGTGCGCGCATAAACGTTATCCGGCTATGTAAAGGGCGTCGACGCGCTACACATAACTGGTTATGTAGAGCGCGTCGACGCTCTGAATATAACCGGCTATGTAAAGCGCGTCGTCGCACTGCACATAACCGGAAAAAGATTTGTGGGCGCACTAAAGTACTTGTGCTGTATTTCAAAGGGCCCTTTATTTCTGTATGATTATGAGACGTCATGCGGCGTACGTTGAGGTTAATTCTGTACATTACATACGCAGGCAAGTCCTATAAATAGCAAAGTGTTAGAGAAAGTACACGCAAGGAAGAAACGACTTGTTGGTTGAGAAACTGCAAATTTGGACCTAACTTTGCCTCAATGGATGGGACATTCCGCCATTTTGACCTCGGTCTCTAGTCAATAAATACTCTTAGGCCATCAATTAACCTTGCGCCCCCTCTATTGAAAATTATGGATTCATTACTGCGCTAATGTGCTGGAGGAATACTACACCGGGAGAGGATGGGAAACGAACGACACACACGTACACAAAAAGAGCGATAGTACAGCCCAATTCAAGTGTTCCAAAGACAACAACGTTTTTTCCTTTAAATATAACGGCGCAGATGATGCATAGATATTGATTGTTCCATTCTCTTTAAGAAATCACAGTTTGAAATCCGGGAACTACTGAGTGATAGCAACTTAATAAGTAATTAATCGTCGGACGGACACCTCAGCCAGCAGGCTGATCCTTCAGCAGGTTGCTACTATATATAGAGCGCTTTTACCTTGGTTGAGCTAGCTGACCAGTCAGTGCACGAAAAATGGGGTGAAGTGAGGTGGGGGTGAGTCTACCAGCCTACTCTCGGCTTGGTTTTCCATACGATGATGTTTTAACAGTTAACAGTAAGCCAAAGACCAACAACAAACACTGAGTACCTTCAGCCAAGTCGTTTATTTTCCTTCCTCGGATGACCTAGGCAAGTCCTTATGCAATCTGACCTACATCAATTGTAATACATGTTATTCAGGGTGGACTGTGATGGAAGTAGGGCAGGGAAAGTGGGTGAGGTTGCTGAAAGGTTGTTTCCCGGGATTATGTAACTTCGGTACTTAACTATGAATTTGCATAGCCTAGGATCTGTCTTCCTAACGCTAACACTTTTAACGCAAGGTAATACGAGAATTGCAAACTTTATTTAGTAAACCATAAATAACGATATTCCTGTTTTTCTCGTACGGTTAATTTCAGACTACAAATTCGTCACCGCACTCCCTGTCTCCATATTATTCCACAGGTTTCTTGACAATTCTATTTTGTTGAACTTTTTTGTACAATTTAGCAACACGCTTTCCAACGTCTCTTCTTCACTAGTTCTAAAAAGAAGAGAGCCGCGAAATCCACAAAACACAACCTGCTTCCAACAGAGACCGGGTGGCATGTAAACAGCGGAGGCGGGAGAGGTATTTTGTAAATTCGTCAAGTGATAGGACGTCCCTAGCTCCTTACCTAGCGAGCACGGCTCTCGTTTAACTTGCTTGTCACGCATGTGCTGAGCTCAATTTTCACAGAAGTCGTCGTACGTGGAACCAAGCCCAGTGCCGCAGGTTTCCAGATTCCTGTTACTGACAACGCTAAACGTAGGCTGCGTAGCCCAGCCATCGTTTCACTCCAAACCGCCACAGTTCACCTAAGTAGACTGTAAATAGACAACCGATTCTCAAAACCACCACTGCAACAATCTGCGCTATACTTCAACGATTCAAGTCACGACACGCAGGTTCATTTGCTCGACATTCACTTAAGAAGACAGTGCAAAATTGGAGTCTTGTACTCTTGTGTGGACCTAAGCATAGGTTTAACTTGTAATTATTCAACGGGCTTACGTGTTTTCTGCTTTACTTTTTGCACCCATTAACTGCAACCTAATTTGCATTCCTTTCATTTATTTTTATTTACCTGAGGATGACACATGACTTAATCTGGAGACTGACCGCTAAATAACTTCTTAATTTAGGATGATCCTAAATTAAGAAGTTATTTAGCGGTCAGTCTCCAGATTAAGTTTCATTTTTACATTTATTAGTTCATCGAAACCCTACAGGTGCTTTAACCATTACTGAAACAACCATAGGTACACTCTAATAACGTGTTTAGCCTCTAAACTTTTTTCTAAACACTTTTTGCCCCCACTTTGTAAACACGCCCTAATGCTAAACACTACAAGTGTTTAGTGCTAGGACATTTAAATGTTTAGACCTTAAACATATTTAAGAATTTGCTGTTAAAGTTTTAAACATTACTTGAATGCATCATGGAGGTAAGCACTATGCACAAATATAAATATTGACATACATGTTTAGGAGGAATGCTACCATACATGTAATTGCATAGTACGTACGTGCATGATGCATTCAATTAAGCCAGTGGGCCACAACTGGAAAAAAGGCCGTGGCCGGCCCGACTTAAACCAATTGGTTAGAAACTGAGCCGTAAAACCTCATCTAACTCACACTCAATTAACATTGAACCACTGTTCAGTTTAGCACTGCTTATTTGCAATACACCTTATGAACGGTATGGAACAACAGTTCACATGGTTCAACTTTTGTATTTTGAAACCCAAGGAATGTAATCAATGCTATTTCCGGAATATTAACAAAACATTTGCTTATGGCATTAATGCTCATGCATAAATAAGATAAGAACAAGCTGTCTAAGATTTCCGTCAAATTTTAATTTCAACTCATTTTATTCACATTTGATTCAGTTCATTCCGGTAACATTCAAATGTTAATGAAAGGTTTACTTTTGGTAAACAGGTAAAAATGACTACTTGCATTTTGCAAGAGGGAGGAAATCCTTGGAGTTGGAATAAAGCCGCGGTCACACGGTCAAAACGGTCACAACGAATTCGGATCGGATACCGATCCGATTTTTAGCTCAGCTGAAAGCTTTCAGCTGAGCTATTGCTGTCGTGCACGGCAAACGTCTGTCACCATAACATTTGCGTTTAAGTGCCTGACATTTCGCTGTTTTTTGTTAGATTTGCCTGAAATTTAGTAGAGATGTTAGCGAAAGTGATATCTGTATGCTGCGACTCTTTTCGATTAATTTGACCGCAATTTGGGAGGGGGCTTTGTTTGAAAACGTAAAACTCCCTACTTGTCCTTCAATTTTGCACCAATCTTGATAACGTGTTTCATATAGATAGTTCAATTTGTGCTGAACAAAAGTTAATTTTTTTTTCGTTTCTGCCATCATTAAAGGCATGAAAACAGCACTTTTTGAAACAAATTCTGGCGAAGTCCTCATGTTCGGGAATAGGCCTACATCGAGAATCCCAGTTGTTATCATTTGAGAGACTGTACAACGAAACGAGGTACAAAAGTATACTGAACATATATAAATGTACAGGACGTCTCGTTCTTAATCGTGTGGAAGTGTTTACGCAAAGTGCAGTGTATCGAATTTTGAATACCGTACGTGGACTACCCCACTATGTCAGACTATGTTTGCTCAGCTTTTTGCTTTCCAAACCAGGGATATGACATGAATAAGGAATACACCGTACAGCCTACTATCGTTACGTGAACATGTGGCGCTGATCTCATTCAGGCGTTTGAATAATAGACTAGCTAAATTGGTTGGATGGTTAGGCCTACTCGAAAAGAAATACCGGACGTTTTAAAGTGGTGCAAGTTCTTGCAAATATGTGGCCTTGTGCGAATTAGTGGTATAAGATAGGCCTACACATTTTTGTGTTGAGGCAGAAACAAGTATTCAACTTAGCCTGATGTCTGAATGGTTTTAGGAGTTTGGCTTAAAGTTTAAAGGGAATATATCCAGTCGCCTCAAGTTTCAAGTTATTTGTAAACATTCCTTAATCTTTCAAATCTTCTTGTATCTCCTTTACAAACATTTTTTTTTAACATTTCTGGACGAAAACTATTCAGTATGAAAGGTAAACAAATGACATATTCTTCCTTAATAGCAAATTAGTTTATATTGTCATATGAAGGAAAGAAGCGACTCGCCGCGTGAATTGGGATGCCGGCGCGGGGTACACTACTTCAACTTCAGGTGAATGTTGTCTAGGAAATGTCGTAAGAGGAAAGAGGAACCCACCCCTTTCTTTTAAACAAAGAACATAGCACGTTGATTGAAAATACAATGCTTCATATGGTTTAAGCTTGACGGTTGTGCTAACACAATTTTCGGTTTGAAAAGGAAAACGTGTGCCATATGTCAGTCTCGGTGCCTGCAGGAATTGTGCAGCTCAGGCTTCCAGTCAAGCGGGCCAAGGGGGCGAATCCCTCTTTGAAATTTGTTCGCCCCCTAGCAAGTTTTCAAGTTGCCTTTGGCTTAATGGCATTTGTATACATTTGGCCCCTTAAAAATTTGTTAGCCCCTGGAAGCCATTTCGCCCCCATTCAGTACCTTGTCAGGATACGAGCCTGGTGCAGTCACACTGCAGGAACCGCCCCAGTCTTGTTCTCCGTTGCCGAAAGCCTCACCAAGTTGTTAAGGGGAAGCCATGGGGGATGATATTTCAATAGCCTTAGACTTAGTATAAGTGTGCATATTTTCCCACGCTCTCTACGAACTGTAGTTACCCTCCGGCCTGTTGCGACACATTCACCGGTCCTAAAATTATCCCTTTGTACTGAGTAATTGAGCAGTTTTGGTTTGTCAAAATCATAGTGGCAACACGTATTTGAACTTTTGTCCCTGGACAAGTTCAAGGAATATCTTTGGGGCAAAATATCGCTTTTAAGACCTTTAACCATTTGAAAAGTTTCTTCATCGGAAGTTACTATCTGGGTCTAATTATGGAAAACAAATGAGGTCTACAAAGCAGCACACTCATAAGCATTCATTATTTGTATAACAGGCGCAGATCCAGACATTTCGAAAAGGGGGGGGGGGGCTGAAAGCCCCCTTGAATATTCTCCTAGATTAACAGTATGCTTATTTTCGCGTATTTGTTATTGTTGATGTGGCGAAAAAGGGGGGGGGGCTAAGCCCGAGGAAGCCCCCCCCCCCCCTTGCATCCGCGCCTGAGTATACTAACATCTGTGCAGTATATAAAGGTAACTTTGTGTACCAGATCTAGTCTTTCAGTGACTTCGGGAGTTCAATACAAATTTCATTGCATTCAGTTTATATTTATCTCTTTGTTTTGTAACGTACGTATGAACAACATGAGTTACAGACCCAACCAAAATATTGACTGCAGACTTTTAGGTCAACAGGAAAAGCTGAGCTTCGGCAACATTGTTGCGCTTGTTGTGGGTCGTTATTAAAATCTTCTCCATCTCTGGTCAAACAGAGCCCCATATTTGCCAACCAGTGTAAATATATGACTTGCATCATAGGTCTATGAAAATGAACTGTTAACTGATTTTTTTCATGACGTCACACCCATAGACAGCTTTTATCGGACACGCGTAGTCCGATAAAACCTGTCTGTCGATGTGACGTCACGAAATAATTCGTATAAATTTAACTTTCGTAGTCCTGAGATAAAAATCATATAATTACACAGGTTGCAAATTTTTGGTTCCTCCCGACCCGAAATGGAGAAGTTTTTTTTTTATAAAAACTCACAAAAATCGGATCGAAATCCGATCCGAGTTCGTTGTAGTGTGACCGCGGCTTAACCTTCATCATACAGACTGTTTTGAAAGAGTTGACAATACTATTTTGAAAAATTTAGGTGGTTTGACCTTTGATCTGCATTGAAATTTGACCTTGACCAATAGCAACACCAAAACTACTATTCTACAATTTGTCTAATCAATATCTACACATGGTTTAACGACTTCTGTAACATTCTGACAGTAGTTAATGACTAAAGACCCTTTTGTTGCTTATTTGATCTTTGACGTATGGTATTAAACATGAATGCATAAGTTCTCATGGTGAGTCACCCACCCACCAAATTTGATCTTGACTGGACTTACGGTTTTGAGGGACATTGCAAAACACTTTGCTGCACACCCCCACGGATACAGTCAGTCACATCTTTAATGTCATGGGTAGTTCAATACCTCTTCCTCCCATGCAGTACATTTGATTGGTGTGTTACTTTATCAAAGTGCCAAGTGCAATTCATTGTCAGGTCACTAAAATGTAAAATAACTCGCGAATGGTGATTGGTGTTCAACGTGGGCAACACTTAAATGTTGGACTTCCGGTCTCTTGCAACAGGTCCTTCCATTCAGGGACCAGGGCTTTAGCAGTTCTCTTCTCCATCGAGACGGATGGACACTTATGAATTATATTCATCATATCCCACGTACGTATGAACAACATGAGTTACAGACCCAACCAAAATATTGACTGCAGACTTTTAGGTCAACAGGAAAAGCTGAGCTTCGGCAACATTGTTGCGCTTGTTGTGGGTCGTTATTAAAATCTTCTCCATCTCTGGTCAAATAGAGCCCCAAATTTGCCAACCAGTGTAAATATATGACTTGCATCATAGGTCTATGAAAATGAACTGTTAACTGATTTTTTTCATGACGTCACACCGATAGACAACTTTTATCGGACACGCGTAGTCCGATAAAACCTGTCTGTCGATGTGACGTCACGAAATAATTCGTATAAATTTAACTTTCGTAGTCCGGAGATAAAAATCATATAATTACACAGGTTGCAAATTTTGGGTTCCTCCCGACCCGAAATGGAGAAGATTTTTTTATAAAAAGTCACAAAAATCGTATCGGAATCCGATCCGAGTTCGTTGTAGTGTGACCGCGGCTTAACATTCCCAATAGTTCAATGTTAATAAAGCAGCAAACTGCTGCAACAGCAAAGTTGTGAAGGCTACCCTGACCGGGATTTTGACACCATTACTAAAGCAAGCACAACTGAAAATAGTGAATATCCTGAATACTACCTAACTAGCAGTTAATGTGTAAAAGGCGACAACTGCATCCTTTTTTATTTGACCTATGATGTCATCAATATCACATGCACAAATTTTTACGATCAGGCACCTACCCACCAAGTTTGACCTTCATCATACAGACTGTTTTGAAAGAGTTGACAATACTATTTTGAAAAATTTAGGTGATTTGACCTTTGATCTGCATTGAAATTTGACCTTGACCAATAGCAACACCAAAACTACTATTCTACAATTTGTCTAATCAATATCTACACATGGTTTAACGACTTCTGTAACATTCTGACAGTAGTTAATGACTAAAGACCCTTTTGTTGCTTATTTGATCTTTGACGTATGGTATTAAACATGAATGCATAAGTTCTCATGGTGAGTCACCCACCCACCAAGTTTGATCTTGACTGGACTTACGGTTTTGAGGGACATTGCAAAACACTTTGCTGCACACCCCCACGGATACAGTCAGTCACATCTTTAATGTCACGTGTAGTTCAATACCTCTTCCTCCCATGCAGTGCATTTGGTTGGTGTGCTACTTTATCAAAGTGTCGAGTGCAATTTATTGTCAGGTCACTAAAATGTAAAATAACTCGCGAATGGTGATTGGTGTTCAACGTGGGCAACACTTGAATGTTGGACTTCCGGTCTCTTGCAACAGGTCCTTCCATTCAGGGACCAGGGCTTTAGCAGTTCTATTCTCCATCGAGACGGATGGACACTTATGAATTATATTCACCATATCCCACTGTTTTCTTCGCAACCATTCAGGATCTGAGTACTGTTGTTGACTTTCTAATGGCCGCGGCAGGTATGGTTCTGATAGCTGCACAGCTTAGTGCTGGTGGGTATTCTGACCTTGCTGCTATCTCACGGAGACTCGATTCTCAGGATGAAGACAGAGAACTCACTCCTTGAATTCAATACCTGCACTTCACTTAGTGCTTTCTGTGGGGCGGCTGCTCACGGGATTGTTCGGAGCATATGAAGTTCGTTACAACATTTTCACCGTGGCAGATGCAGTGAGGAGGCTTTCTACCCTGTCTTTGTAATTCCAGACTAAGCCTTTTATTGGGTGGATTCAGCTTCTGCAAGGAATGCATACAGGTCAACATGATCAAGAACCCCCGCATGTCATTGTGCTCCATAAAGGAATGGCAGTGATCTCCTTCAGCAAAAGCCTTACGAACTGCATTGTTCATACTCCTTAGACGTGTTCTTGAATGTCAGGTAAGAAACCAGTGCCGCACCACAGATCCTTCACTACGACTTTGCATCCTGAAACTTCTCTCAGACGACATCTTCACCCTGGAGGACCGGAAGCGCTCAAGCAGAAAAAAGTGGCCCGACGGGGTCATGGAGGGCACAATGGAGAGAGCTGGTATGTTTCCCCTCAGTGCTCATTGGCGATGCACAGAGATGATGTGGCTATGAGTATGCCACGATGAAGCAACATCCTTCAGGTCCTTAGATCTGACCAAGCTTCCCTACAGAAAAAAGAAGAATGAGCGCAGAGGTTTACATTCTTAACTATTGCGATTTTATGTAGATGGGTTTTTCAGTGACTTCAAGTCTCAAAACGGCATAGTGAATTTCCACAAGGCAGACCTCCTAGTGTGGACATTTTTGGGCTACTACACTTACCCCTTGGTAAAGCCATTTAACCCTCCCATATGGAGGGGAGACCAGGTCCCTCCTTTCCTTATACAAGTACTCTGCATCATAGCTCTCGCAGGCTATGTATAATTTGTACAGAATAGCTCAGCATACACCGAGTCAATGCCTACATCCAATCGTCTTTCGTCCTGTCCCTCATGGGGTGGTGTGAAGGTGCGTATTCGTCCGGTTCAATAACATGGCCTAAACCCACTTCTGAAGGGTAGGATGGGATCATCCCTAAGGTCTCCACGCAATTTGCCACTGTGTAATGAATACCGCTTTTGTTCAGTGGATTGAAACCATTAGTTTCATAACAGGGAACACTCGAATATAAGAACGTTGTGATAGATATTTATTGCTTTAGTCAGGGTAACCCTAATTAAGAGTGCGTTTTCGCTTGGTTTACTCACCTACCTCTTGTAAGGTAAGTGGTAGGACCTCCCTAAGGCTAAGTCTATAATGTTGAGGGTAAATACAGTGAAAGTCATCAACAAGTGTACGATAGGGGCGGATCTTATACCTCTGTCCGTTATGTACATAGGTACCTCGATGCTAGAATTGGTTGAATTCTCAACTGTATACATGTGCCCAATATCCAAGGAGTACTAACAAATATTTTCATGTTTTCTATTGAAACCCACAATAACCTTCACTGAAAGGGAAAATCAGCGTGATATGCTTCTTGACTTTTAGGGGTAAGTGAAGGGACCACGAGACACCATGCCCCTTGTGAAAGGGTTACCCAGACTAAAATCGTTAAATGAGTGCCACTTTGCAGTTTAGTTTGCCCGTCATGATATTATACATTCATAGATCAGTTGTTGCAGGTTAAAAAGAATTGTGGACTAATTAGATGGTCAAACCTGTATGTCGTGACATTTAAAGCGACTTTCAGTTCAACTGTAACGAAAAATGGTGGCCCTCTTGAAATTCAACACGGCAGCCATTTATGCTTACTGGCAATGCCATCAATGGATTTGTTAGTATTGGAAACATGGGACTAGCCATCGCAATCACTATTATTGCTTTTAGAATAAGGCACGGGTCACATGCAGCGATTTCGGATCGGATTACAGCCCGAGTTTTTGAGTTTTAGTTAGAATCTTCTCCATCTCTGGTTGGAGAGAAACAAAATTTGCCAACCTGTATAAATATTTGATTTTTATCACATGACTATGAAAAATAAATATATACTAATTATTTTGTGACGTCACATCGACAAACAACTTTTATGGGACACACGTAGTCCGATAAAAGCTGTCTGTCGATCTGACGTCACGAAATAATTAGGTTACATTTCATTTACATTGTCCTCTGGTACAAATCAAACATTTACACAGGTTGGCAAATTTTTGGTTCCCTCCGACCAGAGGTGGAGATAATTTTGACTTAAACTCAAAAAATCGGATTGTAATCCGATCCGAAATCGCTGTAGTGTGATCCGCGCTTTAGGAAGTTATACTCATTTTTCTGTAACGAATGAAAGCCATTTTGAAATTCAAAATGGCCACCTTTCCAATGTCGGAAAAAAATGAAAGCCTGCATGTTTGGGTTAAGCATATCCGAATTACTAAGAAAATGCAATAAAAACAAACCGGGCAGGCCTATATCGCAAAATGAAAACATCACCCAGACTAAAATATGAAAGCGTGAAAAATCGACGGTCTGTGAGCATAGGCCCAGGCCGGCAGTGTACAAAGTTTGTACAGGTGGAAAAATGGCTGTGATGGAGAAGTGTTTCAGTGTTTATGGAAACAAACAGCCCTGTTGGAGGGCTAGGCCTACTGTTATTACTACTTACTACTAAACAGTTAAGCCTATCTAGCATAATGTAACTTGTTAGGCTCGGCCCAGGCTATAGCATTACCTTTTGAAGGATTTAAAACACAGGCCAGTAAACTTATCTGGTCTCCAACCTCGTGTTCGAATCCCCAATCATGTGTCAATCAACTAGAAGTCCTTTGCCGAAATTACCTGCAAGGGTACATGAAAATGTACCAATAGCATGCAGTTATAATAGACGTGTTACGCACATGTGCTGGGATGTATTTATGGTGTTAGCTGAAGGAATACAGGCGTATATACTACTGCCGTCTGTTAGTTAAATTACTTAATACTTACACCTACACGTAAGTGTACACTAGAACTGACCGTGATAGCAGAAGCTATAGTGAATCAGCCGGCACTATATAGGTCGAGTTGAAGTAGGCTGTTTGAGTTGAGGCAATGTAAAGTGAGTTTGGCTCTACCAGTAGTTCGACTTGCCACCAGTATGTCTGTTGCACTAGCAGATGTAATACGCAGCCAACAGTAGACTGTCTGTGGTTGCACTGCTGGTTATAAACTGAACCCCAAAGTCTGACCGTGACAGTTGTGAATGCGACAACCGTTGAAGTGTATCGCCTACCAAAAATGACTGCAATCTGTGGCACTGCAGGGCTACGCCTATGTTTACATATGCTTATAAGCTGCGTGGGTAATAAGAAGTAATTCTACAGTTTGGATAGTATACGTAAAGCTAAAATACATGCAATGACTTCATTGTTATTAACGTGCACCTTGCGGCGCTAAACAATGCAAGTGAACCCGCTGCGATAGCATTAGGTCGAAGCAATAACTGTAGGAAAATGTAATCTGCAAAGCTAATTACCATACGGTACCTGTTTGTCTCCTCTGCTAGAAAATGCCATCTCCAAATGACTGGTTGGTGTGGAGAGACTATAGGGATCTGCTGACGATAACCCAGTGCTGCAGCAAAGCTGGTAGTTTATATGCAGCCTATATCGCAGGCTTATTACGCAAGCATATGGGCTGGATGTGTGCTTCTCCGCAAGTAACTGTGGAATGCTGAAATAAATTACATAATTAACACAATCTATGCAGGAATGATTGGGTGGAATGCAGAGGAAGAGTACATTTGAAAATGGGGGTGCTACAGCCTACAGCCTTACTTAAGTCCTTGCCCTTCTACAAGGGCCTTGTCTAGGCACTATATACACTGTAAAAAATTACTGTAAAATAACGGCAACATCCACTTGTAAAAATATGCTTTTACCGTAAACACGATTTTACAGTTCTTTCGTAATGAAAATACAGCAAAGTAATCTTTCAACGCAAAGTCAAGGTAAATTTACAATTTCCTAAGGCATGCCTTGTTATTTTACCCATTTCCTGTAATGTCGATAAAATTTCCGGTAATAATACAATTCTTTAGCTGATATTAACATTTACAAGGAATTGCCTGTTAAAAAAAGTAATTCTCCTGTAATTTTGCGATACCATACTACCAATGAAACTGTGAAAATACACGATTTTACTGTAAAACTATTGTAGCAGTTCCCCTTTACTTTCTGGTAGAAATGAGAGCAATTTCTTTTAGGGTGTTGGTCATGATTATAGAAGGCAAAGTTTCCACAATCTGAAGATATAAGCTAGGACCATTTCAAGTCATTTCTTGAAGTATGCTGTAGCAAACCAAACCGTACTTGGTTGATAGAGAAATACCAGGAATCATTAGAGGCTTATCAGCTTAATAAAGCCCAAGTCCGATTTGTGAATGATAGAGACAACTGACTTGTCTGGGGGCAGTGCACTATTTCCGTGATTCTCTTGGATTGAGTTGAATTTGGTCAGTTTGCGCTCGACTTTATTACTTAATAAAGTGGTCTAAAAGACGAAAACCTCTAAGCTATAAGAGAATGTACGGTACCAACTTAAAGGAAAGTTGGGTATTAAGTATTTGTATGATTTGTTGTCAGAGGCGTAAGGAGGCTGGCCTGCCAGGACCATCCGGTCTAGGTTAGATTAAGAACTTACCACAGGGTGTTTCTTGTTATGTTACGATGTCGCCGTGCCATAGCTGCTCAATGTGGGCCCCTATTGACAAAATTATTTATCCCATCGAGGCCTTGGGTATTATAAATAGACTTATATTTTAAAACAGACACTACGTTTTTCCCTAACCAGTTCAGCTGTTGGAGGGCGTCTTTTCATGTGCTACATTTTTGGGAAGGCCTGGGAACGATGCATGCATGAGTTAGTGTTCTCTCACCTTGATTACTGCAACAGCCTCTTGCATGGTCTACCCAATAAGCAAGTCTAAAGGCTTCAAAAAGTTAAAAAAATTCTGCTAGAATGATAAGCGGTATTGATTATCACCAACACATTATCCCTATTTTAAGAAATTTGCACTGGCTATATAGAATAAAATTAAACATTCTCCTTCTCATGTATAAATCTTGCTGTGGACAAGGTCTCTCTTATCCTCGTGATATGTGCATTGTGAGGCTTTCTTACAACTTTAGATTGTCTACTTGCAGCGACTGACCAGCTTCGTTGACCCCGTTTGTGAAGCATAGCAACTTGGGGGAAAGGGCGTTTGCAGTTTCGTGGGCCCATGTTTTGGAATTCACTTCCTCTAAGTGTATGAGAGTCTGCATCTCTTAAGATGTTTAAGGCTAATTTGAAAACTTATTTGTTGTTTTTTTTTTTTTTTTTTTTTTTTTAGTCTGGCATTTCTTATGGTGTTATAAAGCGCAACTGAACATTTTATGGTAGTGCGCTATGTAAGTTTATGTAAAAATAATAACCTGGGGGTGGCCGATTGTGCAGAAAAACCTCTTTACAAAAGTGTTATCCTTTAGCCCTGTGCACTGGACAACTTTTTTTAAGATTTAATGCGCTAATACAAAAAATTCGGTGAGATGTAATTGAAGGAACAAGACTATCTGTCAAGTGAAAAGCTACTTGCCGGTACCATTCAGTAGGTGAGTGTTTTGGTCTTATAAATGACCTATGCATATATTTCCTTTACTCGGCGTAAACTAGGCTACCTTGAACTTTGACATCATATCATTAGCATAATATTATGCCAGTGACAGAGGATTACAGATCACGTGCGTGCACATTGGTCTTCTAGCTCAGATCCATCGATCCAGCCTAGAGGCGGTCTCTCCGGCCTACAGAAGTTTGTGCTGCAGCATTTGCTCTGGATAGTAGTAGTGATGTGATTGGTTATTGTAAAGGAACATAATTCTTTAGCCATTTCATGAGAAATGTCAATGTAAAACGGTACGAGTGCTCCAATTCGTCTAAAAATATTTTGTTTGAAATGCACCAAGATTACACTTCTATTGTTGATCGCCAAAGAAGAGAATCAAAAGTGTTTGTTTGATTTTATTAGGTCAATGACTTATAGAAATGAACCAATAACAATGCAGTTAGTTGCGCGCCACTACACTAGTCTGGATACGCACATGCATACGTCGTATTTATAATGTATAGGTACGGCCGGGTACACGGTATACTCATATCCAAACCCAAGGCTGTCTGGAGCGCTCCGAACCTTGATTCGCGGATAAAGTTAGCTTAAGTCCGTGAATTTGTTACATTTAGTTGATTTACCCAGAAAACTTTTCTTCTGTGTAATCTTCTAATTTCTGTCTAGTATCTTCAGTGTACCAGTAAATCACTTGTTTGTCGCCCATTCCCAATGATTCAAATGTACTAGGCTATGAGGAGTTAAGCTAGCCTAATGTTTTACTATCCTAGCCTAGGTGTAACGTTAGGTCTATAAAGATCAGGAATAACGTTAGAGCTAACATGATGATGAAGCTTAGGCTTTCGTGACGGAAGTTAGGTTACAACGTACACGGTCTCGCAGTGTGTTTTCACAGGTTCATAACATAAGACTGCTTTATGAAGCCTAGTTAAACACTGGTCCACGGAATTATATGGGACCTAGGCCTAAGCAGCAAGATGTTGTGAGCAGATGCTTTGAGATTGTGAATCTTCTTGGATCGGCTAGGAATAAGCATAAAATACTAGCTGTATACTATACTCTTGGGAATATTGGTGCTCGGTGTAGATCACAAATAGATCAAATGCAACTAGCCCTCTTGTGCAAAGAGAAAAAAGAAGACTTGATATATCTGGAGCATAAAGGCATATGTGTCGGTGATGAAGTTTGGAAGGACACAATACTTGCAATAGTAAGTGATAACTTAGGTTCTCATTTCATTGTTGGCTTTTGTGATAGTTTCAATTCACAAAACTATTGACGCTATTGCCTCCGCACAAAGAAGGAAATAGAGGAGGAGCCGCCTTACAAGGAAGGTGAATATAGAACTCCTGATTCATATAATCAGTCTTTGCGTGTGTTACAAGAAAGACAGGTAAACTTGCATTCTGCTGTCAAATTTGATTCGATATTTAACTCTCTCACCCACTTCCATGTTGCAAGTCCAGGATTGCCCCCATGTCTGGGGCATGATTTATTTGAAGGCGTAGTGGAATTTAATTTAGCGTTGTTTATTCAGTACTTTGTTTATTGTGGGTGGTTTACTTTTGAACAATTGAATGCAGCGCTGATAAAGTTTCCATTTTTTAAAAGTGATTTGAAGGATGTTTTGCGTTCAATCAGGAAAGGAGAGAGAATTGGTGGCCAAGCCGTCAAGAACTGGTACTTAAGCTAGTCTTAAAGTTGAAGGATATTGTAGAAATTGTTGTGGCACCAGCTGTTCAGCAGTCCCAGGTAGTATACCTCAAGATACTTGTAGAGGAGTACCTTGATGAAAGACAGAGGCTGTTACATCAGAAGCTCAGACCTAAGCATCATTTCCTTAGTCACTATCCATGGCTCATCCTGAAATTTGGTCCCCTTATTAAGGTATGGCCTCTGAGGTTTGAAAGTAAACAAACTTTCTTCAAAAGATGTGTACGCAACTCCTCAAACTTCAAAAATGTTACTGCAACTTTACCAGAGAGACATCAGTTGTTGCAAGCATATTCATCAGAAGGACAGCTATTTCCAGATAGTTTGAAAACTGACAGAGGAACTGCATTTGAACCTGGTCTCTATTCAAGTAGTATTCAGAATGCAGTGGCATCTAGGTCCATTCTCCAGCATACCTATGCTCAAGTATCTGATGAAGTGTCTGTCTTCGGTACAGAATACAGGAAAGGCATGTATGTTATTATAAGCCTTGGGAATACCGGTACCTGGATGTTTGCTTGCATACTGCTTATCCTCATTTCAGGGGAATCTGTTCATTTTGTGGCCAGGAAATGCAATTCTCCCTGCCATTGTGATTATGGTCTTTATGAAGTTCATAGCAACAGCATTGATTCGGATGTAGTGAATCATAGCATATGAGGATCTTGCTGAATATTTCCCACTAGCAGCCTACAGAGTCAAGGGCAACAAAATAATTTCATTAAAAAACAAGCCAGTTTCTAATTGATGACTGTGCAGAAACTACAGATCTACCGTACATACATGTATCGTTATTTTTAGGAGACGTTTATTTTGGCCCATAAGGGTAGAGCTGGGGCTGGGAGGGTGATAAGGGGATTGTAGATGACCAGTAATAATAACAAATGGTTAGGCCAAAAGCTGTTTTGGAGAAAAGGTTGCATACTCCTTACCAATTGAAGTTTTTGGGGGAAGACGATTTGATATGGTACTGGGAGGGAGTGTCCAGGATGTATGGGACAAAGTCTACTGGTTCCCAAATATGTAACTAAATACAGGGACTAGAGTAGTAATGTACCAGGTACAATATGTCAACAGTAAACGTGGAACAGTTTTTCCCAGCATAACTATGAAATTTCAAATTCAGCATTTCTAATTTTTAAAGTGTACGTAATGTCCACAGCTCTGCCTAAATAAGTACTACTGCATATGCTGGTGAGGACACCATGGGAATACTTTAAACTTTAGGTTACTATTTATTGTGAAGAACATTTTATCTACTTAAGGGTAGAAAAAGTAGATCTATATTTAGTCTTGAAACTATTTTAGAATTCACAGTTCCCAATCCTTAACAGTAGTTTCTGGTACAATTCCACTGAGACCATAAAGTCAACAATGTAAATTTTATTCCAAGTGAGCACTACAGTAAACCCTAGTATCATCATAAGAAATGAAGGGAATGTAATTGACCATGTAACCAGTCATTCAGTTTCATAGTTTCTGTACAAATGTAAATAATCAATAACTGTATAATGACCGCCAGTTTGATGATCTTGCAAAATATTTCTTTTACGTTTGTGGCCTACAGAGTCAATGGGTAAACCCTCTGTATAATCTCACTACACAAGGAAAAAAGCAAGCATTAGTTGTTAGAAGTTGCAGGTTTTGTAAAAGCCACAAATGTTTTCCCAAGTAAACTAAATATTAGTTTAATCATGCGCATGCTTATCTATTTAAAGACAGTGATTTACTGGTACAAAGAATCAGATATAGTTGAACAAAACGAAGAATTGGCAGAATCATTTTTCCTCCCCATAGCCTTCTCCAAAATGAGTTTGAGTGATCACCATACAATTGATTTAGACGTGCTGAATGATTATGTGGCTTACGTATTGCCAGCTGTCAGCAGTACCAATAAGGCTGAAGTCGTGGAAAAATTGTTGGAAGTTGGGGTGGAGAAACCATCAGATATTCAGTATGTGGATGAAGGTGACCTTGAACTTTTGAACCTGAAGAAGGTCCAAATGAGAAAACTTATCAAAGACTGGGATAAAGGTAATGCATCCCTGTTTCAAGATTCTGTTCAGTAGTTACCATTATGAATAGCAGAGTGATGCAGGGGAGGGGGTGAGAAAATGCATGCCTGATTGCAAAGTAGATTCTAACCAAGTGATTCCAAGGTGAGTGATCTGAGATTGTTTTGCGATTGGTGATGATGAGGAGTGGTGAAGGTTGTTTACTGGAAGACTTGGCATCTGTAGTGTGTGTATCTGTCGTTAAAAAATAATGTTCGTTTAAAAGCATGAAAAAAGCATACAATTATAAACTAATTGGTAATGTGACATGTAATTACAACAGATAACAGCCAGGAACTCAGTGCTTTGAGCATGAGTCCTGGCTTTGTTACTGGGATTTTTGTCCAGTAAGCACTTATACTGCATGATCCAGTTGGTTGGGATAGACAGCTGGAATGGCTGCATATCTCTTAGCTTATACAGGTTGGTGGGTACCTCATGTAACCTCAGGGAGGTTTGGGGCATATGAGTGACATCCAGGCCTGCTGCTCACCTTCCACTGCATGTTGGAAGGGGAAGGTGGATGCAGCAAGGTGCTGTCACAACTTGCATGTGCCTTCATGAGTGACTGAGTCATCAGTACAGATCAAGTTGAGGAGATTTTTTTGCCAAATAGTTTAGAATTTGATGTTCATGAAGATTATTCTTATTATTTACAAGTAGTACATACCTTGGAATTTAAGCAAATTTGCCTTCCTGCTTGAATTATTGTCATTAAAGTACATGTCGTATGAGAAAATGCAGGTAGAACATCAGTTATTGTTGAACTACTTAAAAACATAACACCAAAAAGTCCTTCAAAAAGTATTGTTTTAAATAGCAAATTTCTAAAGCACTGATAACACCCCCAGTGCTAACTACTGTATTGGAGCCAAATTGAAATTTTGGTTTAATCATCAGCACATTCTTGTTGTCATGTATGTGAAGAGATGGTATCCGCACTCTGAGAGTCAAACGATCAATTCTTCATCATCATTGTTGATGATGCAGTACTCGTATCCTGGTCCTCTGTATTCATTCAGTTCTGTACATGTGAACAAGGTTTGACAGTTTATGAGAGATGTCAAGGGTCATCTGGGGTCAAACATACTTGTACACATGCATGCATACCAAATTGGTACCTGTTGTTCGTGTTTCCCGTGATAAATACATGTATCTATAACTACCTGTGCTTTCTGGGAGAGGATGGGATTGAGAAAGACCTGCAATTTTAGTGCACTCTCAACCCATGGTTCACGTTTGCTGTGCCTAATAAAACTGTGCAGTATATGCATGGTATCTGGTGTGAAAGTTCATCAAGCTTGCTGCATCTTAGTGTAACTTCAAGGTACACATGCAGCCCCTTACCCAAATGGCTGCCTGGTTTGCTTTGTAAAGTGCTCATTCCTCCAAAAAGGAATTTCTGTGGTATGATATTGTTTACCCAAAGCAAGCAGTTTCCACCCTCTTCCTCCACTTCGTCTCTTGACCCTGACAGCCCAGGATGTAGCCCTCAGTGTACCTCCAGAGAACCCACATCAGGAGAGAGTTCTTCACAAGAAACAGGGGCACATATTCCTTGGAGCAAAATGCCTGAGGAGCTCCTAGCAGATGTTACGGCAAGTCGACGGCCATCTTCAAGCCTAAGAAAAGAAATGGTACGAATCATTGTAGATAGCCTGTACAAGCCAGATTGCTCTCTTCCACGCATGAAAGTGTTACTTGTTTTAGCTCAAGAAGTTGTCAATAAATACCCAATGTCCTTTGCAGGTCAGGTTGATGGTGTTACAATTGGCACAGGTTATGACAGCCTTGTCTCTCAGTTGGTTAATCGGGTTGATAATAATTCAAGGCAGAGGTCACCTAAACTGAAGAGGAAGATCACCAGTAATCTTGATGCAAAGCCAAACAAAAGCGCGATGCCTATGGCTGCATCAACTGACAGCCACTGTCTCTGCCTGAAGTTGAAGCAGAAAAAAGCCACGAAGAAATCAGAGAGCAACTGAAAGAACTTCATAAATCTGACTCATGCCCTGATGAAGCAGATGTCGAAAGAAAAATGGATCTGACTTATGCCTCACAACGTGCTGCACTGAACGAGCCTGATATGACAGTGTTGGACATAGTTCAGGAGTGGCCATTTTTGTTCATGGAAAATCATATGCTCTCACACTTTCAAAAGTTAGTTGGTGTAGACATTAAGTTCAAAATGACGGAAAGTTTCGAAAGAAGAGGACCAAAGATTCAATGATTCTTTAGTCAGCATCCAGATTCTTGTTCCCATGCTAAGGAAGTTCGTTCGACACTTAATGATGTGGTTGAAGCTTGTCATGTGACAGGAACAGAGACACCACGGGTCCTTGGGCTGATATTAGACCTCATGTCATTCCTGCAGACTGAGGTAATGCTTAAATACATCATTTTTAATAAAAGTAACTTTTGATTTGTCTCATGTAAAATTGAAAACCAAAAAAGTAGGTTGGTGATATGGTAGAGTATCCCACTTTTATCTGTAAGATCTGATTTAATTGGATCCCTACACCAGCAATCTGCTAGACATAATCAATGAGGCTAACTACAGTACCAGTATGCAGCCTGGCGCAATTTTCAAAACGTACAGTTTCTTGACCTATGCAGTCCCATGCTAGACCCAGCAACCAGCACATACATGCTGAATCGAAGACGCTTCAAAAGTTCGTTTCCAACCTCACTTTTCTGTTGTCTAACTGTGATGTATCACACTTCCAACCCCATCGCCGGAAGCCATTTATTATCGCTACACCAAGGCCCCACTCCACTCAGGTTGAACATGGTGGATTTGGAAGGATTGTAAACAAAACTCATCCAAGCACCTGACTGCTTTTCTTTGAAAGTATTTCCAGTATGTCAGCCAACTGGCTGGGGTTTCCTGGAGCTGGATTAAATGGCAATACATGAAGTATTATTGTCTGCCTATCAGCAAAATGTGCAATAAAGAACTCAACTGCACAGTTTAACATGACCAATTCATCATGTACACTTAAGCCTTCAGTAACAAAGCTTACATTTTATTTCAGAAACTATTAAAACAGCTTCAGAACTGTGTGAAACATCTCCAGAAAGACACAAATTTTGAAGCTACCAGAGGCAAGGTTATATCATGACATATCATGGCAGTTTCTCCATTTTCATTTCAGGATCTTGGACAGCCAATAGACACAAACAAACTCCCTGGGCGCCCTTGTTTGATTGTGCATGGTGAGGCAATCTTTTTATTCATTTTAAATTATAGGTTTTGTATTCCATTAAAACATTACTTGTCATACATGAAGACCATGTGTATAAACTTTCTTGCAGTCCATGTGTTTATTCTTCCTTAAGCTGGTGCAGAACAGCAATTGCAATGTCCCTCATGCAGGCTTCATTTTTTGATATCATTAAAACTGGGAGACTTTACTGTACAACACAGCTTGGGTTGTGTTTACCAAAGCCAATATACCATTTTAAAGTTCAAGATGTGGATTGACATTGTGCATTGCCCTATAAATTAAAATTTTAATAAATTTCATAGTGTTATCATAATTTTGACTTTTATTAACACACCATTAGTATGAATAGGACAGATTTAAACATCTTGCTGGTAATGCAACAGAATACTTGTAAGTTCAACTAAAATGCTCAACTGGGCCAAACTCAACAAGATGTGATTTTAAGGAAAGTGATATTTAAAGTTACTGGGCTTATGAATGCCATGAAATCTTAGGGGGTCTGTGACGTGGCACAGAGTTGTTGATGATGCTGCTGAGTTAGTAAAATAAAATGGTGACATTGACACTCTTGTCCCCCACTTGCTGAATACCCAGATCTTTATCTAGGTCTTAGGGCATTTGCAAACCGAGCAGATCGGCCTTGTCGCGCACTGCTTTAACAAGCACCATTAAGGGTGAAGTAGCAAGATCGGTAAACAAGGCGCTGATGTCTGCAAATCCAATCCAGAGCTTCTAACACCGTCACATGAAACCCCTCCCTCAGCCTCTGTGTACGCACATTAAAAAGCATAGGCTCTAGTGTGTACCCTGGTACCTGCCTGACCTCTGACACTAAAGGAAAGAAATCAGAAATACCACCAGCACACTTAAAAGCATTCTCACTCCCAGAGTACAGGGAAAAGATGAGACGGACAGTATAGAGAGGCAGCCTAGCTACAAGCCTTTATGCAGAATCATGCCGTGTGCTTTCTACACGGAGTTATATATGCACGCCTTGCAAAAGCCAATGTAGCTAGGCTACAAGGAACCCTTTATTGAACTCTTGCATGTGCCCAGACAAAACATGCAGAGCAGTGACTGACGAATGTGAAACTGATATTCATCTAGTCCATTAATAATCATTTGTTTACTTTCATTTCTGGAAGGAAATCCACTCCAGACCAGCAACTTATCACTATCAGTGGGGCAAGAGGTGACGCCCAGACAGCTCAAGAACCCCATATCTGCACTTTCCATGTGGTTTGCGGCATACTACATTTTCAACCTCCACTACCCTGCAGATTCCCCAGGGGCACCTGAATTTATCCAAAGGTATGAATAAATGTGGACAAAGAATATATAAAGGTGGATATATAATATTGCACATTTGGTTTCTTTTAAATGAGGGTTGTTATTGTTCTTGTTTTTGTTGCTGTTGCTGTTGCCGTTGCCGTTGTTGTTGTTGTTGTTTTTGTTGTTGTTGTTGTTGTTGTTGTTGTTGTTGTTGTTAGAGTTTTCAATCCTGAATTAGGAGGTGGCATTTTAAGTCATTCTTTATTAAGAGATCTAAATGGGAATCATTTTGTTGTTTTATTGCAGCTACCATTCCTACAGTATGAGTCAGTGCTATGCTGCCTCTCATTTGGCCTGTACGGACAGTCGTTCTTTAAAATTAATCCAACATTTTGTTCACAGAAAAAAGTTCTGCCCTACAATATTACATAGAAAATGAATAATGACACTTGATCGTCTTCATTTTGATCAAGTTAGGGGGATTGAAAACATCAGTAAGTCAGTGTAATTCAGGATATTTTGGTACATGCAGTTTGCAGTTGGCAGTTATCAGTGAAGCAGTGGTGCTTGTATGAGTAGGCTCAAGGGTCAGAAATTAGGGGTCAAAGTAAAATCTTCCTGATTCCTTTCCCCCAATGTAGGCAGTGCTGACTTCTGACCTACTCTGTGCCCCTGATGTTGAAAGCAGAGCAGTAAGCTATTTCTCCATAATTTGTGGCAGGGACTGACGATGTTAAGTTGAATATTCCCTTTTCAGATTCTTTTTGAGTATAAATCCCGAGACTGGATCAAAGAAGAAAGGAAAGAAGTCCGGCGTCAACTCAGGAGTGATAAAACTTGCAAACAAGTTAGCTAGCTTTGAGAATGAATGGGGGTTTTGTAGGAGATCACTTACGAGAAGAGTGGGGCTCCTTCTTAGTTCTACTTGTTTATGCTGTCCAGATTATCTCACATAACAGACATTATATGCCTGACGCTAAGAAGGTACCACACTCTGAATGAAAAGTAACAGGAATGGATATTCAGAATAATACTGCCTAATCAAATGAAATGAGTTCTGCCTATAGGAACACGCAAGTAAAACTCAGTATAGACCATCCCTTTATAAGTATTTGCTTCCCACAATCAAAAAGGGGGAGGAGGGATAGGTTGTTTTCAAGAGAGAAGCTGACAGTAAAGGCAACAATAGTGATGAAACAAAATAAGAGACTGAGAAGAGAAAAATTTACTCAAGGGTTGAGGTAGGAGTTGAAGGGAAGGGAAGCAACTAATTCTGTCTGCCCTTCATTTGAGAACCTTTCTTATGTTTAATTCCTATCTCCTCATAATGAAGCAACCCAAACTCCACTAAACTGCATAAAGTTTAATGAAGTCTGACATAATGGTTCTGGCAAAATCATGTTGTGTTTAAATCTGAGACATAGGATAGTGGTTTGACTCACAATTGTTGTGACAATAATCAATATCATTCAGTGAGAACATGTTTAGTAATTTTATGTGTAATGAGGGTAGAAATAGTAACTTCAGGTGGCTTAATTGAGTGGCTCGGTAACCATGCCATGATGGACCAAAGACAGAATTTTAGTTCTCTCTCAAGTTTTGCTTACTTTCTTTATTCCTACTTTGTTGAGGCTTTCGTTCAAAGATGGTCTTTTATGTTGTTAAGATTGTATGGAACATTCAAAAGTTACAAGTACAATTTTTCAGCCCATGAATCACTCTATTATAATTTCTCTGTTGCGCTAAAAGTGGAACCCCATGTTGTACTGTAAGAAAGTGAAATACGGTTTGTGTTTGACAGTTTCATAAACTGTCTTATTTTAGGTTTTTTCTATATATCAAAGATTTGGTATAAAATTATGAATAACAACATTATACAGGAGAAACTATTGAAATAGGATGTTAAACGATTGAATAGCATTCTTTAGCTAACAGAAAGTCTTAACATAATGATACATTATCAAATTAGGGGGCATAAATTGCACTGATTCAACCTTTTTATCTTCTCACTAGTCTTACGTATGCTTATTTATGCATACTTGACCAAGGTACAGAAATCAGTGTTTCATCTACCTATGTGTATTAGAAGTTGTGGCATCATATACCTGTTTAAGTGCACCAGTGACTTAAATGGAACTGGGTGTTCTTGTAGATTCCCATCTAAATAGTGGGGTAGGAAACAGAAGTGGTCTTTAATCTACCTGTTGTATTGTGGGGCTGTTTACTTGTTCATGTCATACTAATGACTTGGGTGGTTCTGCGGTCCCCTACTCACTGTAGGAAATGGAAATAATCGATTATTTATCCACATTACAATATCAAAAAGTTGTAGGATCATTTACCTGGTCAAGTCATGCTGATGACTTGAGTTGAAGTGGTCGTAATTGTGCCAGGTCCACCTGAATAGTAGTGGGGAACAAAATTCAGTGGAGCATGTATATGTTATCAATGAACCATGGCTGAGTCATACCAATGATTTGAATGGAAGCTGTTGGAAGCGGGTGTGGTTCCAGTTGAACAGTGAGACAGGGAACAGGATTCAGTGATTCACTTACCTGTTATTACGGAGTCAAAGGATCATTTAGGTAGTCAAGTCATACTGATGACTTGGGTGAACTCATTACAGTTTTGTGGACTAGTTCCACCTGAACAGTGAAGTGAACAGAAGTCAATGTTTAATCTATTTTTAAGCATTTGTGGGATCAATTCGTTATTCAGAATTACGTTGGAGATAAACAAGATGATGAAAAGAAGCTTTAACTATTCATTTTTTATCATTTGTTTTCTTTTTAAGTGTGTCAGCATTACGACATTTGAGAACTAAATTTAATTTATAGTATTGATTGAAAAGAGTGTTTTTATAGTTGCTGAACTTTTTGGTCATGGATGGAGTTTGGCAGGGAAATACTGTGTTTCAGGGGTAGGAGTGTCCCTTGGTGTCACTGTTTGTCGCCCTGCCCAAGTAATTGTGTACTTGAATTGAAACATCCCAACACTTACTCATTGAACTGTTTGGTGAGCATGCATTTATTCCTTCAGTTCCACAAAAATCCTGTCAACCACGCTGTACTTGCGGTTAAGAACCTTTTGAGTCATAACTCTAGTGGAAGAACGTTTGTGCGGAGAAGAGCAAATATTTGCAACAGGAATGCAGATGATATATTTTCAGGAACCAAGTTGTTATTCTGGGTGACGTAGAATCACAACTGTTTGTTTTACTGGAATTTCCTGGCAGTCGGGATTTACAGTTTCAAAGTTATTTAACAGGTTCTGTTAAATTAAATATTGTTATTTTACAGGCATGTCCTGTAAAGTAGAATACTGTTTTTTGACGGGATTTTATTTTACGGTACTGTGTTTGTAAAATAACAGTATTTTATTTACACAGGAACTTGTTATTTTACGTTACCTGTTAAATAACTTGGACACTGTGAATCCGACTGCCAGGAAATATACAGTAAAATTACGGGGAAATTTTTTACAGTGTACCTAACTAGGAATACTGTAAGGAGGGGCGTATATACATGAGTTCGCAGGGTTGTGAACTATTTTTGGACCAACTACATTTCTTAGAGACCGGCTCCGGCTGACATACTTGTACGACCCGAATTTTCAAAGAGGTTTTTTATTTTTTTATTTCATTTTATTTTTTTTTCTTTTTTCTTTTTCTTTTTCTTTTTTTTTTGCTTTTTTGCTTTTGTTGCACTTCAAACGTTGTTCATGTCTGGTCTACTGTTACAAATTAACACGGAGCTGGATTTGAGACGACTTTTTGGCACTAAGAGACCGAATTTCAATTTTCACTGGGGGGGGGGGGGTATCACACCCCCACACACCCCCACACACCCCGTATTTATGTCCCTGACTGTAAGTACTGGACACGTTAGTCTTTGGGCCTAACCTTAGTTGGAAACAGTATGCATAGCCTGTATAAGCTAAGCCACTTAGACCTGAAGTTATGTTTGGTTCATAAGAGCCAGTATGTAGCCTAATTCTCTGCTTCATATCACATTTTTCTAAAAAAGTTTGCCAAGGTAAGAGTATCGTCAGTGCATGTGTAACCTATAAAAGAGAGTTGATGGACAAGATATGGAAAGAAAGTATTGTAACTTTAAAGCGTGCGAGGTGTACACTCTGCATAAGGGCTGTGATGGAGTGGTTTACGGTCGTTTCGGCGTGCCGCCGCCAGTTCGCCCCAGACCCAGTAAGTCTAGCTCGCCCCCAAAGACCTACTACTACCAGTTCGCCCCCACTGCCGACCAGTTAGCCGCCAGAGCATGTGCAATCATGAAGCTGTTATGAAGCATGGTTCAACAGAACGAACGCCTATATATATATATATATATTATATATATATATATATATATATATATATATATATATATATATATATATATATATATATATATATATATATATATATATATATATATATATATATATTATATATATATATATATATATATATATATATAAATATATATATATATATATATATATATATATATATATATATATATATATATATATATATATATATATATATATATATATAATAAAATACTGAAGACAAAGATCGTGCCAAATCTGAGGCAACAAGATCTAACAGTTGGTAAACGGTTTAAAAACTTAAAAGTTTTTTTTAAAATGGCCGCTAATTCGACCTATTAGGCGAAATCGGTACACCGCCAATACAACCGGCGAAGGAAAAAATGAAATACATAAGATTATATTTCCCCTTTTGGTTCTGAGATATATATTCACGTCATTTCAATGGCCCGTAAGTGGTTAGTGTTAACGGATACATGCACGTAAGTTGGTGTGTAGCTAAGTAATTGCATAAACATTATGTGGTAAATCGGACTTGTGTATAGAGTTGCGCATTCCTATATAAAATAGTGTATAAAACGTTAAGGCGAAACGATTTTTTCGCCTAAGGGTCGAGTTCTCCCAATAGTCGCGTTTATTCGCCTAAATCCCAAATTATCGATATATATATATATATATATATATATATATATATATATATATATATATATATATATATGTATATATATATATATATATATAACGCTAATTCCCACCTTAAGGGGAAATTGTTATATCTGCTTGTACATAGGGCGAAAAAAAGATAATAAAATACATAAGAAATAAATTCGCCCTAACGTCTAAAAATATAATTAACGTTATTTCAATGGCCAGCCATCCGTTCGTGTTAACAGCTAGGTGTCCGTAAATTTGACAACTTTGAAGTAATGGCATCTAGTTTGTAAATCTAAGAGGGCGCCCTTGTAAGTTTACGTATTCCTATAGAAAAAGTGTGTGGAAACGTTAAGGAGAAACTTATATTTCACCCGAAAAATTTTTTCCCCTTAAGGTCGACTTTTCAACAACAAGTTTCCCCCTAAGTGCCGAATTAGAGAAATATATATATATATATATATATATATGTATATACATATATATGTATACATATATATGTATATATATATATGTATATGTATATGTATATGTATATGTATATATTATATATGTATATATATATATATATATATTTATATTTATACATATACATATACATATACATACATGCACATTAATGTTTGGCCACCGAAATACCTAGCCTACTTTTTCAAACAGTGGAATGTGTTGCGAATATCAAGATTTTTTTGTGCTCTCTGTTAAAACTTTCCACGCAATGAAATTTGCTGCAAATCCTTGTTTTCCTTTTTCGAAATGCCCCGCCAATTTTTATTGGCCTAAGTCTATTGTTCGAATTGTATTTTCTTCAAGTTTGGAGTACAAGTTTCTGTATTTGAATGCCAGTCAATTCTGTATTTTTTCCATTTCGGTATAACCTTCGCGTAGGCTATCTTATGAGGCCTAGCCTAGCCTAGCATATCTTTCACTTTTTCAAAATGCCAGTCGTATTTTTCCTCAAGATTCAAATCGTTGTTTTTTCCGCATTTTTCTTTAAATTCAAGTTCATAACGAATATGATTACTCAAAACTGCGTGTGGAAATTTTAGTAGAAACAACTAGGCCTAGGCCTAACGTTAGTAAAATCGAAGGCCGGGGGCAAACTAATAAATACACAGCACTGTTCTATTAGAACCTAGCCTAGGCCTCAAATTAGGTCTAGCCTATAGCCTTGATTAACTTCAGGCCTAGAATAGGTTAGGCCTAGGCCGATCATGCAGGTAACATAAGGCCTAACTAACATGGCTTTTTCCAGTCGGATTTACTATAGACCTTTGTGTAGATAATACGCATGACATTAAAAAATAATTAGACATGATCTGTAAAAGCCCACCTCTTAAAATGTCAATACCTTCAGGGTGTAACTTTCCCCGTCATAGTTCTGGAAAAGTAATGTTGTCGTCCATTCGCAAGATGCTGTCGCCAGCCATTACCGTACGTACAAATACTGTATACACTATAAATAGTGTAAACATACACTTAGTGCACGATAGGTGGTACGTTAATAGTAAGTCGTATAAAAGTGTCCTCGGAAATTTCAGCTTCTTCTCGCCGATGTGATGACGTTTCAGCGATTGACCAGTCAGCGTACAGACAACTATAGCTCGGTAGAAATAAGTGTTTTATATGGTTGGATGTTTTGAGAACAAGTATTAGATGTTTCTGTATTAAACGTTATTTTCTGTTTTTGGTTTTGACATGTTTAGAAACAACTTTCAGTGTTTAAATTCTTTTAAAAAAAGTTTTTTAGAATTTAGGTGTATGGGAAGTATCCACGATAGATTCCTTCAGATATCTTGTTCAAATTCTTACTTCTAGTGAATTCTTATTACGCGTACAAGGTAATGGAAACGATCGAGTATAAATGAATGTTAACGTCATATGAAACCTGCTCCCACTCAGTATGAAAAACATCAATGAATTTTATCTTGGTATATTGTTTTCAAGGGTCATGCTTTGCATACGTATGCATAGAAGCAATTATATATACTTCAAAAATAGTTTCCAATCATCTACAAATTGAAATCCTCTTTTACAAGTAATGTACCACTCATGTAATGTCACTCAGTAATATACTCACATATTATGCACACACTTTTAGTCGCCAGACCGACAGCTGTTAACTTGAATTTTAGTTCCGTCAGAACGTAGCTAAAGTTTCCTAAAGGTCAGTCCGGGGAAGCAGCTTGCAGCTAGTTTGCCCATTAAAGCATTACCCTCTTATCCACTCATAGCCAAAAAAAAAATGAAAGCAAAGTGATTTCCGGTTCGTCATTCACTTGTTGCTTGCCAAGTGTTTCCATGAATAGAAACAGTTCCCTTTTAAAACAATGATACACTTGATGTTTTTGATATGCTTGTTGAACCGACTTTGTTATGACTGAGCCTTCGTATATAACTTTTTATTTGCTCTCAGTCTTTCGAGTAATCCGAGATGCAAGTAAAAACATTTATTTCTCCACCTAGAGAAGCGATTATAACTGCTGGAAAAACAGTTATCACAAAATCTGTAAGAAATCAAAAGCACAGTTATCCAAGTTGTTGAGTAGTGAAATTCACAAACAGGAAAGCCTTTGGTGATCTAATAAATGTAGACAGCAAGACACCTACATGAACTCTACAGTTCTTTAATAAGGTAAAAAATTGCTTCAAAGACTTGATCAATAAATTTTTTCACTTTTAGAGTTTGCAACTCATAAATCTGCCTTACCATTTGATCGAATCCCTTTTCTGTGCATTCTGAGCCGTCATCTTCCCTCTGGTACAGAAGAAAGAAAAGAGAAAGAAAATTTCACTCACGAGCGCTGAGAGTAAAGTATGAATATTTACCTTGAAATGTTTATGTGTTTATGGACTTGCTATGCGACTAACACACGCCTGGTATATCGTAAGTGTTTTATTAAAGCACAAGTCAGAAAAGTAATTAACAGAAAAGTAATTTATACGAAAAAAGCAAAGTAGAGGCTGAATATAAAATAATTATATGAGGAAAATTGCAGAGCCAACGTTAGAAGGTGGTAGTGCAAAACGCTTCCTAGACTTCTCGCTCTTAATAGAAGACTGTACTGTTTAACAACGGTACCTCTTGGGCGAAATGTGCCCATGCAAGATTATTAGACATTGCAAAATGGTCAGCTTTGATGGTGCTCAGGTGCCACTGTGCAATTTGTTGAGCTCGAACATTTTCGATGGGGTTAGTAGTCACTGCTACATTGCTTAAGATAGTTTCCAAAGTGCTGGTGGAGTATCTGCCGGGAATACAAGCTCCGGACGATAAGTAGAAAAAAACCAGAAAGTATTTCATCACAACCTCCAGCAACATGATGTTGAAGATTCCCCGTGTACCACAAATACAACCAGATCTCTTCCTCTGACATGTAGGAGTTCCAATGTCGTCTACCTATCGCTTTGTACGCAATGTGAAAGAGGCAATTATGTCGGTAAAATCTACTCTACCGACTCTCCAGATAAATACCCGGGGTTTTACAGTTGGAGAGCATTATAACTTACCCGGCCACGTTCTCTACAATCTTAAATGAATACTTTGGAATCTTTTTTTTTTTCACTTTTTAACAGATCGGTCGTAGTTCTGAAACTAAATGGGTCCTAGCTCTCAATACACATATCGCGGGTCTGGCTAGGGATTAAGAGATAATCAGTGATTACACCTTCTATAACCCTGGACTAATCTGACTGCCTAGTTTTTGCTTGTTGGTCTTTCTTATTGTAAGCCTTTTCACAGTCAATCGTCGTTATACGCTGATGGAGAACACAGGCGTTTTCGAAAATTTCGTATCACAGTATACTGTATATATTTGCAATAGATCGAAATGTGCTTCAAAATGTACATTTACATTTAGTAGTACCACGTGTTGTTTTAGTAGTAGTACGTGTGGAAATTAGACGCAGTTCATTTGCATTTAGTAGTACCACGTGTTGTTTTAGTAGTAGTAGTAGTAAGTGTGATATTAGATGTACTACATATTCAATATGCCCTTTTCGGATCCCATACCAAACACAGTGTGCTATTCTAGACTAACCCATGATGGATAACACACGACCGTGTGATATTGCCAAATAGGCCAACTCATGGCATGTGACCACCAATTCCCCCATTCAGATGTAGAGGAATTAATGAGGTGTTATATAAAAGCCTTTATCAAAACCTTTGGAGCGTCGCTCACAATGCCCTCCAAGCGTCACTTTTCGGGCAACCACATATTGTTAACTACCACTTTTTTGTGTATGTATATTTGTTCTTAAACACAAACGTTGTGAGAAAAGAACTGCAGGTCCCCCTTTTGTAATAATATTAATAATATAAAGAAACAGAACATTTACTCACCTCCCATCGACCGGTCAGGAGGTTGAGCACGTATTTGGGGGATTCCTGGAATATTCCAAGATACTTTACTGTTTGGAGAAGAAAAGGAAATTTACCTCTGTGTTTCGTGTTTATGTTTTATTAAAAGCTTGCTACTAGCCTCATACTGTTTATTCTAAAATGAGACCCACAGTTTATACGCTGCAATTGGCAGATACAATACCGATCCCTTTTCGGTGCTCTGTCATTGTAAGAGTTCCAGTCGGTCGCACAAAGCAGAAACGCAAGCAACTTAGTTTTTTTTTTGTATTTTAAGATTTAAGACAGGAGCAAACGCCAAGCAACCCATCCAATTTGGAACTTTTTAATTTAAAGGTTAATAGTGCATTCCTCTTCTGACTTCAAAAAGAAGGATTTAGGAGAAACAGCGCGTACAATATCATTTTGCGCACGACGTTTTTGTTTTTTTTTTTTTTTCAAGATACAGTAAAACATGTCGGTTAATTAAGAAAAGGTCCCTTTCATAACGTCACGTCATACGTCACCAACTGGGCTTGTAACTTAGCTCTACGTAGACGAGTAGATGGCAAATGAAACTATGGTTTACATAGAGCAACCAGTACAATAAAAGAAAAAAAGGGAAAAGATAAGAGCCACTATAAAATCAAAATTAAGTTACTTATTTGCGTAGCAATCGTCTCTTAAGGGTTTGGCGCATACGTCATTGTTATAAGTGCTAGCCATAACAAGTACCATTTACTTTTAAATTTACTTAATTAGAATTGAGTCATATGGACCCCAAGTTCAAGTACTAAACTCTTTTATCAACGATCAGAGTTTGGAGTAAAATAGACTGCATATAGTACCATGGTGAAAATAGAATATAAATACTTCAGTGGATTGACGCACACATTAAAGGAACAATATGATACCAACAACAAATGTAATAGTTACCTGTAACATTCCTTTCTCCGAGGGTAGACAGGACTGTGCCAGCCGAAACGTTTCGAGGAGGGGCACTCCCATCAAACCTAAAAAATGATACAATATATACAATTCATATACACTGGCGACGAAGCTTACACAAACCAGCAACGCTACTGCTGTCACTTCCATTGTCGTTGCCGAGGTTGATGACAGGAGGGCATCCCTTGCACGCCTGCTTGCCTGCAACCATTTCCATTTTTCCACAATCGGAACCAATTATGTGGCTGGCAAGCTATTAGCCCTTTAGTTATCTTTTAACCTCCTTTATCGCCTACCCTTGGTAAGTTTTGTAACCCTGGGACTATGGCTTTCAAACATAGCACAACATCCGCTTTCGTAGGAAAGAAGAACCAAAAACAAAGTGGACAATTGGGGTGACAGTGTTCTCTTCCTTAACACTACCCCTACACTTTTAACATTACTTAATATATATATATATAGGGATATATATATATATAGGGATATATATATATATATAGGGATATATATATAGGGATATATATATATATATATATATATATATATATATATATATATATATATATATATTTTAAAAAAAGCGGTACACATTTCAAATTTTCGGGAGGAATGATTGTCTCAGACTGAGATATCTGTCACTATGAATACTGGTGCATTGTATGATCCGTAGAATGTTTTTGACCTGTCACTTCAAATTTCGCGCTAAAGAAGGACACAGGAGTGTCTGAAATATACGCTGTTTTATTACCGTATTGTGCTCTAATATTGTCATCTTTGTGGTGTTTTCTACTCATTATTTATATATATATATATAATATATATAATATATATATATATAATATATATATATATATTTAATATATATATATATATATATATATATATATATATATATATATATTTCTCTAATTCGGCACTTAGGGGGAAAGTTGTTTTTGAAAAGTCGACCTTAAGGGGAAAAAAATTTTCGGGTGAAATATAAGTTTCTCCTTAACGTTTCCACACACTTTTTCTATAAGAATACGTAAACTTACAAGGGCGCCCTCTTAGATTTACAAACTAGATGCCATTACTTCAAAGTTGTCAAATTTACGGACACCTAGCTGTTAACACGAACGGATGGCTGGCCATTGAAATAACGTTAATCATATGTTTAGACGTTAGGGCGAATTTATTTCTTATGTATTTTATTATCTTTTTTTTCGCCCTATGTACAAGCAGATATAACAATTTCCCCTTAAGGTGGGAATTAGCGTTATATATATATATATTATATATATATATATATATATTATATATATATATATATATATATATATATATATATATACATATCTAAGCACTTGGTCCGTGCCTCTCAACCTCAAGCAGTAGTGCCTGACACCCCAGGAACTTTTCCTTGCAACCGTGGGAGATGCAATACTTGCCCGGTGGTCAGTTATGACAAAACCTTTCCATTGTAGGTCCCAACAACAACCGGTTTAACGTTCATCAGCATTTTACCTGTACTTCAGCCAATGTTGTTTACGTTCTCGTATGTAAACGCTGTAATATACTGTACGTGGGAGAAACAAAACGTCGTCTTGCTGACCGAGTCACCGAGCACCTGAGATCAATCAAACAGAACCTCCCAGGGTTCCCGTAGCCACCCACTTCAATCCCCCGTCAACATGCTCGATCCGTGACTTGATGGTTTCGGCGGCCATCTCGTGTCGAGGTTCCGATCATGACCGCCTAGCTGCCGAAAACCGCCTAATCATGAAACTTGGAACCCTGTCCCCACATGGTCTGAACGTTAGACTTGAACTGTTATAACGCAGCAATTCCTGCATTATTTTGACTTGTGGTAACCACTTAACACTGTCTGTTTTCCTAGCCGAGGTTTACCGTGCCCAATTTTATTGTGTATTTTTTTTTTTTTTTAAATTGTACGTTTGGCCGTGTCAACGATCAGTTGCATTTTTGCCACCTGATGAAGGGTTTAAACCCGAAACGTCGTGGAATTTTTCACAAACTTTTAGCACTATTTACTACTTCATTTTTACCTATATATATATATATATATATATATATATATATATAATATATTATATATATATATATATATATATATATATTATATATATATATATACCTCTGCCCCAGATTTTTGCGACAGTCTCACAAAAAGTGAAAGACAGGCCATTAAAAATTTACGGCATCGCGACGACATCGTCATTAAGCCGGCCGACAAAGGTTCTGCGATTGTTGCAATGGGCACCAAATTCTACAGGGAGGAAGTCTACAGACTGCTTGGCAATCCCGATTACTATAAACGTCTCGATTCAGACCCCACTTTAGAAATTGCAAAGAAAGTGGAAGCGGCGATACAAAAAATGGTCCGCAATGGCTCTATAGACTCTGAAACTGGCCCCAATCTCCTCCAGGTAGATCCAAAACCGGGCCGTTTCTATTTCTTACCCAAAATTCACAAGACGGGTAACCCAGGCAGACCTATCATATCCGGAAACGGGACTGCCACGGAGAAAATTTCGAAATTTGTTGACCTGCTCATTCATCCCCTGGCCCCATCCCTCCCCTCCTACTTTCAGGACACCACGGACTTTATCCGCAAAATTGGTGAGATACAAAATCTCCCACGGGACACAATTCTGGTCACTCTTGACGTGTCCTCTTTATATACAAATATTCCAAACGAAGGAGGCATCTCCGCTTGTAAAGCCTCCTTCAGACCAATCCAAGGCAAAACGCCTACCAAGAAAGACTTAGGCGAGCTGATGCGCCTTATTCTGACAAACAACAATCTCGTCTTTGGCGACCAGCACTACCTCCAAATTCATGGTACTGCCATGGCAACCAAGATGGCTCCTTCATTCGCAAATTTATTTATGAGCAGCCTCGAGAAAGAATTCTTATCTCGACAAAATTTAAAACCACAAATTTGGTTACGTTTTATCGACGATATCTTCATGATCTGGCCCCACGGTGAAGATAGCCAAAAAAAATTTTGTGGAAAACATCAATTCGTTTCACCCCACAATCAAATTCACGGCTGACTCCTCTAGAGTCAGTGTCCACTTCCTGGGCACAACAGTAACCATAGAAAATGGTTCACTCAAAACAGACTTGTTCAATAAACCCACGGACAAGCACAACTACCTACTACCGAGCAGCTGCCATCCCCCGCACTGCACCAAAAATATTCCATATAGCCAAGCACTTCGCATCAAACGCGTCTGTTCCTCTGAGACAGACTTTGAAATTCGCACTAACGATCTGTCTAGCCACCTCCAGAATAGACAGTGCTTTCGGGGTTCAATTGAAAATGCCGTCAAAAAGGCAAGGGATACCCCGCGTTCTGAAACTCTGACATAGTAAAACCGTCAGCCCAATTCTAATAGAGTGCCACTGGTAATTGAGTACCATCCCGGTCTACCACCATTCGCCAAATTCATCCAAAAACATTTGCCCCTACTTCAAAGCAAGGCTCGCCTAAAGTCTATCTTTCCCGTTCCCCCCGTTGTTGCTTTTTCCCGCCCCCCAAATTTACGGGACATTTTGGTACGGGCAAAATTTCAGGACAAAACCTCAGTCGAGGCTAACAACGAGAATTTTGGTTGTTCACCTTGCCCTTCCAATTGCAAGACGTGCGCTCTGATTGATTCAACTAAATACTTTCAGAGCTATCAAACTGCACGCACTTTCCAAATTAGACAATCAATTAATTGTCTTTCAAAAAACGTCATATATCTCACCTACTGCAATTTATGTGGAACGCAGTACGTGGGGGAATCAAAAAACTCCCTCAGAATGAAAATGACACAGCACAGGTCAGCAATAAAAACCAAAAAAAAAAATTGATCAACCTGTTGCCAACCATTTCAATTTACCGCATCATTCGATAGACAATTTACGTGTCATTGCTATCGAACAAAATGATTCATGGGACAATAGAAGCCGTAAGACAAAAGAAAATCCCTGGGAATGTCAACCCAAGATTACGTCGCCATTCGGCCTGAATATCCGAAACAACTTACCAGCATACTGATTGAAGGGATTACACTCTAGGCCTAAGTAATCCTATTAGACCGTCTCCGTCACGCCAATTTCAATAGGCTTACTCAAATTACTTAGTCTCGCCTCTTTCAAAAACGATAGTCCTAATTGACTATCAGTGGGGACCATTGTCCTCACAATTTAAAAGCTGTAAGTCCCGTACACTCCTTGTCACTCTTGTGATCAAGCATTGAAGAAGAGCTAGTATTGCTCGAAAGCCTTGCAAAAACCTTTTATGGCTGCTGTATTTACCAAATTTTTAGCTTCTACTGCTGTCACGTATCTCCTTTGAGATCCAGCCATTCATTTCTGTAGCACTGTTGTTATACAGTATTTCCGTTAATATATATATATATATATATATATATATATATATATATATATATATATATATATATATATACGAACAAAAAAAGAGGCAAGAAACATGTCATTGTTGACAAGAGGAGTACAATGGTTTAATATCTTAACGAAATTTTTGACTCCCCTGGAGTCTTCTGCAGCCTATAATGACTACACTATAAATTTACAAGCACAGAAGCACTGGGTATGGTCAAAAAGCGAGCAACAGAAAACCAACATGACACAAATAGAGTTACAAGGAAGCAATGGACTTAAAGTTACTTAGCGGTCCCAAATCTCTGTTTAACCCGATCACATTAGATTTAAATTTAAGAATCCAGTGAATTTCGGATTGTTTCCGTGGTCTGGGGGAATTAAAGTTGGAAGTAGTCATTATACGCTGGAGAAGACCCCAGGGGAGTCGAAAGTTTCGTTTAGATATTAAATCATTGTACTCCTCTTGTCAACAATGACATATTTCTTGTCTCTTTTTTTGTTCGTATTGTATATGGGAGTACACGCGGAATCTACTTTTAATATATTTATATATATATATATATATATATATATATATTAATATATTTATATATATTATATATATATATATATATATATATGTATGTATATATGTATATATTGTTATCTAAGGATTGCCGGTTCGATTCCTACCTGGGTCATTATGTTGTGTACTTGAGCAAGATGCTTTATCTCGATTGCTTCTCTCCACCCAGGGATTAAATGGGTACCTGTGAGGTAACTTGTATAGTGATGCGCTGTTTGTAGCTGCTCCTATGGGAAGTCCCCCAGAGGACACGCAGAAGTGGCCTTATTGTTCAGTGTGCCGGGAACGAACAGCTAGGGATGTGCACTATATAGTGTGGGTTTGACAAGTTACCAATGACCAGGGGTAATGATTGTGAAGCGCTTTGAGATGTTACATAGGAAGGCGCTATCAAAATCATTCATATTGTTGTTGTTGTTGTTGTTGTTGTTGTTGTTGTTGTTGTTGTTGTTGTTGTTGTTGTTGTTGTTGTTGTTGTTACATTTGACCACTGCATAGGTGAAAATGGTAAATTGGGCTTACGATAGATCACCAGAAAAGTCATAAGCCGACTGCCTTAAACTTCAGTCGGGTTCTCCGTGAGGCAAAAAATAAAAATAATGACAGACGGTGTGCAAACTATTTTTTTTTACCTCATTTTTAATACAATAATTATTTTACCCTCTGTCACAGGTACCAAATTTATGAATATTCATGGTACGAAGTTACCGTATTGTAGCTACCGCCCTCACAATCAAAAGACGGTTACTATTTGTTTATACGAATTGCACTTACACGTTGTACTGTGTGCACTGAACGCTTGACTGAACCGTACAAGGCAAGTCTGCAGTAACTGTGGCGTCATAGCAGTGAGCGTTCGGCGGGAAATTTAATTTGCCTATGTTTGGTAGATTTGGGATGTAATTTGCCTATGTAAAGAGTAACAAAGGGTTTGGCTTGGTTGTTATGTGTGTAAAGCAGGGAAGAGGGTGGTTGAAGAAAAGGAATCGGAAAAAGAGCGGGACTGGGAGAAAAGAGAACGGACAAGCTAGTTGGAAAACGTCGGTACTATAGAGAGTGCTGGCGAAGTGAATATAAATTGTGAGAATTTCCTGTAGCCTTGCTGAGGAAAGAAGTTAAGAACAGAAAATATACTTTGTATCAAACTACGGGGATTCATTAGAATGGATAACTCTTGTTTTCACTGTCACAGCAAAATTGTTGCTCACTCTGAGTTGGGACATTATGCTCTCGCTTCCGTGAACTATGGCCAGCAAAGTGACGTTATTATAGCCGTTATGTGGACTATCAACTGATGACTTGCCGTTAACGAGTCTTCCTGGTGAGAAAAGTCTTTATATTTTCTAATTCCGTGGTGACGTGAGGCCTTCCGTATTTACAATGTCCTTGTCACTAAATTAGACCGAAATACTGCTATTCTCACCCAGTTATGGTCACCGTACACCCGAAGGCAGGGTGCCGAGAATTGTACGGCTTGAGTAAGCTATTTTAAGTCAGCTGAGGGTGCCGATAATTTCACCCACGCCTACAGATGTCCATGGAGGAGACAGGGTGCCGATATTCCCACCTTTCTCCGTCGTGAACTTTTTCGGAGGTTATTGCTCGTATCCCGTAACTCAACGTGGGAGTTAACGCTAAAATCTAGCTTTATGGTCGTTATGACTTTGGGACTTAGTCGCCGGTACTATACGGAGGACAGAAAAGGAACCAACCTATCGCCCGCTTGAAAATAAACGTACGCGAATCAAAGGAACCAACCTATCGCCCGCTTGTAAATAAACGTACGCTAATCAATCGGAGTGTTAAGCGAACTCTTTTACTGTACAGAGAGCCTGGAAGCGATACCAGACCCACAGTCGCAGCCCGACAGACCCTGAGTACTCTAAGTAAGTGATTGGTAGTAGTTAAGTTTTATTAGGGTAATATAAGTAAGATAGCTTGATTTAAGTTGGGTTAAATTGCAGTTTCACTGGCCAAATGCTATTTGTAAATATTAACTTGTAAATAATAATTCATGCTCGTTAAACTGAATTTGTGAGTCTTGTTGTTGTGTCCAGTGTGATCTGTGGGTCTCGAATCGAAACTGGTCCCCTAGCCTTTCAAAGAACTTTGTGACAATTTTGGGGGCCTATCCGGGAAAGGTATGAAAGCAAATAATTTGAATGGTATTTTGGCAATTGACTTTCTTAGGACCCCAGTTTCTCTCGAGATTACAGTGACTACTGAGGTGGCAACAAGGTTGATGTTTGCATGTGATTTCGTAACTGGCTTATTGGTTGACTATGATCTCTAGAAGAGGCCTGTTGTTAGTTCTACTGATATGTTATTCAGGTTGTCGTATCAGCTACTGTACGTTGTTTGTATCTGACAAAACAGTTACCCCTTTAAGCATGGAATTTGACGAGTATTTAAAGCATGGAAAGGACAAACACACCAAACAACAATCCGAATCGAAAGCTAGTTTTCCAGACTCTGGAGATTCAGATTAGAAGGTGAAGGGACAAAAAGGTGTTAGATGTTACAATTGTAGCGGTGTGGGCCATCTATCTCGAGATTGTCCTTCTCCTAAAGTAGAAACCAGTAGTAAGACCGCAGGGTTAAAGGTTTCAGAATCCCAGGAAGGTCACGATGGAAGAACCACGGGTCAGCAAGTAGTTGGATTGTGCGTTGGGGTACAAAGTGAAAGGTACGATTATCCCAGACCCCCTGGCAGATATTTTCAGCAGGAAAAGGGTCCTGAACTGCCAGTTATAAGTGCTGTTAGTACGAATGACAATATGCCAGTCACGCCTGGGTTAGTTGGTAAACAAAGAGTTAGTGTTCTGAGAGATAGTGGTTGCAGTACCGTTGTCGTTAGAAAAACGCTAGTAAAGTCTAACGAGTATGATGGTACAACAAAGAGGTGTGTATTGTTAGACGGTACCATTCTAGATGTGTGCCCGTGGCCATGGTTTCAATTGATACACCTTTCTATGTTGGTCAAGTGCAAGCTCTAGTGATGACTAGTCCTATCTATGATTTGATTGTTGGGAACATTCCAAATGTACGAGAACCAAGTTCCCCAAATCCTGATTGGGTTCCAACAGAGACAGATAGGGGTTCGACTCCTGAAGCAGGAGCGGTTGAAACACGAGGTCAGTTTGCTAAGAAGCAAAAACCTTACTTGCCACTCAAGGTGGGAACGGAGTCTAGTAATGTTTCCAAAGAAGAAGTGCCGAAATGCACAAGTGAATGACCAAGGGTTAGCAAAGTTATGGGAACTAGCTAAATCCGGGTCAACAAAAATCACTTTAAGTGGGAGCAAGGTTACATTTGTCAGTAAGGATGGTATGTTATACAGAAACTTTATGTCTCCAAAAGTGGAACATGGTAACGCTTTCAAGCAGTTGGTTCCAAGTATATTTCGAAAAGAAGTTTTGAGACTAGCTCATGACACGCCTTTGGCTGGTCACTTGGGAATAAAGAAAACAACTGACCGTATTTTGTCAAGTTTTTACTGGCCGGGCATACATGAGGACATTCGCAGATATTGTTTGTCGTGCGAAATTTGTCAAAGAACTGTGTCGAAAGGTAGCGTAGGGCGAGTACCTCTTGGATCCATGCCACTGATAGATACACCTTTTAGAAGGGTAGCAGTTGACATAGTCGGTCCCATTGCGCCAATCACAGAAAGGGGGAATAGATACATACTTACCCTCGTTGATTATGCTACACGCTACCCGGAAGCTGTAGCTTTGCCGAAAAATTGAGAGTGAAAGAGTAGCCGAAGCGTTGTTTGAGATTTACACAAGGGTAGGTGTCCCTCAAGAAGTTCTTAGTGACATGGGCACGCAATTTACGTCCGAAGTTATGAAGGAAGTTGGTAGACTGCTTGCTGTTAAAACAGCTAACCACGACACCTTACCACCCGATTTGTAACGGTCTCGTCGAGCGGTTTAACGGGACCTTAAAGAAGATGTTACGTCGTATGTGTGCCGAACGCCCCTCTGACTGGGATCGGTATCTTCCCGCCTCCTTTTTGCATACCGAGAGGCACCTCAGGAAAGCCTTGGGTTCGCGCCATTTGAGTTATTGTACGGTAGAACCGTTAGGGGGCCACTCACTATTCTTAAAGAACTTTGGTCGGGTGAACTGGACCAAGAAGAGGTAAAGAATACGTATCAATACGTGGTAGACTTAAGAGAGCGTTTGGATAAGACTTGTCAAATGGCACAGGAAGAATTAAGGGGAGCATCAAAACGGTATAAGAAATATTACGATGCACGTACCAAAGACAGAAAGTTTTCCCTAGGGGATAAGGTCCTAGTTCTGCTACCTACAAAATCAAATAAACTTTTGATGCAATGGAAAGGGCCTTATGATGTTGTGGAGAAAGTTGCTAAGCATGACTACAAGGTCAAAATGGGTTCAAAGATCAAAACTATACATGCTAACTTGTTAAAGAAGTATATTAGTAGAGAAAGTGATGATGCAAATGCCTCTGTATTGCAACTGCAACGAATTTGCTCATGCATAATTTCAAATGATGAAGAAAATGGTATCGGTAATGGAATTGAAAGCGACAATGATATGAGTAATTATGAGAAAGCAGAAGTTGTGAAATTGAGTGAGAAGGTAGTTGTAGATTTTCCTTCTATTGTATCTAAAGAGTGTGTTAATGATGTTCGAGTTGCAGATGATTTAAATTTACATCAGGTCAGTGAAGTTAAAGAATTGTTGAGTATGTTTCAAGATGTTCTTACTGATGTACCTGGTAGAACTAATATAATACAACATACAATTCATCTCACCTCACAAGGACCTATTCGAAGCAAACCATACCAAGTACCTCATGCTATGGTGAATAGTATCAAAAATGAAATTCAGAGTATGCTTAAGATGGGAGTAATTGAGGCGTCAACGTCACCTTATGCATCTCCTGTAGTTCTTGTCGAAAAAAAAGGACAAGAGCATACACTTCTGCGTAGACTATCGAAAATTGAACAGGATCACTGTTTTCGATCCCGAGCCTATCCCAAACATTGATAGTCTGATGGTCATGCAAGATAGCCAAGGGCCAGTTCTTTTCGAAGTTCGATTTGACTAAGGGTTACTGGCAGGTTCCGATAGCTAAAGAGGACAAAGAGAAAACAGCTTTTGTGACATTAGAAGGTTTATTTCAATTCACTGTTTTGCCTTTCGGCCTGGTGAATGCACCAGCAGTCTTTTCGCGCATGATGTGCAGAGTGTTAGGTGGTATTGAACACACTTTGAATTACATAGATGATATATTGATCTACACAGAGACATTTGAAAAACACCTAAAGGTGATAGAGAGCGTTCTTAAGAGGCTGAGAGAGGTTGGACTCACGGCGAGGCCCTCAAAGTGTTCAGTTGGGTTTTAAGTCGTTAGAGTTTCTAGGCCATGTAGTGGGTAAAGGCATTCTACGACCAAATCGGGACAACGTGTCCAAATTTTGGAGTCGAGTAGGCCAATGACTAAGAAACAGGTTAGGTCATTCCTTGGAATGGTTGGTTTATTACCAAAAATTTATTCCAAATTACGCTGGCATCGCAGCTCCTTTGAGTGACCTTACAAGAAAGGGATACCCCGAAAAGGTTAAATGGGGAGAGGCCCAAGAAAAGGCTTACAGTACACTTAAGGCACGCATTTCCTCTGCCCCAATCTTGCACCTCCCAGATCTGCGAGAAACGTTTATCTTAAGAACTGACGCCTCTGACGTGGGTCTAGGTGCAGTGTTAATGCAACAACACGGGGATACTAAGTTCCGATATGTTTTGCTAGCAAGAAATTACAACCACGAGAAAGGGCATATTCTGTTGTAGAAAGGGAATGCCTGGCTCTTGTATGGGCCGTTAATAAGTTCTATGCATATTTATATGGAAACGAATTTGTACTAGAAACCGACCATCACTCCCTTTCTTTCATATCAAAAGCTAAGTTGAACAATGCAAGAGTGATGAGATGGGCACTAAGCTTACAGCCCTATCGATATGTAGTAAAGGCAATTAAGGGCATAGAGAACGTGGGGGCTGATTTCTTAAGTATGTGTCCAAAGGATATGATTGACTAAGTATTTGTTACCTGTAATGTTGAGATATCGGTGATATCTTTTAGAGGGGGGTCGTGTCACAGGTACCAAATTTATGAATATTCATGGTACGAAGTTACCGTATTGTAGCTACCGCCCTCACAATCAAAAGACGGTTACTATTTGTTTATACGAATTGCACTTACACGTTGTACTGTGTGCACTGAACGCTTGACTGAACCGTACAAGGCAAGTCTGCAGTAACTGTGGCGTCATAGGAGTGAGCGTTCGGCGGGAAATTTAATTTGCCTATGTTTGGTAGATTTGGGATGTAATTTGCCTATGTAAAGAGTAACAAAGGGTTTGGCTTGGTTGTTATGTGTGTAAAGCAGGGAAGAAGAGGGTGGTTGAAGAAAGGAATCGGAAAAAGAGCGGGACTGGGAGAAAAGAGAACGGACAAGCTAGTTGGAAAACGTCGGTACTATAGAGAGTGCTGGCGAAGTGAATAAATTGTGAGAATTTCCTGTAGCCTTGCTGAGGAAAGAAGTTAAGAACAGAAAATATACTTTGTATCAAACTACGGGGATTCATTAGAATGGATAACTCTTGTTTTCACTGTCACAGCAAAATTGTTGCTCACTCTGAGTTGGGACATTATGCTCTCGCTTCCGTGAACTATTGCCAGCAAAGTGACGTTATTATAGCCGTTATGTGGACTATCAACTGATGACTTGCCGTTAACGAGTCTTCCTGGTGCGAAAAGTCTTTATATTTTCTAATTCCGTGGTGACGTGAGGCCTTCCGTATTTACATTGTCCTTGTCACTCAATTAGACCGAAATATTGCTATTCGCACCCAGTTATGGTCACCGTACACCCGAAGGCAGGGTGCCGAGAATTGTACGGCTTGAGTAAGCTATTTTAAGTCAGCTGAGGGTGCCGATAATTTCACCCACGCCTACAGATGTCCATGGAGGAGACAGGGTGCCGATATTCCCACCTTTCTCCGTCGTGAACTTTTTCGGAGGTTATTGCTCGTATCCCGTAACTCAACGTGGGAGTTAACGCTAAAATCTAGCTTTATGGTCGTTATGACTTTGGGACTTAGTCGCCGGTACTATACGGAGGACAGAAAAGGAACCAACCTATCGCCCGCTTGAAAATAAACGTACGCGAATCAAAGGAACCAACCTATCGCCCGCTTGTAAATAAACGTACGCGAATCAATCGGAGTGTTAAGCGAACTCTTTTACTGTACAGAGAGCCTGGAAGCGATACCAGACCCACAGTCGCAGCCCGACAGACCCTGAGTACTCTAAGTAAGTGATTGGTAGTAGTTAAGTTTTATTAGGGTAATATAAGTAAGATAGCTTGATTTAAGTTGGGTTAAATTGCAGTTTCACTGGCCAAATGCTATTTGTAAATATTAACTTGTAAATAATAATTCATGCTCGTTAAACTGAATTTGTGAGTCTTGTTGTTGTGTCCAGTGTGATCTGTGGTCTCGAATCGAAACTGGTCCCCTAGCCTTTCAAAGAACTTTGTGACAATTTTGGGGGCCTATCCGGGAAAGGTATGAAAGCAAATAATTTGAATGGTATTTTGGCAAATTTGACTTTCTTAGGGACCCCAGTTTCTCTCGAGATTACAGTGACTACTGAGGTGGCAACAAGGTTGATGTTTGCATGTGATTTCGTAACTGGCCTATTGGTTGACTATGATCTCTAGAAGAGGCCTGTTGTTAGTTCTACTGATATGTTATTCAGGTTGTCGTATCAGCTACTGTACGTTGTTTGTATCTGACAAAACAGTTACCCCTTTAAGCATGGAATTTGACGAGTATTTAAAGCAGGGAAAGGACAAACACAAACAACAATCCGAATCGAAAGCTAGTTTTCCAGACTCTGGAGATTCAGATAAGAAGGTGAAGGGACAAAAAGGTGTTAGATGTTACAATTGTAGCGGTGGGGCCATCTATCTCGAGATTGTCCTTCTCCTAAAGTAGAAACCAGTAGTAAGACCGCAGGGTTAAAGGTTTCAGAATCCCAGGAAGGTCACGATGGAAGAACCACGGGTCAGCAAGTAGTTGGATTGTGCGTTGGGGTACAAAGTGAAAGGTACGATTATCCCAGACCCCCTGGCAGATATTTTCAGCAGGAAAAGGGTCCTGAACTGCCAGTTATAAGTGCTGTTAGTACGAATGACAATATGCCAGTCACGCCTGGGTTAGTTGGTAAACAAAGAGTTAGTGTTCTGAGAGATAGTGGTTGCAGTACCGTTGTCGTTAGAAAAACGCTAGTAAAGTCTAACGAGTATGATGGTACAACAAAGAGGTGTGTATTGTTAGACGGTACCATTCTAGATGTGCCCGTGGCCATGGTTTCAATTGATACACCTTTCTATGTTGGTCAAGTGCAAGCTCTAGTGATGACTAGTCCTATCTATGATTTGATTGTTGGGAACATTCCAAATGTACGAGAACCAAGTTCCCCAAATCCTGATTGGGTTCCAACAGAGACAGATAGGGGTTCGACTCCTGAAGCAGGAGCGGTTGAAACACGAGGTCAGTTTGCTAAGAAGCAAAAACCTTACTTGCCACTCAAGGTGGGAACGGAGTCTAGTAATGTTTCCAAAGAAGAAGTGCCGAAATGCACAAGTGAATGACCAAGGGTTAGCAAAGTTATGGGAACTAGCTAAATCCGGGTCAACAAAAATCACTTTAAGTGGGAGCAAGGTTACATTTGTCAGTAAGGATGGTATGTCATACAGAAACTTTATGTCTCCAAAAGTGGAACATGGTAACGCTTTCAAGCAGTTGGTAGTTCCAAGTATATTTCGAAAAGAAGTTTTGAGACTAGCTCATGACACGCCTTTGGCTGGTCACTTGGGAATAAAGAAAACAACTGACCGTATTTTGTCAAGTTTTTACTGGCCGGGCATACATGAGGACATTCGCAGATATTGTTTGTCGTGCGAAATTTGTCAAAGAACTGTGTCGAAAGGTAGCGTAGGGCGAGTACCTCTTGGATCCATGCCACTGATAGATACACCTTTTAGAAGGGTAGCAGTTGACATAGTCGGTCCCATTGCGCCAATCACAGAAAGGGGGAATAGATACATACTTACCCTCGTTGATTATGCTACACGCTACCCGGAAGCTGTAGCTTTGCCGAAAATTGAGAGTGAAAGAGTAGCCGAAGCGTTGTTTGAGATTTACACAAGGGTAGGTGTCCCTCAAGAAGTTCTTAGTGACATGGGCACGCAATTTACGTCCGAAGTTATGAAGGAAGTTGGTAGACTGCTTGCTGTTAAACAGCTAACCACGACACCTTACCACCCGATTTGTAACGGTCTCGTCGAGCGGTTTAACGGGACCTTAAAGAAGATGTTACGTCGTATGTGTGCCGAACGCCCCTCTGACTGGGATCGGTATCTTCCCGCCCTCCTTTTTGCATACCGAGAGGCACCTCAGGAAAGCCTTGGGTTCGCGCCATTTGAGTTATTGTACGGTAGAACCGTTAGGGGGCCACTCACTATTCTTAAAGAACTTTGGTCGGGTGAACTGGACCAAGAAGAGGTAAAGAATACGTATCAATACGTGGTAGACTTAAGAGAGCGTTTGGATAAGACTTGTCAAATGGCACAGGAAGAATTAAGGGGAGCATCAAAACGGTATAAGAAATATTACGATGCACGTACCAAAGACAGAAAGTTTTCCCTAGGGGATAAGGTCCTAGTTCTGCTACCTACAAAATCAAATAAACTTTTGATGCAATGGAAAGGGCCTTATGATGTTGTGGAGAAAGTTGCTAAGCATGACTACAAGGTCAAAATGGGTTCAAAGATCAAAACTATACATGCTAACTTGTTAAAGAAGTATATTAGTAGAGAAAGTGATGATGCAAATGCCTCTGTATTGCAACTGCAACGAATTTGCTCATGCATAATTTCAAATGATGAAGAAAATGGTATCGGTAATGGAATTGAAAGCGACAATGATATGAGTAATTATGAGAAAGCAGAAGTTGTGAAATTGAGTGAGAAGGTAGTTGTAGATTTTCCTTCTATTGTATCTAAAGAGTGTGTTAATGATGTTCGAGTTGCAGATGATTTAAATTTACATCAGGTCAGTGAAGTTAAAGAATTGTTGAGTATGTTTCAAGATGTTCTTACTGATGTACCTGGTAGAACTAATATAATACAACATACAATTCATCTCACCTCACAAGGACCTATTCGAAGCAAACCATACCAAGTACCTCATGCTATGGTGAATAGTATCAAAAATGAAATTCAGAGTATGCTTAAGATGGGAGTAATTGAGGCGTCAACGTCACCTTATGCATCTCCTGTAGTTCTTGTCGAAAAAAAAGGACAAGAGCATACACTTCTGCGTAGACTATCGAAAATTGAACAGGATCACTGTTTTCGATCCCGAGCCTATCCCAAACATTGATAGTCTGATGGTCATGCAAGATAGCCAAGGGCCAGTTCTTTTCGAAGTTCGATTTGACTAAGGGTTACTGGCAGGTTCCGATAGCTAAAGAGGACAAAGAGAAAACAGCTTTTGTGACATTAGAAGGTTTATTTCAATTCACTGTTTTGCCTTTCGGCCTGGTGAATGCACCAGCAGTCTTTTCGCGCATGATGTGCAGAGTGTTAGGTGGTATTGAACACACTTTGAATTACATAGATGATATATTGATCTACACAGAGACATTTGAAAAACACCTAAAGGTGATAGAGAGCGTTCTTAAGAGGCTGAGAGAGGTTGGACTCACGGCGAGGCCCTCAAAGTGTTCAGTTGGGTTTAAGTCGTTAGAGTTTCTAGGCCATGTAGTGGGTAAAGGCATTCTACGACCAAATCGGGACAACGTGTCCAAAATTTTGGAGTCGAGTAGGCCAATGACTAAGAAACAGGTTAGGTCATTCCTTGGAATGGTTGGTTATTACCAAAAATTTATTCCAAATTACGCTGGCATCGCAGCTCCTTTGAGTGACCTTACAAGAAAGGGATACCCCGAAAAGGTTAAATGGGGAGAGGCCCAAGAAAAGGCTTACAGTACACTTAAGGCACGCATTTCCTCTGCCCCAATCTTGCACCTCCCAGATCTGCGAGAAACGTTTATCTTAAGAACTGACGCCTCTGACGTGGGTCTAGGTGCAGTGTTAATGCAACAACACGGGGATACTAAGTTTCCGATATGTTTTGCTAGCAAGAAATTACAACCACGAGAAAGGGCATATTCTGTTGTAGAAAGGGAATGCCTGGCTCTTGTATGGGCCGTTAATAAGTTCTATGCATATTTATATGGAAACGAATTTGTACTAGAAACCGACCATCACTCCCTTTCTTTCATATCAAAAGCTAAGTTGAACAATGCAAGAGTGATGAGATGGGCACTAAGCTTACAGCCCTATCGATATGTAGTAAAGGCAATTAAGGGCATAGAGAACGTGGGGGCTGATTTCTTAAGTATGTGTCCAAAGGATATGATTGACTAAGTATTTGTTACCTGTAATGTTGAGATATCGGTGATATCTTTTAGAGGGGGGTCGTGTCACAGGTACCAAATTTATGAATATTCATGGTACGAAGTTACCGTATTGTAGCTACCGCCCTCACAATCAAAAGACGGTTACTATTTGTTTATACGAATTGCACTTACACGTTGTACTGTGTGCACTGAACGCTTGACTGAACCGTACAAGGCAAGTCTGCAGTAACTGTGGCGTCATAGGAGTGAGCGTTCGGCGGGAAATTTAATTTGCCTATGTTTGGTAGATTTGGGATGTAATTTGCCTATGTAAAGAGTAACAAAGGGTTTGGCTTGGTTGTTATGTGTGTAAAGCAGGGAAGAGGGTGGTTGAAGAAAAGGAATCGGAAAAAGAGCGGGACTGGGAGAAAAGAGAACGGACAAGCTAGTTGGAAAACGTCGGTACTATAGAGAGTGCTGGCGAAGTGAATAAATTGTGAGAATTTCCTGTAGCCTTGCTGAGGAAAGAAGTTAAGAACAGAAAATATACTTTGTATCAAACTACGGGGATTCATTAGAATGGATAACTCTTGTTTTCACTGTCACAGCAAAATTGTTGCTCACTCTGAGTTGGGACATTATGCTCTCGCTTCCGTGAACTATGGCCAGCAAAGTGACGTTATTATAGCCGTTATGTGGACTATCAACTGATGACTTGCCGTTAACGAGTCTTCCTGGTGCGAAAAGTCTTTATATTTTCTAATTCCGTGGTGACGTGAGGCCTTCCGTATTTACATTGTCCTTGTCACTCAATTAGACCGAAATATTGCTATTCGCACCCAGTTATGGTCACCGTACACCCGAAGGCAGGGTGCCGAGAATTGTACGGCTTGAGTAAGCTATTTTAAGTCAGCTGAGGGTGCCGATAATTTCACCCACGCCTACAGATGTCCATGGAGGAGACAGGGTGCCGATATTCCCACCTTTCTCCGTCGTGAACTTTTTCGGAGGTTATTGCTCGTATCCCGTAACTCAACGTGGGAGTTAACGCTAAAATCTAGCTTTATGGTCGTTATGACTTTGGGACTTAGTCGCCGGTACTATACGGAGGACAGAAAAGGAACCAACCTATCGCCCGCTTGAAAATAAACGTACGCGAATCAAAGGAACCAACCTATCGCCCGCTTGTAAATAAACGTACGCGAATCAATCGGAGTGTTAAGCGAACTCTTTTACTGTACAGAGAGCCTGGAAGCGATACCAGACCCACAGTCGCAGCCCGACAGACCCTGAGTACTCTAAGTAAGTGATTGGTAGTAGTTAAGTTTTATTAGGGTAATATAAGTAAGATAGCTTGATTTAAGTTGGGTTAAATTGCAGTTTCACTGGCCAAATGCTATTTGTAAATATTAACTTGTAAATAATAATTCATGCTCGTTAAACTGAATTTGTGAGTCTTGTTGTTGTGTCCAGTGTGATCTGTGGTCTCGAATCGAAACTGGTCCCCTAGCCTTTCAAAGAACTTTGTGAAAATTTTGGGGGCCTATCCGGGAAAGGTATGAAAGCAAATAATTTGAATGGTATTTTGGCAAATTTGACTTTCTTAGGGACCCCAGTTTCTCTCGAGATTACAGTGACTACTGAGGTGGCAACAAGGTTGATGTTTGCATGTGATTTCGTAACTGGCCTATTGGTTGACTATGATCTCTAGAAGAGGCCTGTTGTTAGTTCTACTGATATGTTATTCAGGTTGTCGTATCAGCTACTGTACGTTGTTTGTATCTGACAAAACAGTTACCCCTTTAAGCATGGAATTTGACGAGTATTTAAAGCATGGAAAGGACAAACACAAACAACAATCCGAATCGAAAGCTAGTTTTCCAGACTCTGGAGATTCAGATTAGAAGGTGAAGGGACAAAAAGGTGTTAGATGTTACAATTGTAGCGGTGGGGCCATCTATCTCGAGATTGTCCTTCTCCTAAAGTAGAAACCAGTAGTAAGACCGCAGGGTTAAAGGTTTCAGAATCCCAGGAAGGTCACGATGGAAGAACCACGGGTCAGCAAGTAGTTGGATTGTGCGTTGGGGTACAAAGTGAAAGGTACGATTATCCCAGACCCCCTGGCAGATATTTTCAGCAGGAAAAGGGTCCTGAACTGCCAGTTATAAGTGCTGTTAGTACGAATGACAATATGCCAGTCACGCCTGGGTTAGTTGGTAAACAAAGAGTTAGTGTTCTGAGAGATAGTGGTTGCAGTACCGTTGTCGTTAGAAAAACGCTAGTAAAGTCTAACGAGTATGATGGTACAACAAAGAGGTGTGTATTGTTAGACGGTACCATTCTAGATGTGCCCGTGGCCATGGTTTCAATTGATACACCTTTCTATGTTGGTCAAGTGCAAGCTCTAGTGATGACTAGTCCTATCTATGATTTGATTGTTGGGAACATTCCAAATGTACGAGAACCAAGTTCCCCAAATCCTGATTGGGTTCCAACAGAGACAGATAGGGGTTCGACTCCTGAAGCAGGAGCGGTTGAAACACGAGGTCAGTTTGCTAAGAAGCAAAAACCTTACTTGCCACTCAAGGTGGGAACGGAGTCTAGTAATGTTTCCAAAGAAGAAGTGCCGAAATGCACAAGTGAATGACCAAGGGTTAGCAAAGTTATGGGAACTAGCTAAATCCGGGTCAACAAAAATCACTTTAAGTGGGAGCAAGGTTACATTTGTCAGTAAGGATGGTATGTCATACAGAAACTTTATGTCTCCAAAAGTGGAACATGGTAACGCTTTCAAGCAGTTGGTAGTTCCAAGTATATTTCGAAAAGAAGTTTTGAGACTAGCTCATGACACGCCTTTGGCTGGTCACTTGGGAATAAAGAAAACAACTGACCGTATTTTGTCAAGTTTTTACTGGCCGGGCATACATGAGGACATTCGCAGATATTGTTTGTCGTGCGAAATTTGTCAAAGAACTGTGTCGAAAGGTAGCGTAGGGCGAGTACCTCTTGGATCCATGCCACTGATAGATACACCTTTTAGAAGGGTAGCAGTTGACATAGTCGGTCCCATTGCGCCAATCACAGAAAGGGGGAATAGATACATACTTACCCTCGTTGATTATGCTACACGCTACCCGGAAGCTGTAGCTTTGCCGAAAATTGAGAGTGAAAGAGTAGCCGAAGCGTTGTTTGAGATTTACACAAGGGTAGGTGTCCCTCAAGAAGTTCTTAGTGACATGGGCACGCAATTTACGTCCGAAGTTATGAAGGAAGTTGGTAGACTGCTTGCTGTTAAACAGCTAACCACGACACCTTACCACCCGATTTGTAACGGTCTCGTCGAGCGGTTTAACGGGACCTTAAAGAAGATGTTACGTCGTATGTGTGCCGAACGCCCCTCTGACTGGGATCGGTATCTTCCCGCCCTCCTTTTTGCATACCGAGAGGCACCTCAGGAAAGCCTTGGGTTCGCGCCATTTGAGTTATTGTACGGTAGAACCGTTAGGGGGCCACTCACTATTCTTAAAGAACTTTGGTCGGGTGAACTGGACCAAGAAGAGGTAAAGAATACGTATCAATACGTGGTAGACTTAAGAGAGCGTTTGGATAAGACTTGTCAAATGGCACAGGAAGAATTAAGGGGAGCATCAAAACGGTATAAGAAATATTACGATGCACGTACCAAAGACAGAAAGTTTTCCCTAGGGGATAAGGTCCTGGTTCTGCTACCTACAAAATCAAATAAACTTTTGATGCAATGGAAAGGGCCTTATGATGTTGTGGAGAAAGTTGCTAAGCATGGCTACAAGGTCAAAATGGGTTCAAAGATCAAAACTATACATGCTAACTTGTTAAAGAAGTATATTAGTAGAGAAAGTGATGATGCAAATGCCTCTGTATTGCAACTGCAACGAATTTGCTCATGCATAATTTCAAATGATGAAGAAAATGGTATCGGTAATGGAATTGAAAGCGACAATGATATGAGTAATTATGAGAAAGCAGAAGTTGTGAAATTGAGTGAGAAGGTAGTTGTAGATTTTCCTTCTATTGTATCTAAAGAGTGTGTTAATGATGTTCGAGTTGCAGATGATTTAAATTTACATCAGGTCAGTGAAGTTAAAGAATTGTTGAGTATGTTTCAAGATGTTCTTACTGATGTACCTGGTAGAACTAATATAATACAACATACAATTCATCTCACCTCACAAGAACCTATTCGAAGCAAACCATACCAAGTACCTCATGCTATGGTGAATAGTATCAAAAATGAAATTCAGAGTATGCTTAAGATGGGAGTAATTGAGGCGTCAACGTCACCTTATGCATCTCCTGTAGTTCTTGTCGAAAAAAAAAGGACAAGAGCATACACTTCTGCGTAGACTATCGAAAATTGAACAGGATCACTGTTTTCGATCCCGAGCCTATCCCAAACATTGATAGTCTGATGGTCATGCAAGATAGCCAAGGGCCAGTTCTTTTCGAAGTTCGATTTGACTAAGGGTTACTGGCAGGTTCCGATAGCTAAAGAGGACAAAGAGAAAACAGCTTTTGTGACATTAGAAGGTTTATTTCAATTCACTGTTTTGCCTTTCGGCCTGGTGAATGCACCAGCAGTCTTTTCGCGCATGATGTGCAGAGTGTTAGGTGGTATTGAACACACTTTGAATTACATAGATGATATATTGATCTACACAGAGACATTTGAAAAACACCTAAAGGTGATAGAGAGCGTTCTTAAGAGGCTGAGAGAGGTTGGACTCACGGCGAGGCCCTCAAAGTGTTCAGTTGGGTTTAAGTCGTTAGAGTTTCTAGGCCATGTAGTGGGTAAAGGCATTCTACGACCAAATCGGGACAAACGTGTCCAAAATTTTGGAGTCGAGTAGGCCAATGACTAAGAAACAGGTTAGGTCATTCCTTGGAATGGTTGGTTATTACCAAAAATTTATTCCAAATTACGCTGGCATCGCAGCTCCTTTGAGTGACCTTACAAGAAAGGGATACCCCGAAAAGGTTAAATGGGGAGAGGCCCAGAAAAGGCTTACAGTACACTTAAGGCACGCATTTCCTCTGCCCCAATCTTGCACCTCCCAGATCTGCGAGAAAACGTTTATCTTAAGAACTGACGCCTCTGACGTGGGTCTAGGTGCAGTGTTAATGCAACAACACGGGGATACTAAGTTTCCGGTATGTTTTGCTAGCAAGAAATTACAACCACGAGAAAGGGCATATTCTGTTGTAGAAAGGGAATGCCTGGCTCTTGTATGGGCCGTTAATAAGTTCTATGCATATTTATATGGAAACGAATTTGTACTAGAAACCGACCATCACTCCCTTTCTTTCATATCAAAAGCTAAGTTGAACAATGCAAGAGTGATGAGATGGGCACTAAGCTTACAGCCCTATCGATATGTAGTAAAGGCAATTAAGGGCATAGAGAACGTGGGGGCTGATTTCTTAAGTATGTGTCCAAAGGATATGATTGACTAAGTATTTGTTACCTGTAATGTTGAGATATCGGTGATATCTTTTAGAGGGGGGTCGTGTCACAGGTACCAAATTTATGAATATTCATGGTACGAAGTTACCGTATTGTAGCTACCGCCCTCACAATCAAAAGACGGTTACTATTTGTTTATACGAATTGCACTTACACGTTGTACTGTGTGCACTGAACGCTTGACTGAACCGTACAAGGCAAGTCTGCAGTAACTGTGGCGTCATAGCAGTGAGCGTTCGGCGGGAAATTTAATTTGCCTATGTTTGGTAGATTTGGGATGTAATTTGCCTATGTAAAGAGTAACAAAGGGTTTGGCTTGGTTGTTATGTGTGTAAAGCAGGGAAGAGGGTGGTTGAAGAAAAGGAATCGGAAAAAGAGCGGGACTGGGAGAAAAGAGAACGGACAAGCTAGTTGGAAAACGTCGGTACTATAGAGAGTGCTGGCGAAGTGAATAAATTGTGAGAATTTCCTGTAGCCTTGCTGAGGAAAGAAGTTAAGAACAGAAAATATACTTTGTATCAAACTACGGGGATTCATTAGAATGGATAACTCTTGTTTTCACTGTCACAGCAAAATTGTTGCTCACTCTGAGTTGGGACATTATGCTCTCGCTTCCGTGAACTATGGCCAGCAAAGTGACGTTATTATAGCCGTTATGTGGACTATCAACTGATGACTTGCCGTTAACGAGTCTTCCTGGTGCGAAAAGTCTTTATATTTTCTAATTCCGTGGTGACGTGAGGCCTTCCGTATTTACATTGTCCTTGTCACTAAATTAGACCGAAATACTGCTATTCGCACCCAGTTATGGTCACCGTACACCCGAAGGCAGGGTGCCGAGAATTGTACGGCTTGAGTAAGCTATTTTAAGTCAGCTGAGGGTGCCGATAATTTCACCCACGCCTACAGATGTCCATGGAGGAGACAGGGTGCCGATATTCCCACCTTTCTCCGTCGTGAACTTTTTCGGAGGTTATTGCTCGTATCCCGTAACTCAACGTGGGAGTTAACGCTAAAATCTAGCTTTATGGTCGTTATGACTTTGGGACTTAGTCGCCGGTACTATACGGAGGACAGAAAAGGAACCAACCTATCGCCCGCTTGAAAATAAACGTACGCGAATCAAAGGAACCAACCTATCGCCCGCTTGTAAATAAACGTACGCGAATCAATCGGAGTGTTAAGCGAACTCTTTTACTGTACAGAGAGCCTGGAAGCGATACCAGACCCACAGTCGCAGCCCGACAGACCCTGAGTACTCTAAGTAAGTGATTGGTAGTAGTTAAGTTTTATTAGGGTAATATAAGTAAGATAGCTTGATTTAAGTTGGGTTAAATTGCGGTTTCACTGGCCAAATGCTATTTGTAAATATTAACTTGTAAATAATAATTCATGCTCGTTAAACTGAATTTGTGAGTCTTGTTGTTGTGTCCAGTGTGATCTGTGGTCTCGAATCGAAACTGGTCCCCTAGCCTTTCAAAGAACTTTGTGACACCCTCTGCTGCTACAAATTATCTCATTGCAAATGTTTTATCAAATAGTCTTTCTCATTGCAGATGATTAACTATTAAATATTACCAACAGTGTCATGTAATTCTCGACGTGCTAGATTTTGGATGTCTCTTAGCCATACCTCCATATTTGAAGCCCCTTTGGCAACGCGGCACTTGCTGTCCTAGAGTTGAAACAATACTATGAGCCCTGAAAACAATCCTTCATCGATGAAAATGGCACTTACAACATCTGTAATTTTTTAAGTGATTGATGTAACTGATACAAGTAAGGATTGGGACTGAAAGACAAAAATAAGCACTTTTGCTACACAGGGATATCTCCTCTAGGACATTCAGGTCAAACACTTTTCAACATTGCTTAATTAGTTGTATTAGTTAATCGGAGTTTGTTAATGTGCCAACTGCAGGAGACCGAAAAGGTGTTTGGATATACGTGACATCCCTATTATGAATATGAAGCACTTTGCTGCAGGATAGCGTGAGTAATTATTGTTCTTTTCCAATATGACACACGAGTCGTTAAAGCTTTTCAGCTCAGACAGTATTACAAATTTACAAGATACTGACAGAACGTCCCAGTTAGTCTGTCGAGGAGATTTTATTTCATGTCAGATTGCCTGATATTTGATGTTACTTAATGGCTGCAAGTACACACATCACTCAATGATAATAGTCTTGGCAGAAGGGCCATATCTGGAGTGCATTAGTCAATTGAACACCAACTGACCATAGTTTTTTGGGGTAAAGTTGTTTTCAGAGACAGCGGAGGCGATGTATATCGTATCCGCCTGCAATAAAAAAGAGGAAATCCTACTCATTCATACAATTTCACCTCATCGAGTGAGTGAAATATATAGTATCAAGATGTTCTTCTCTTGCATTCCTAACATCGATCATTCAGATCTCATCTTACAGCAGAAGCAGAGTTTAGAATGGTAGATAATACCTCCTTCGACGTTTAGCCGGAAAGGACCTATGCCAGCCTTGGTCACACCATGGATAAGGTTGGGATCAGAAAGTCACTCAAACGAAAATGACATTCTAAAACACAAACCCGTCAATACAGAACTTCACTACAGGACAGAGAGGAAAAGGAAGAACAGTTTTCAAGAGGTTATTCAAAACGTATCAATATGTTTGCTACCCTTCTTCGTACAGCTTCTGGCAGCGTGTCCAGCGCAACGAAAGCCGACTTCATGGAAAACAGGACGGTCATTTAACTTTTACATAAGGAACTGTGTAGATTTTGATGGCAAGCCACGAAAATGAATTTAGCTAAGATTTACATCAATGCGAAAACACCATCCAATATGTAAACGATTTAGCTGTTACCCGCCACAGACCTGTTTGTTGAGACTCACGCTGTGTGTACAGAGAGCAAGCGTGAATTGGAAAACACAACATTTGGTCAGGCCCACAAGACAAATAAAGTTACGGGATGAGCACCTAGATGAATTATACATGAACAAAACAACTCGGCCCAGACAGGCACAGTTCATTAAAACAAATCAAAATGAAGTACCATACAAATGCCCACCCCAGGTGCATATAAGACATACAGATTTTTCTAATTGCTTTAACTGTCGATAGAGACTCTTCACTTTCATAACGACTCAATTTACTTGAGAATTCTTCTACCAATAAAAATCCTCTACAATGTTCTGGATGTAATTAATTTACTTCAGAAGGAAATACGAAAAATTGTAAGGATGCTATAATTGAAACTTAAAGGAAAATAATGCGTTTAAAATACACCAACAGGATATACAAAGAAAGTAGCTTTAACCGTTATTAAGCCTTTCAGTCTCACCTATAAATTCTTGCAATAGTTGTGTCTCTACAAAATATTATGCATTACGAGAGCTACGGAAGTTTATCCCTTTGAACTTTCGAAAATTTGGACCAAGAGACTAGTCTTCAGAACAAAAATAACTCAATCTCATCATTTAACCAGAATGCAAAAATGGATTGAGGTTTCGATGATATATGTTCTATTCCAAATAATGCCATGATGTCCCATATCTTTCAGTCCCTGGTCAAGTGCTATCTTAACATGTTGGAAAATAATTTTAGGTTCATATTTGATCTTGGGAATTCCGCTTTGCGTTTCCCATGCGGAGCGGGTTGACTGGTGTTTCTACCTTGTAATAGACAGCACACTACAGTAGCCAATACACTGGTCCAAGAGACAATTCCATCAGCCAAGATGAAGGTATTTCTTCAAAGGAGGATGAGCAATTGATCGAAGAAATGAGTGAGTACGCAAATTTGTCTAAACAATTTTAGTCATAGGGACCGAAAATGAAGCGAACAGTCGTGACTTGCTATAGGCAACATGTACACCGTGACTGCATGACCGCATAGACTATTCTGGGTTGGGAGGAAGCTGAACGTTTTATACCCCCGTCCTTGGGATGTGTCTACAAGGGAACTTCAAGGGAGTTTTTACCATTAATCAGTGGCGAATCCAAGGGGACGCAGCAGGCGCCCCCTATTGGCCGTCATGGGTTAAAAAATTGAGGCAAAACAAAAAGAAATCTGCAGATCCAGCGGGAGTCAGCCCTCTCCTCCCGCAACCCCCCTCTATCAGCCCTCTTGAAAAAACTGATCATGAATATCCTTCAAAATGTGACAAATATAGCACTATTTTGCATCTCAGCCCTCTTCCAAAAGCAAAAATTTCCAAAGGGGAGGGGGACACCTCCTCCCCTTAGACCAGCAGGACAGTGATAAATCAACATTGTGGCCCCTATGGAAAATTTTCTGGATACGCTCTTGCATTTGGGGGTCCATATTAGACGCATTTTTATGCTAAGGATGGCGGAAATACTCTCAAGCACCCACGTATGTAATGGGAGTTTTTCTCACCCCCCACCACGCTTTCTTCGCCTATGATTGATCGGACGTGAAGGGCAAAAATTGGTGGGAATACTTGAGAGATCTATCCACAAAAAGTGGAATACGTTCTTGCGACGCCTTTTAACCATCATAAGGGACGTGGCATAAGGGGGGCGCAGACCTCCCAAATTTTTTCAGTCAGTGGAGTCAAACACATGGAAAATGAATACAAATGAGAGGCAAAATGGTGGAATATATTTGGCCACTTAAACTAAAAGCTGTGAAATCAGGAATTCAAAACACACTCTTTCGAGTCCCCCTCCAGGATGATGATCCCCTGCCTGAATTTTCCCCCTCCAAATCACCTGATGCGGATCCGTAGCCACACAAGGCACTGAGGGTTCCCAAAATGTACCAGGGGAGTAATTTCCTTCCGAAGAGTAATACTAAAATGCATTACGGGAATGGTTATTTGAATTTTCTGATGGGTCTATACCCCCCTCCCCCCCCCCCACACACACACACCTTCGGCCAAGGACGTGCTTTGATGAATGATCATGGGAGAGATGCTGGTAAAACTGATCAAATCCGGTTGGGCTCATTTAAAACTATATCTAAACTGAACTGAGTCACTATGACGACTGGGCATATCAGCCACGGTAGAGTAAAACTCGCCTCCGTGTACGTCGAGGAAATGTTTAGTGACACTTTATGTACCACCTCGTTGTCGTTCTTCTCTTTCATCTGCGATTCTTCCAAACGTAGGATAGAAACATCCTCATCGGATCCATCTTAGATCTATTTGTGCAGAAAGGGTTTACGCGACCGGGCGGCGAAGTATGGATTGAGTGGGCGGGTGTAAAAGTGTCAGTTTTACACTTGGCATCTAGAACGCGCAAAGCGGGTATGGACAACTCTGGGCCGACTACACTGGGCGAGTGTGCGGCGAGTGAGGTTGGCGGATAAGTTTGAACCTAGCTAACTAGTTTGCTGACGGGGCTGACCAACTACCGTGAAACAGTCGTGGAGTTTGTCAGCCACGAAAATGGAGGAAGGCCAGTCGCAAAATTGTTTGGAAGTTGTTTGTTACAACATTAAAAATCCGTTTGTGGAGAAATGAGCGTTCCGTAAAACTGACGATGTGTTCAAAATGGCCATCTTTTTAATCAAACTGTAAGTTGAAGTTTATTAAGGTACATGTAATGAGCTATAGAAGATATTGTTAGAACAAAGAAGGAATGTTGAAAGTATAATGAGAATTCTTGGGTGTCCAAAAAGGATCAAAAACTCAATGTCTGATGAACAGTGAAACATGAGACTATGGAAAAATGATAGGAAATTCGAGCAAGGGGTGGTTCGTCTCAATTACTAACATGTATACATGCGGTGTAAAGTCGAGGGCTATGACCCATGTGTAAGGGGTGATTATGCTAAATGCATCCTATTCCAGGAAGTGACGAAGAGTGAGGGCAAGTTTTTTTCGAAAAAAAGTTAAATTAGTTATTTCTATGTAACACTTACCAAAGATAACGCAATGACGAAAGCATTAAAGAAAATGTCAAAATTTTATAGAATTCATCTTCGGTTGTTTTTCTGTAATAGTGACTGACTACTAGCTTCTTAATCGGAGTCTTTGAATTAAGGACCAGGCCAGAGGTCGTTTTAATAACTCCTTCAGAGAGGTCCACTAACCGAAGACAGTTGTAGAAGCACACATAGGCAATAGGAATCTACAAGAGAAAAGAAAAACGTTTATTAAAAATGAAAAAAGGACGCAAAGGAGACTTCTTTTGTCATTCTGTGCATGGGCGTCAATTCGGGGGGGGGGGGGGGAGGGGGGACGGGGGGACAAGTCCCCCACATTTCGATGGGTGGGGGACACAATATCAAATGCCCCACACACATTTGCGTAAAAGAATAGTGTCGTGGCTCTACTTGACTGGCTTTTTGAGTTTTGTTGGGCAATTGTTAAGTGTCTCGATGCAGCTTCTGAATGCAGATTTCGTCAGGGAAATCTTATTTAATGACAAAATTTCGGCGCGCTTCGCGCGTATGCGTCACGGTTTGCACTGCTTCTCATGACCATTAAAAAGGTAAATGGAACTATTCTGATCACAACACTCTCCGAAAACAGACATACATCTCCAAACATCTGAGGGGGCCTCTCATCAATATGGGATCATTCAATCTGTGGCGTATGCAGAGGGGAAGGCCATTTGGCTATGCCCCCCTTACTTATTCCGAATTTTTTTAAGTTCCTAGAAATACGTTAATTTTTTATGCCCCCTCACTGATTCCTATTTTTTAGTTCCTAAAATACGTAAATTTTTTAACACAAATTTTACTTCTAAAGGTAGCATAGTTGGCACCAGATTGCATATAAGGACACCTTATTTTTCAAATAATGGGCACCCGATTGGGCCATGCCCCCTCACTGATGCCTATTTTTAGTTCCTAAAAAAACGTATTTTTTTTAACACAGACTACTTCAAAAGGTAACGTATGTGGCACCAGATTGCATGTAAGGACGTCTAATTTTTCAAAAAATTTCAAAGGGGGACCCTCCCCCTGTCCGGCGCTCACACAACATACTGCATCCCCCCTCCCCCTTGAGACAAATCCTGGGGACTCCACTGCATACAGTCTAATTTTTAGCATGATGTGGAAGGTTGAAAGTATTTTGTTGCCGTTAAACATTTTTTTTCAAAATTTTTTACAGAGCGCTTCGCCTAAGCCATTATCGGTATAGATGGTGATGGTTAATACACTTAAGACTTGAAAGCATTCTGAAAACGCCCTTGCTAGTCCTTCACACCTTTGCTATACTACGATCAGCTCAAAAATTCCCAAAGATAGCACCATTTTGCATCTAAGCAACCTTAAATGAACAAAAATTTCTCATAAGGGAGGTTCTCCCCCTCCCCTTAGACCCCTACCCCAGGACGACATATTTTTGTAGTGATAAAGGAAGGATGCTCACTGCTGTGTACAAAACGCAGAGCGCTCATAAACAAAGTGCAATTTACACGCCTCCACTCAGTTGGAAAAAACATCCAGCCAGTCGGAATTGTGTAGGTTCCACAATTTGGCTATTGTTCTTTCGTGTAGATGTGATTCCTGGAAAAACACAAAACTGAATCCATGAAAAGTTCCATCCTCTTTCTCTTACGTTCGGGATAATTCTTAATTCAGACTTAACATCATGATAATCATTTTTGTATGAAACGTGGTGGAAGGGGGCATCCCCTCGAGACCAGTCGCCTGGCGTCTTAGTTTTGTTCTTAAAGACAGACACTCATCACCCAAATACATTTTGGTTGGGAGAAAGCAAAATTCTCAATTGGTTATAGGTGAATGCTCTTTGATTGACATCAAAGCTCACAACACACATCATGCGCAGAGAATGTTCTGGTTACATATTATGGCCTTGTGCGCCCAACAGGATATGCCCTTAAGCAATTAACTAGGTTTGTGTCTGCACAAGGAGGGGCTCAACACAGTTTTGGAAGGAGTAACTTAGTCGGGAGAATTGGACCTATCTAGGACGAAGAGGGCAGAATCTTGGTAACAAACTTGCTGAAGACATTTCTTGTGATGCTGACCCCATGCAGTTTTTATGTCCTAGTAACACTAAGTCAATTTTTTTTTATCACCCGTCACTGAGGGGGAAATCTCTAAGGAAGTCTTCTCTTTAAAAGATGGGAAATCTCCCGGCCTAGACGAAATTACTTCCAAAATTCTTAAATCCATTTGTCATGTTATTGTTCCGATGTTAAGCCATATTTTTAATCTTGTACTTACAACTGGAGTCTACCCTGATGCTCTGAAAGTTGCGAAAGTCATTCCAATCTTCAAAAAAGGGAATCGCAACTACCCAGAGAATTATCGCCCAATCAGTCTGTTACCTTCTATTAATAAGTTACTTGAAAAGACTATCGAAAAACGTCTTAGGATTTTCTTGAAAGATAATAATACACTATTTGATTACCAGTTTGGCTTCAGGAAATGTCATGATACCAGCCACGCACTCCTAGAAACCATAAATTGTATACGTACGCATCTTGACAACGGGGAAAATGTCTTAGGCCTATACCTTGATCTAAAAAAAGCGTTTGACACTGTTGACCACCGCATTCTTCTTCAGAAGTTATATAGTTATGGAATTCGTGGTAAAGCTTACGATGTTATTTCTAGCTACCTTTCTGGAAGAAAACAACTCATGTATGTTAACGGTGTTTTATCTAACTATACAAGTATTAATATTGGTGTTCCCCAGGGTTCTGTTCTTGGACCTTTATTTTTCTTGATGTATGTTAATGATATTCGTAATATTGTTCCCAATGAATCTGTTAGACTTTTTGCTGATGACACCAATGTTTTCGTTCATGATAAAGACTGTGTTAAGCTTGTTTGTAAAGCACAAGCCGTTTTAAGTCAACTCAAAACTTGGTTTAACTCCAACAAACTTACCCTCCACCTAGGCAAAACTACCTTTTCGATCTTTCATTCTAATGAAAGTGGTGCTCATACCTGTCCCGATCATTTCACATTAAACGACACTAAAATTTGCAGAACTACCTGTGCTAAGTATCTAGGATTATTGATTGATGATAGACTCTCGTTCAAAAATCACATCGATGACCTGTGCAACAGCCTCGTTAAATACAACGGCATTTTCTATCGTCTCAGGACCTCGCTTCCCCTAGCAGTTGCTATTCAACTCTATTATTCTCTCGTTTACTCCAAAATATCTTATGGAATTGAAATCTTTGGAGTAGTTAAAGCCTCCATTTTGAGACCCCTCCAAGTCTTACAAAACAGAATTCTTAAAACCATTACTTTTTCACAACGGCGTTACCCTACAGACCAGCTGCATAGTAATCTCGGGATTCTCAAGGTCAGTGATATTCACACTCTTAGGATGTGTACCTTTGTATTCAAGTATGTAAATAGTAAACTGCCTCAGCTTTTTTGTAACATTGTTAACCCTAGGAGGTCTTCACATGTTCCAAACCCAACAAGAAACAATGCACTCTTTTCAGTTACCAGGCACAATTCTAAACATGGGAAACTACTGTTGAATAATTATTGTTACAAAATTTGGAGTGATCTTCCTAATGATATTAAACTTTCCAGATCTTATGCAACTTTTAAGGACAAAGTGAAATCTCTTTTGATAGACAAATACTCTGCCTAAGCTTCATGCCAATTTTACCCCCCTCACCTTTTGCCTTGTTCCGCCTGGTTATATATACTGTTAAGTCTTTCTGTATCATTTTATTATTATTACTTTTCTTTCTTATCTTTCCTTTTCTTACTTTTAAGGTCGCTAGCGACGATAAACATTTTACTGTTTTTCTAGCGTCCAGTTTATAACTCTACATTTCACCATTGCATCTTGTTTTTTAGCTTGCATCTTTGTAAACGAAATAAACTGAACTGAACTAACTGAACTTCCATAGAAACCAAAATTTTCTAACTTTCCTCAATAAGAACCAAATAATTTCAATTTTTCTTCAACAGAACCCCAAATTTTTCGCCGGTCGCCCAAAATTTCGCGTTTGGTATTCAATCTGTAACCCATTGCTTCTGACGGGGCTTCGGGTTGCTGGACCTCTTAGGGGAGTTTAGTCCCTTCGTCGGGCTTATCTTTCCACCCCCCCCCCTTGCTGAGTCTGTATGCAGGTTTTACAGTGGTAAATCATTTTCCTGCAAAAATTCTCACGAGCGAAGTAATATCACCCATGAACATTATTAGTACAAAAATTCAAGTGAACTCTCCGAGCCAAAGCTAGGTGAAGTGTCAAAGTTAGATCCCGGACATCAAGGGGCTTTCATGTAGTAATCTAGTACCTTGAGTAACATTCGCTTCGCGACGACTATACGGTCTGAAGCTAAATTTACTCGTACCAAAAATTTATTCCAAAATTTACTTTTTCTGTTTTTTTCTTTCATGTAAAATGTCGTTCAAAGTAGAAATACGATAATGACCATCCGAACTGTGAACTGTGAAGAGATTGGTGTGCTCTCACTGTCATTCAAAGTCCTGCTCAAAGCTCCATGCTAGTGTTCCCATATTGTTAATTCGCCACATATTCGGGGAATTTTGCTCTGGGTCCTAACAAAATCATACTGGATCACACCTAATCTGCCTAATGGCAGCCCCTGGTCCCGCCTCGCCGTTCGCAAAGTACTTAACCGACTTCACCTGCGCTTGCTGAGCTGAAGATATATCGTGATTATATAGTGTTGTTCCCTTCACTTGTGGAGAATTTCTACGTCTCTGTATTGCAAGCGGAGGGAAAAATTTCCATCAGAAGAGTGAAATTTTCGCGCGCTTTGGCGTATGTGCACACGTAAAACCGATACCTTTAAGCTATGTGTGGTAAGCTTGAGATATAATCCCCTGTAGTTCCGTCAAACTGTAATCCTGTGGTGGTAATACTGACAACAAACATAACCTTCTTCGGCGCCCCTCTGTGAGGTTTCGGTGCCCCCATATCAGAATTCCTGGCTACGGGCCTGTTAGGGGGATTGGTTTGTGCTGTCATGTATGCCCCCCCCCCCCCCCACATTTGAATACGAATTGACGCTCCTGATTTTGTGTACACTTTTTGATTCATGTACAGTCAAACAAACTGAAATCACTGACTAAATATTCGGTGAAAAAGTTCGACGGTTTTTACCCAAATCCAAAAAAGCGTATTTTTAAGATACAATTTCAAAACAGTCAATTGCACACTTGTGTAGTTGTGTAACTGTTAAAATCCCCTTATTTGTTTCTCAAGGAACCATACCTATTTAGCAACACATCCTGAGACGTTTGGGCCTCAAGGTTGTATAGTTTGCGAGAAAAAGGGAAAACATGTCACAAAAATGATCCAAAATAAACCAGATTTGCTCCAAAAACAGGCAGCCAAAAATATCTCGGTCATTTTTCCTCCCATTTTAAACACGAAAAAAGGAATATGGTGTACATACTTTAGGCTACCAAACTATTCAGGCCGGTGCGGGGGTTTTAAAACAAGTGTAGCACCTTGACAAAATTCTAGCTCAATGAGTCTATCTCTTCCGCTGATCGGCCAAAAAACAGAACATCAAAATTACCATTTGCTTAATGCATTTTAGAATATCCCCTACCCCCATTTCAAAAACTGTTTGTTATCGGAAGCTATCCTTCTCCCTTCACTACCTGTTTGGCAACGGGCAAGAATGAAAATCTGTAAATCTGATTTACAAGTCAAGGTTTATGACGAACAATTGCTCCCAGAATTTAGTAAACGTTTTTCAAGGAATAAAACAGTGTTTTCGAATGGCGATGATAGAAGTCGGACATCTTCCCAGTTTATCATAATTTTCTAAGGAAGTTTAATAAAAAATACTAACAACTTTGCATGGCCAGTGGAGAAACATGTTGTTGTTGCATTTGTAGCAATAATGTGAATAATTGCATCGGATGGTTTGCGACTTTCCTTGCATTTGTTAATTTCTGTTTCGAAAGATATGTCTTTTTTCCCTTGAGGACTTTCAACAAGATCCAAGGTAAAATAATTCTCTAATTACTTAGGCACCTCTTTCTATTTGCTTTGTTTTGTTAGTTTAATCAACAAGTGTAAATTGAAAGCCTTTTCGTAACTTTTGGTAACTATTTTGTCTTCTGCAATGAAACTTACAAAACGACATGCTTACGAAAGCACAACACCAATTATTCCTGTATTGACTTCCCCTCATGCAAAATCTAACGAGCAGGCCTTTTACAACAATTTCAAATTTGTGTACCATGACCATTGGAATTTTGAGCTAAAAGGGCTTGTATAATAGAGTAGTGGTTCCTGCTTTTTTGCTTATTCAAAATGCCATTTTGCACTGCGGAAGGATATTGCAAAAAAGCGCCTGAAATACCTTCAATTTTCATTTTTTGTAGGATGAGTACTTCAATACCGTTCCTACCAGATACACATCACAAATTTAACACGATACTTCAGCAACATGGTCTAAACTGTCCCGCAAAAAGTTTTTTAGGGTAATATCCTCCGCGGGGATTCGCCTTGAATTAGTGGAGTGCTACCTAAAGAAAATGGCAAAGTTAGGGTTCAGCCCTCAAATTCTGCCAGTTAACTTCTGACGTCTTCCTGAACATGAATTAAAACCCACCCTTGCCTCAAAACTACATGGCAAAGTTGTATATAACCCTTATATTACTGCACACAGTGACTCTCCTATGCCTCAATTGTACAGACTTGTGTCCTACAAGTCCGTCCTTCTGTTTTAAGTCATTACAAGCTTCATTTCACTTTTCCAAAGTTCAGTTATAATTTAAAAATACTGATTTAATACTCCAATCCCTTTTGAGATACAAAATCATATGAAAGTAGGTTTTTTCTACGGTGTTAAATTCGTAGGGTAACATCCTCCGCGGGGATTCCCCATTGAATTAGTGGTGTGATACCTAATAATGAGATACGAGTTAATAACGCTTCCTTCCCCATGAGTTAATTTTTGGATGTATTCAGATAAGATACTTTTGTAAGGAAAAATTTTGGCGCGTGTTTGCAATATGAGTTATACACATTTACTTGCTTCGCATAGTGTGGTCTGAGCAGTGCATTTTTATAGATCGATTCCTAGTGTTAGTGTAGATACCATGATTGCAAACGTCTTGTCCCCCAAGACTTTGAGACAGCACAACCAAGAGAAATATCCTCATTTAGATCCTCGTAATTCCTTGCTTGGTTTCACTTAGGAAGACGTTTTGCATAATTATAAATTATGTCAATTTCTGGCAACATCTGTTTTTTAACGATATGTTGATGAGGATGAGGGAAGTATTCTCCCTACACCGCCAATTCTCTCGCAATAGTCACGAAATATATTTCCAACTGGAAAACGCTAAACCATTTTTTTACATTTTTTATCCGATCATATTTTACAACAGAGTCAGATAAAGTAATAATTGAAAGAAATGGATAAATTGATTGCCTTAGGAACCATTGGTATTGGTGCTTCATCTTGCATCTCACCACATTTGCTGGTGCTAAACGAGGAACGAGTGTTTACCGATTTAAGATGCTTTAATTCATGTATCAAGCGTATTAATCATCCTTTTCCAATAATATCAGAAGCAATAAAGTGTATAGGAAATTCAAATGCTAACGTTTTAACTTCAATGTAGTGTGGACAAGAAGTTTAGATTTTTCTTATTAATAAAACCACTTACTTGTTCAAAAATATCCTGTTTTTTCACCATTCAATGGTCTAGAGGTTTTTTTTTTTTCATTACAAGCGTTTGTACAAGGACTGAACGTATTGGTTGGTATATTTTATGCAAAAACGAACAAACAAACAAAGTGATAGGTTCAGTACAACATCTGATAATTGTTTAAATAGCTTACCATTATGGCATTTGGTAAGCTATTTATGGCATTTTTTTTTTTTTTTTAATTGGGACGTAGTGTTACATTGGATGATTTAAGAAGGTATGGCCATAAGGTCACTAGCTGCTACATTGACCACTAAAACGTGGGAGGACCGACAACTCAAAAGGAAGATAAACGTTTTGTCGGTTCAATTAATTGGTTATCAGGATTTTTCTGAATGTTCACAGAACTTTATGTACGTTCCATCCTCTTTCCAGGAAAAATAAACGCTATCAAGGAGTTAATGGACAAAATGTTGCATTTTCCTACAAAAGGTGCATTGCCAATGTATGGCAATACCTCTGGGTTTGCTACCGGTTTAGCACTCAGACTGACTGCGGAAGGAAGGATACCCTCCTTGGTTGTTATTCAAATGTTTGTGAGAGGTACAGTGCTACCAGATTGGAACTTTCTGATAGGTATATCAAGTTGACATAGCAGCATTTAGAGATGTACTTTAAGGGTTTATGTTCAATGCTCACCAATGTCAAGTCAAATGATGACAAAAGCTGCATGCACTTCGCTTCCAAAAAAAAGTGCTCCTTACTTTTCTGAATATTGTTTTCAAGTTGGTTTCAAGAAGGAAGAAGTTTTGGCAGATCTACTACTGAGGTTGCCGGGAGATGTTGATTCGGTAATGTGTTTTATAACTGTGTTTTATAACATTTTTTCAACTTTTCCCAATTTTTGTCTAATATACAAATAAATACAACCTTATTTTTTCAACAAACACGGATGTAACCCCACCCAAAAATGGTCTCATTGGATAGACGTTTTTATATGGTTTGCTTGGATAGTTAAATAGAGGATGAGGAGTGTATGATGACAAAGTTGTAATTTTTTTAAACATGTCTATAAATCGGGTTAAAGAGCGTACCCTGACGCACCGGTTAAGGAGGTTGTAACAGTGGGCTATAAGCCCTTGTTATTTAGTTCTTTCTAACTTTGCAATTTCTCTGTTGTAAAACTATGTACGTTATTGTTTTGCTTGTTAGTGTATGCAGGACAGTTTTAGCTGGGAGTCTGCTGTTTGGGGCGTAAGACTTGTTTGTGACGGCAATGAAGTTATTTTTGTACATGCCACATTCATTTCCAAAGTTCAGGTCTATTCGTGGGTCAAGATTTTTACCCCATGTTTACTGTAATCCTTTGGCTCGTCTCTACCCAGGATTGGGGTTTACGTTATTGACAAAGGTACTTAATTGCTTGTGTTGTGTTGTGGTCTGCGTGTGTCAGAACCCGGGCAGTAATCCTTATTGCTTAGGCCCAGGTTAAATTGTTATTTCGTAACAAGTCTTGGAGAAACATAACAGTACTGTAGTACTCATTTTTTTTTTTGAAAGGAAATAACAGATACAAAAGCAGTTAAAGCATGTCACGCCAAGTTGGTGGAATGGGTTGGCTGTAGAAAGTTTGTTTTGAAAAGCTAGTCTTGATTCCAATTTCATGGATTTACATATGTAGCAGAACTTCACGGAGTATGTAAGCTTAGGAAATGATATATCGCATTCTTCTGAAGAAAAGTCTGTATTTCAGAATCATCTTGAACGCCTTTACGAGAAGTCGGTGCATTTGATGATGCCGGTACGGTAGACAGGTTAAACCTGACTCTAATACACGATTCTGCACACATCTCTCAGCAAATTAATGTTGCAATTGAAGCACATTAAAAACAACAATTCTGACAATTGTTGTAAGGGAGAGTATTGGTTGCATGACTTAAGGGACTTTTCTTCGATAAAATTTCAAGGAATAGTATGGAGAATAAAAAGCCTTCCCATTGCCGTAGTGTTATGTATTTACACTTTACTTGGAAGGGTGTAGACATTAAGTTTGCATGCATGGACTAATGTACAGTTTACCCAAAAGTGCTGGAAACATTTACTCCATTAGACATACCACTCCTGACTGCACTCCACAAACTCTCATGAGTCAGTACACGGTCCAAGCTAGTGGCAGGTCAGATGGAGATCTGCTTGTCAAGCTTGGGTGGGGATTCACATGATAAAATTACAGGACAAAGGTTTTCCTTTTTTTCTTGCGAAGATATTGCAGCTTACCCACAGATGTGGTAAATTAATTTGTGAAAACTGGACATGCTATGTGTATTGGGTAGTGAAACAAGCAATGTACATCCGTGGTGTATCTGAGATTGGGTTCAGTGGGTTAGTCTTACTTATCTTACTCTTGTATCCATTATGGGGTAGGGTCGGCTTGATAGGAGAAGGAATGGGAATTCCAAGATTCAAATTAAATATACGTGTAGGAGCCAGAGTGTCATATTTCAGTGTTGGAATTCCAACTCTATGCCTAAACCTAATTGATGCGGTATACCCTTGTAACCAATGGTGCAATTATCACCTAGGGCTAGGCTATTTCAATGTCTCTTGTGGGGCTAGGATTCCGTGGGGCGTGGAAGCGATACAAAATGACTGTGTGGTTTCCAGTCGATGTTCCCGAGATGATAAATTATTCTAAAAACTCCTTTTTACTAGTATAGGACTAGTAGTACAGCCTCAATGTAGCTGCTGTTTGGAGGGTGCAAACCTATCACGGAGGTCCCATCTAACAGAATATCCTTCAATCTTTACTCGACCTGTGGGGTAAAGGTACATTAATTTTGCCCGTATCCATCCACCCCTGTCTCATTTCTGTACTTTATCAACTTTTTCATAGTAGCAGGCATTCAGATCATTCCAATCCCTGTTCATTTCATAATTGCCCCTTACACACAGTGCTGCAGTACTACAGTAATCTGTACGTTCACTTAGTCAATAGTAGGCTGCTCAAGTCGTTCTTCGATTAGTGTTAGTTAACCGTTCTGTTCTTTTAATGTGCAACACTGGAACGTGAGATAACTCGAATTCCTCCACTACCGTTCTCCACTATTCGGTCTACTTTATGTTAAATTTTCAGGCACTGGCTAGTATTGTTTCAAGTTATCAGACATTACTTTAAATGACCCCGGCTGTGGGACAGCCTACCTATATACATAGAAATATCCTGCAATGAGATTCTCTATATCTATCACATACGTCTTCCGTAACGTTTTCTTAGCAACGGCAAAGGATAAATCAAAATACATCATCTATTACACGGGTTAATTCAACGCTTAATATTACTGGAAAGAAATTTTCGGTAATAATCTGTTGCAGTTAGGAAATTGATGATATGATTTTGTGTCGTTCACAAAACTACTTTGTCTTTTAACCATCGTAGGCACGAATGGACATTTTCCCCAGCATCTCGGCCAGTAGCTATTGGTATGCCAACAAATTGTGTTTTGTTTGGTAGTGTATGGTCGTATGCACCTTCCTACGATGTAAATTACCGAAATTAAAAATTTGCAATTACCTTCTTCCATCTCATATACGTACTTTCTTCATATACATCCAGATGACATGCCTCTGATGTTGGCGACGCCTTTTAATCAGATAATGTTTCAGATTGCCTCAATGTAGCGAGTAAAACTGTCTATTGGTTCCGTTTTTTTTTTTTTTTATTAACAAATTATCAAATTATTCTGAAATTATTGGGGTAGTTGCAAATGCCATTCCCTAAGTAACAGTTATTTTACCTAAATTCGACACAAATCGTCAGTATTTTTTTTTTTGTCTGAGTAGTCACTTTTGTCATTGCGGGGAGGGGGGTGGGGTGGTGTCATTGAGTTTTCTGTAGGGAGCATAGGTACCATCTTTCATGTTTGGCGTTTCACTGAGGAAGTTAACGAAGTGGAGGTAAGTTTCGATGGCGATTTTCAAGCCAAACTTGCTGAAGGTTTTAATGAAATTCTTGCGGGCCGAGCTTTCTTATAACTAAGGAGCTTTTGACGCTGCAGCGCCTGCCTACCAACAGACACTAGATTCTACCGGTTATCACCACAAACTAGAGTACCCAGGTGAAAGCCTACCAGCCCCAAGATGATCAAAGAAACAAGGCATAACAAGGTCATATGGTTTAACCCCCGTATAGCAGAACAGTCAAGTCGAATGTTGGTACAACCTTCCTCAAGCTCCCAGCCAAACACTTTCCACGGGTAACAAGCTGCACAAAGTCTTCAACAAAAACACCGTTAAAACAGCTATAGTTGGTGCTATCCAAAAAGTGTACCGACCCCCAAACAATGGCAGCAATTACAGGGTCAAAGAGTATTCTCCCTTGAGGGGGAAGTGCCCAACTCCATCCACCGTTTAACAGGCCGAGGTTATTAGCAATAACGTCACCTACAACACACACATACATAGGTATGTCCGGTGGTCCCTTCGAGAAGAGGTACAACAACCACACGAAATCTTTTAACTAGCGCTTCACGAAAAAGAAACAGGGCTTTCCATACATGCCTGGTCTCTCAAGCGGAAAAGCCGTCCTTTCTCCACAAGCTTTTGCAACCTTTGTCAAGCCGAATAACTTGCAATAGTTGATCAACGGCCTTCCAACCTCCTGAACAAGAAATCGGAACTCCTCTCACAGCGCCAACAACAGGCGAGAAAACCACTCAGGCGGATAAGGGTTAAGGTGAAAATGGAACAATAAAATGCATAAGCATATATTTCCCCTAAGGTAAAATAAGCTCTTTTGAGACATTATAAAGATTATTTCAATGGCTCGCCATCCGTTAGTATTAACGGATAAGTGTCAGTATTTTCGTCCACATTGAAGGAGAGAGTATGTAGGTTGTGTGGTTGAAAGCAAGTTACCATACGTTTATGTCTCCCTATACTAGCTAAATTGGTAGTGCGTATTCCCCTGCTCTTAGAAAAAATTTCCCTAAACGATCCATCATTCCGGCATTCAGGAGAACTAAAAACCTAAAAGAACTTATTGCGCCCTCTAAATTGAAAGTCCCAACCCCTACCATGCGCACTACCATTTTAGGCTTCTTCACCTGTGATAATAAGTGTGACCTGTGCCAAAATTTTTCCACTAAACCCATTAACTTTCAAAGTTTGATCACGGGCTTTACTTACGAAATCAAAGAGAAAATAGATTGTACTTCCAAAAAAGTTATTTTTCTGGTAACATGTATTAAGTGTCACATAAAATTTACTCGTTACACCTCCACTCAATTTAAAGTGCGCTTCCAAATCCCCAAATCATCAATGCTCACCAAAAAAAAAAAAAAACTTGTGAATTAGCCGTTCATTACAATAAAACTCCGCACAATCTTAAAGATTTCACTTTCCTTCCCATTGAGCAAGTCTACCAGACAAATGACAACAATAAAGCTCTACTCTTGCGTGAAGCTTTCTGGATGGCGCAATTGCAAACACTTTACCCGTATGGTCTGAACAAAAGAAACGAACCTTGTTCCAAAAATAGAATTAGCTTTTCTGTGTAGACGTTGGTCCTATGCTCTTCTTTATTATTTATATATACAATGGTTCCTAACTGAGGATAACAAGATTTTTTATTCATCCCCGACAGTTATTTAAAGACAACCTCCCAATCTAAAGGATTTACTGGTTAAAGCGAAACTTTCTAAGGACACATCGCAAAGGAGGAAATTATAAATTGCGGTTGCGGCTTCCTCAGTTTATCTGTTTAATAATTGTATTATCGTCCATTTCTCAGTTTATCTGTTTAATAATTGCATTATCGTCTATTCTTTAATCGCTGAGTGTAACAGTGTATGTTTGTTAAGTGCAATAGTATGTTTCCTTGTACACTGAACTCTAAATTTCGCACTTGCAGTCTAGTCATTGCTAAAGAAGGACCAGGGAAGGGGGGTGTTAATTGGAATCTTTATTCTTATTTGTAAACTATGAGAGTAGTCTTTTCTTTGTTTTTGTTTGTACTTTTCACTATATATATATATATGTATATATAAATATATATATATATATATATATATATATATATATATATATATATATATATATATATATATATATATATATATATCTATATATATATAAATATATATAAAATATATAAAAATATATATATATATACATATATATATATATGAGGTCAAAGTACTGCGTAGCACTTATGAAGTAGGTAGGTAAAAATGAAGTAGTAAATAGTGCTAAAAGTTTGTGAAAAATTCCACAACGTTTCGGGTTTGAACCCTTCATCAGGTGGCAAAAATGCAACTGATCGTTGACACGGCCAAACGTACAATTTAAAAAATACACAATAAAATTGGGCACGGTAAACCTCGGCTAGGAAAACAGAGTGTTACCACAAGTCAAAAAAATGTAGGAATTGCTGCGTTATAACAGTTCAAGTCTAACGTTCAGAGCATGTGGGGACAGGGTTCCAAGTTTCATGATTAGGCGGTTTTCGGCAGCTAGGCGGTCATGATCGGAACCTCGACACGAGATGACCGCCGAAACCATCAAGTCACGGATCGAGCATGTTGACGGGGGATTGAAGTGTGTGGCTACCGGGAACCCTGGGAGGTTCTGTTTGATTGACCTCAGGTGCTCGGTGACTCGGTCAGCAAGACGACGTTTTGTTTCTCCCACGTACAGTATAATACAGCGTTTACATACGAGAACGTAAACAACATTGGCTGAAGTACAGGTAAAACGCTGATGAACGTTAAACCGGTTGTTGTTGGGACCTACAATGGCAAGGTTTTTGTCATATATATATATATATATATATATATATATATATATATATATATATATATATATATATATATATATATATATATATATATATATATATATATATATATATACTTATATACTTTTATATATATATATATATATATATATATATATATAACGCTAGATCGACCTGTTAGGCAAAATCAGTATACCGTCGATAGAACCGGCGAAGAAAAAAAAACAATAAAATACATAAGATTATATTTCCCCTTTTGGTTCTGAGATATATATGCACGTTATCTCAATGGCCAGTAAGTCCTTAGTGTTAACGGATACATGCACGTAAGTTGGTGTGGAACTAAGTGATTGCATTAACATTATGTGGTAAATCGAACTTGCGTATAGAGTTACGCATTCCTATATAAAACAATGTGTAAAACGTTAAGGCGAAACGATTTTTTCGCCTAAGGGTCGAGTTTTCCCAACAGTCGCGTTTTTTCATACGGTTTTTCGCCTAAATCCCAAATTAGCAATATATATATATATATATATATATATATATATATATATATATATATATATATATATATATATATATATTTCAACACAAAATTCAATTACTCTGACCCGTCATGTTTATGCTTACAAACTTGTTTCGTGCAGACAACTGTCTGTACTCTTCAGAGCGTACATGGCAAGTGAATCAGAAGATATAGAAAGCACGGAACACGTACAGTACTACAACATAAGGGGATTTAAAGTGCAGTCACCCAAGGCTAAGCAAGTTCCTGTAAGGATATTAAGCCTATTGTAGTACCAAGCTAAGGCGGTTCAACATTACGAAGTAGAAATTTCTTAGAGTGCCTACAAGATGTTGAAAGTCCGTTTCTTTTGTTAAGGCTAGCCATGTGTGGCTTGCAAATCATGAAAAACTTTTCCCAATTGCAAAGATTGCATCTGTTAGAGGCTGGGTTGAAAGTTTTAGCCTTCTTAATGACCTTCCATGACACACTATAATCTCCATTATTTTCTTTAAGGTCCCAAATTTATTCACTTAGTTTGGTGCTGTAGAACTATATATAGACTATATATATGGACTATATATATGGACATATATATATATATATATATATATATATATATATATATATATATATATATTCGCCTATATATATATATTCGCCTATATATATATATTCGCCTATATATATATATATATATATATATATATATATATATATATATATATATATAGGTAAAAATGAAGTAGTAAATAGTGCTAAAAGTTTGTGAAAAATTCCACGACGTTTCGGGTTTGAACCCTTCATCAGGTGGCAAAAATGCAACTGATCGTTGACACGGCCAAACGTACAATTTAAAAAATACACAATAAAATTGGGCACGGTAAACCTCGGCTAGGAAAACAGACAGTGTTAAGTGGTTACCACAAGTCAAAAAATGCAGGAATTGCTGCGTTATAACAGTTCAAGTGTAACGTTCAGACCATGTGGGGACAGGGTTCCAAGTTTCATGATTAGGCGGTTTTCGGCAGCCAGGCGGTCATGATCGGAACCTCGACACGAGATGGCCGCCGAAACCATCAAGTCACGGATCGAGCATGTTGACGGAGGATTGAAGTGTGTGGCTACCGGGAACCCTGGGAGGTTCTGTGTGATTGATCTCAGGTGCTCGGTGACTCGGTCAGCAAGACGACGTTTTGTTTCTCCCACGTACAGTATATTACAGCGTTTACATACGAGAACGTAAACAACATTGGCTGAAGTACAGGTAAAATGCTGATGAACGTTAAACCGGTTGTTGTTGGGACCTACAATGGAAAGGTTTTTGTCATAACTGACCACCGGGCAAGTATTGCATCTCCCACGGTTGCAAGGAAAAGTTCCTGGGGTGTCAGGCACTACTGCTTGAGGTTGAGAGGCACGGACCAAGTGCTTAGATATGTTCTTTTCAATTCTGAATGCCGTGATGGGGGGATCAGGGAAATGGTCACGGGTGGATGGGTCATGACGGAGGGTCTCTATATTCCTGTAAATGGCACGTACAATGGGGGTTACAGATGGGTGAAAGGATAGGACCAACGGGATACGTCTGGTGGGTGTATGGTCAGTTTTGGGGGCAAGGGCAGAGGCTCTATCAATTCCTTGTATGCGTTTCAGGGCATTAGAGAGCACTCTTTGTGGATACTGGCGTTGTTCAAAGAAAGAAATAATCTGCTTGGAAACTTTAGCGAAATCCTGGTCGTCGGAACAAATCCGTCTGGCCCGTAAAAGTTGTGAGAAAGGAATCGAATTGGTACAAGATCTGGGGTGGTTGGAAGGGTACATGAGGTAGTTGTGAGATTCAGTGGGCTTAAAGTGGAGATTGGACTTGATTTGACGGTCGGAGATGGATAGTTCCGTGTCTAAAAACATTACTGAGGAGTTGGAATTACAGTGAGTGAATTTCAAAAACGGGCAGAACGTTTCAGCAAAGTTAATGAACTTTTCCAAATCGTTTCGAGGACCCACTGCGACCCCAATAATAAAAACGACCATTGAACTTCAATCCCCCATCACGCTGCTTTAGCAGCCATACGCCATTACCTTGATCAACGCCAGGACCCTAGCATCCCTACCACCACCTTTCTTCGCTTGACTGAACAAGTCCTCACACAAAATTGCTTTCAGTTCAACGGTCGTTTTTTCCGCCAAATTAAAGGAGTAGCTATGGGCACTAAACTGGGACCTTCTGTGGCCTGCCTCACCATGGGCCACTTTGAGGAGCAGTTATTCTCACGATACACCGGAATTAAGCCCATACTTCATAAAAGGTGCATTGACGATTTTGTTGGGGTCGCAGTATCCACAAAGAGTGCTCTCTAATGCCCTGAAACGCATGCAAGGAATTGATAGAGCTTCTGCCCTTGCCCCCAAAACTGACCATACACCCACCAGACGTACCCCGTTGGTCCTGTCCTTTCACCCATCTGTAACCCCCATTGTACGTGCCATTTACAGGAATATAGAGACCCTCCGTCATGACCCATCCACCCGTGACCATTTCCCTGATCCCCCCCATCACGGCATTCAGAATTGAAAAGAACATATCTAAGCACTTGGTCCGTGCCTCTCAGCCTCAAGCAGTAGTGCCTGACACCCCAGGAACTTTTCCTTGCAACCGTGGGAGATGCAATACTTGCCCGGTGGTCAGTTATGACAAAAACCTTTCCATTGTAGGTCCCAACAACAACCGGTTTAACGTTCATCAGCATTTTACCTGTACTTCAGCCAATGTTGTTTACGTTCTCGTATGTAAACGCTGTAATATACTGTACGTGGGAGAAACAAAACGTCGTCTTGCTGACCGAGTCACCGAGCACCTGAGATCAATCAAACAGAACCTCCCAGGGTTCCCGGTAGCCACCCACTTCAATCCCCCGTCAACATGCTCGATCCGTGACTTGATGGTTTCGGCGGCCATCTCGTGTCGAGGTTCCGATCATGACCGCCTGGCTGCCGAAAACCGCCCAATCATGAAACTTGGAACCCTGTCCCCACATGGTCTGAACGTTACACTTGAACTGTTATAACGCAGCAATTCCTGCATTTTTTTGACTTGTGGTAACCACTTAACACTGTCTGTTTTCCTAGCCGAGGTTTACCATGCCCAATTTTATTGTGTATTTTTTAAATTGTACGTTTGGCCGTGTCAACGATCAGTTGCATTTTTGCCACCTGATGAAGGGTTTAAACCCGAAACGTCGTGGAATTTTTCACAAACTTTTAGCACTATTTACTACTTCATTTTTACCTACCTACTTCATAAGTGCTACGCAGTACTTTGACCTTATATATATATATATATATATATATATATATATATATATATATATATATATATATGAACTATATTTATATATATATATATGTTTGTGTGTATATGTATATAATATATATATATATATATATATATATATATATACCTCACAATCGAGCAAAATATTAACCAATCATTTTTATCTACAGATAAGTACAAATTTTAACATTTTTGTATCACTATTTAAATCAGCAGTGATAACAAAATTTAAAAAAAAGTAATGAAATAGTAATATTGACAAATCACGACTCTCCACACAAAATTTCTTACAGTTATACGGCATATCTGATAATTTATAAGCGTTCAAACTATTGTGATATACTTCATAAAATATATATATATATATATATATATATATATATATATATATATATATATATATATATATATATAATATATATATATATTATATATATATATTTACATATATATATACATATATATATATATTTTGCTAACTTGGGATTAAGGGGAAATATTGTATAAAAAACCCCCTAAAAAGGGAAATCGTCTAAAGGGCGAAAAAATCAAGTCGACTTTGCGAAATCACACGCTTTTTGTATACGAAAACGTAAAAGGTTGGTAACGTCCGTTTCACCACATGATTTACATGCTATTACTTCAATGTTGACTAAGTTACGCACCCGTATCTTTTAACGCGTACGGATGGTGGGCCATTGAAAAAGCGTTGTTGTATATCTGGTTTCCAAAAGGGGAAATATTTTTTAATGTTTTTTATTGTTTTTTTCTTCGCCTTAACGAAACCGCGATATATCGATTTCCCCGTACAGTAGGAATTAGCGTTATATATATATATATATATATATATATATATATATATAATATATATATATATATATATATATATATATATATATATATATATATATATATGTTTGTGTGTGGGTGCACCCGCGGTGTGTATCGTGTGCTGGGGGCATGGGTTCACTCACCAACATGTCCTTAGCGGGACACGGGGCAGCTCGCCGCTTGCACGGCTCGCACGTCTTTCCTAGCTCACGCGCGGCTCGAAACTGCAAGTAGCTACCCGGAAATTCGGCCACTGCAACGAGAAGTCACGCGCGGCTGCACGAGCTTGCACGGAACCGCAGCCCGCCCTCAAGCGGCCACGTCTGATCGCCGAGATCTCTGGCAGCTCCGCTGCTTGGCAATTCCAGTCTCTTCCCTACCGGGACATTTCTCGTGTCCCGGTAGGGAAGCGAGGGTGCCTATGGGTGTGTGTGAGTATGTAAAAGATGTAAATCGCATTTGCTTTTGTCTAGACATTTTAGGATTTTCCCCAATGTTTTTCTTTTTTAGTTTAACCTTTCTTATCTAGCTGACACTAAATAACACATTTGTGTTCATGTGTCGTTAGATCCCATCTAACTAACTTACTTTAGCCGTGCATAACACAGGATAATAATCGTTCCACTAACGTTATTTTTGGCCGTAATTTAAAGTAGCTGTACAGACGACCGCTGTAGGAGCAGGCTATCGTGACCACTTATTATAACGCCTTCGGTACACAATTGATGAATGGTGTCTTTCATATCAATATTTCCGTTCTTTTCCAGGATACAAAGAGTTGCAAATTTGTCACCACCCTCTATGTTCTTTTAGCAACTAATGATCTTATTCGAAGAGGCATAATTAGGGCCACAAGAAAATCGATTGAGGTATTGAATGCTGGTGATGTATATTTAAATCGAGGTTAGGATTCTGCTTAACATAGTCGGCTAGCAAATGAGCAGCGTACCATTCACACAAGAGTTTATGATAAAACCTTAGTTCCGTCTTGTATTGTACGTGTTTAGTGATAGGAGTACCCGGATTATTATATCAACACTCTCTTTCTCAACTAAAATACTAATACATACTTACTGATCATAAAACTCCTGGCCTACCAATTGACACATTTCAACTTTATTCCAAAGAATTCTTTGACTTTGTCCACTGAGAGATTCCATGTACGGCAATGTGGGAAGTTAAGTACGTTTGACATTTTTCTCGTACATTTAACGAGAACTGGTGGTCTGCTCTACCTTTTGTTCTCCCATCTTCCTAAAAGTTCTGTTCACAGCCAAAGTACCCACGACTGAATGCCGTCGCGTTTTTCTTCCTCCATAAATCACTAATGATTGTTATCATATCAAACTTCATACGACCTCCGAAATGGTTGATTTCTATAGACAAGAATGTTAAATTACAGAAATAATAACTTTAAAACGACTTACCTCATTTCTCGATGCTATTTCCAATAGTTGCATAGAAGACCTTTGTAATAAGAGAGTGTCATGGCCACTGATTAAGACACCCTCATCACACAACTGACGAATTGTTTCCTTTATGTTATCAATCTTGCCAGTTTGTTCCAAGATACACAAAATTGCAAATTTATCACCGCCTTCAATTATCTTTAAGTAATCTATGATTTTTTCTGCTGAAGTAGGATTAATTCCGCAGGCGAAACGATATAAATACTGTACGTCGAACGGATCTAGATGTCGAAGAAATTTATCCAAGTCTAAAGTTGGGTTCCGCTGAAGGTAATCAGTGAGGTAATGAGCAGCATACCATTCACAGAAGAGTTTATGATAAAACCTTACTCCCGTCTTGTATTTAACGTGTTCAGTTATACGAGTACCAGGATCATCAGTGATATTAAACTCCTCTTCCTCAACCAAAATACCAATACGTATATACTGATCATAAAAATCCTTGCCTAATAAACCACACATTTCTTCTTTATCCCAAGAAATTCTTTGACTTTGTCCACTAAAAGCTTCAAAGGCCAATTTGTCAAGATCCCGGTGGTTATTTTCATATAATTCATATTTAAGAACGTTTTCATCTTCCATTTTATTTCTCATGTGACTATGAAAACAAGAAATCATGTAACGGAAAAAGCTAGTTACTGAATTTAATTTCCGAAAGTCCTCACTTTCATAGGTCATATGGGCAAATATTACAAAAAGCAGTGGAACTTGACAGAGATCACTCAAGATAGGGTTATCTTCAAGATATCCTTCTATTTTACGTACACTGACATCATCACCATCCCCTACTACTGCCTTGCGTATGTAATATCTACGGGCGTTTTCATCAAAACCAGTTAATCTAATTCTTTTAGTTGATGGTGGATATTTCTTTGGCAAGAAGGAAGATCTGGTGGTTAGGACGACTTCAAAGTCCTGAAACATCTGTCTCGCTATAATGCTGATGACGTCAGATGTAATGCTATCTTGATCCGGGTACTCATCAAATCCATCCAGTATGGCTACAACTGAGTTACTGTCTTGCAAAATATGTTCTATGTCGCTCTCCGACAGTCGTGAATCCTTGGGTAAGATAAACTGTTTTATTGCTCTATAAATTGATTCCACGCCCCCTAATTGTCCCAAACGAAGAAGAACTAGTATCTCCACATGTCTCAGAGGTGACGTTGGTATAGAGTTACACCAGTCATATGCAAACTGGAGAGTTACGGTAGATTTACCGTATCCAGGTTCACCTTCTAATATGCGTCTTGGTGATTTAACTTCAGAGTTGTCGAAAACATTTTGATAGGAGTCCAAACTTGTCCAGTGCAGCATTGTTTCCCCAGCTCTTGAATCCAAATATTCAATACCGCCCTCCACAAACACTCTGTCCACACAGTAGAGTCTGTCCTTGATGTATGGAATAGGTTGAACTGCATCGTAAAGGTCTCTGTACTTTTCACGGATTTGTTTCAGAAATGTCTGTTTCATATTTACTGTAAGAAACAAAACCTTGCTCTAGTTAATATTAGCAATGTAAAAAAAAATCAGACTCAAGTACAAAATTGCTTGTTGTTTCCTTGTCGAAGGCAAAAGGAATATCTGCAATCGCGCGGGCTATTGTGTGTGTATAGGTGTATGTATGTGTTAGTAACGCTTGGCTCGTAAGCACGATATCTCAAGACAGCAGTGATGGATAATTTTCATACTTGGTGTATAGAAATATGATATTTAAGGAAAGATTCCTATTGTTTTTGGTGATGGTCATATGAGGTCACCAGAGGTCAAAACCCGCAAACCTTGTAAACAAAATATCTTTAGGTAGGAAGCATGGATGCTTTTCATGCTTGGGTTGTAAATTTTTCATAGTCAAAAAATAAACCCTATTGATTTTAGTAAAGGTCAACGGTTATCTGAGGTCAAAGGAGGTACAAACACAAAATTCTCAAAAACTGCTCGTAAAAACGATATCTCAAGATAGTAATGATGGACAACCTTTATACTTAGTATAGAACATATTGAGAGGAAGAATCCTATTGTTTTCAGTGGTGATCAAAGGTCATTTGAGTTCATCAGATGTCAAAAACCGAAAACCTTGAAAAAACACGATACATCAAGACAGGGATGGTGGGTCCTTTTTATATTTTGTATACAGATGTGATACTTTAAGAGAATAGAGGTCCTTTAGGGGTGTTGGAGGACGAAGGTCATCTGAGGTCACATGAGGTGAAACTATGATTTTTTTATTCACATGCATAACTTTTACAGTGTAATTTGAATTACCTAATTATGAACACGTGTAAAGGATGCTGTACCTATAGGATGATTAGAAATACTATATGCTGAACGATTTTTTGATGGCGTAGTGGATTAAAACTCGGTTTCTCACGTAGACGGTCCCGGATACGATTCCCTCATAGGACGTTCTTTTTTTTATTCACTTTTTGGTAGGTTTCAAAGGACATGAGAGGTCCAAAGAGGTCACCATGTAACAACATCGTAAAAAATCAAAAAGTCAAGAAGTGTAAATCTGAGGTATGAACCGAGTCAGTGCAACACATCATTCCCTTTCAGGAAGGAATCACTAAACCTTTGGGCTTTCTGGTTACTTTATGCTGAAGAGTCTTGGGTAGTTGTTCTTCATGCTGCTGGTAGAATTAAAAAATCTGACTTAATCCAGTGCCTGTTTCGATGTTTTTGCTACCGTGCGTTCCTCATTATTTTTTTTACCAAATGGAAACGTTTCCATTACCCTCAGGCTCCAAGTGTTTGCCTATTATATGTTACTGTTAAACATTGTCAAACGTGTAACACGTATATAATTAAATCGCGTTAAAAAAACTGTGTTCTTATTTAAATATTACCTGTATAACCAGTATCTGCGGGATGACTTTCTCCAAATATCGAAGTCATCTAAGAATGACACAAGAGAATAAATATAAATTTGAAACACTTTCAAATATGCGATGAACGGTTAATAGTATGGGTAATGTTATGAAGTTCCAAGCGTGGTAAGGAACATATTTTACATACTTCATAAAACCAGCGGTTTTCACAAGGCCCTACACCCTTCCTTCCCAAGCAACTTCTCAAAAACTTTCCAAAATGTAATTAAGATATACAAACACATTAGCAAAATTTGTAAAGATTGCACAATCTTTCACTTAAATAATTATTAATCTCTCGGGCTTTAGAATGACACATATATTTAGGATAGCCAAAAATCAATATGTTCGTCATATTACTGATTCCATTGAGGTTGTTTCTTTTGCAGTCAGCGGCGAAGAAATAAAAATAAGTGATATATTAAACAAATCTTACCTCCTCCAAATTTCCGCATCTCAGGGTTGAATTGTTTCGTCTGCCTAATGGGAAAGATATTTGAACAGAAATTTCAAATACGAAGACCCTTTTCTTTCACGGACGCACCCTTTTTAACTGTAAATTATGTCGCTTAAATCTATGCGCAACAACTAATTGGTCAATACCCAGCTTCTCGTAGTCAATAATAATGAGAATATGAAATAATTGCGCGATCGTTTCAGAAATTACAAAATTAAGTAATTAATAATTCTTTCTTCTCAAATCAATGGAAACTGAACATACTGTAAACGTCTGTTAAAGGGTACAAAAATGTTGTAAACAACATGTTCCTTGTCGGCTCCCTGTTCGTTACTTACTCGTAAACGTTTGGATTTTTAACGTCTTTAATGATTTTTCCTATATATCCTTTTACTGCATAACATTGTAAACATTTTTACACTCTAGCTCAAGAAAACATTACTCAACTGGCCCTTGACCAATTCTAATTTGTGACGACGTCATACTTCAAACGTTTTCATTTTCATCTTGTCCAAGAACTCTATTAGTAGCCGTCTATCATACGCTTTACGACTGAATGTTTAAAACTTAAGTCGTCCTGTTTATTAATTGTAAAGCCTTTAGCATTTAACAAATTATAAACAGTGGCTAACTGCTTAAAATTTTCGCATTTTGGGACCTGTGTTCTTGACCCCAACGCACCCCAATGCTCTAAATTGAACGGTTTTGCCCTAACGCAAAATTTTCCTATACCAAACTTCGCCAAGAGGTGCTGTTTGCGTAGAAACAGGTTGATTACATGAATTTGTTGGTTGGTAGGTGGATTGTTTGAAAGTTTCATTGAGTAATTGCTTACATAGGGTACAGACTCAGAAATGGAACATATCTGTATGTTAAAAACAGAACTTAAAAAGAAGACTAGAGGGAGAATTTGTCATCAAGTCTGCATTTACAAACTTTTAATGTTAAAAAACGGTTTGCAAATTTACTTACGAATCACTCCAATGATTACTGCCAACACAGCCACTAGAAACACAACGACAATGACAATTATCCATGGCAGTCCCTTGGAGTTATGATTTTGTGGGAGAAAGTCTCCTTTATAAATGAAATTAAAATTGCAGAAGGTAAATGTTTTTAGTATATAATTTCAAGAAATGTTAATATAACTGAATAGTATAAATACAATAAAACAGGAAATGCCATAACTTCCGTATAATGTTGATTGTTAAAGCAAAACGTGAAAGTTGCAACTAGTAACACTTGCATTTTAAATGGCATTAAACATGAAACTCTGAAGTGCTACGACAATACTGGGAGTGAGCAAAATTACATGAGAAATCTTTTAGGAGATGCCAACTTCGGCACATGTTATGTTCCTACATCATGAAAATATCTGCAGTAAATTGTGCATGAAATTCAGGAAAAAGTATTGAACAATTAAACTATTTTCGTTAAATTCGTCAATGTTTCAAATAAACCCTCCTTGAAGTATCCTGCAAGTTCTTTCCAAAGTCGCAGATTTTTCCCTATCCGTTAAAATGGAAGGCCTTTTCTCATTCGAACAGATACTCAAGGTGGACTTCCTTATTTTTCAGTTTATGTTTCTCAGGGTGTTGGAACATATCTGAAAGTTGGGGTGGTGTTAAAGTTGAGAATTGTCGAAAATGCTTAAAGGCAATAAATAGGCAGTCGCCCCAAAATTTTCTTTGAAAAATCAAGTCAAAAAGGGTAGGCGGTGCACTATCTGGCGTTACACTCTGTCGGTGAACCTTGCACATTTATTGCTTTATAAGCACCTCTGGAGATGTTTTGAACGTAACTATTACAAACAATAGGTAAAGCAAGGAGAAATTCTCCTTGAATTTCACAATTTACCAACAAAAACATTGTCACATGATCAGAATGGGCCAGTCATGAACTAGAGTGACAGGATACACTCACTCTGATTGGGGTGACTGCATACTGCCTTTAATGGTGCGTGTCCTGAAAATATCGAATTATATATACAAGCATGGCGTTCCATGGTCTAAGAGTTCGCATCAATGGACCTTTCTTTGTGAAGATTTTCTGACCCCAATGAGTTTGTGCTTACTATTTCCGCACAAGAAGAGTAAAAAGAACTGCCCTTAATATCTTCAGCACGACATTTAGTCACGATGTCACCAAGCTCCTAGCCAGACGAACAAGGTAGTGGAGGGAGCGGTATAGTTTTCAGATGGGCAAAACATCTTTAGGGGGAAATAATTTAAAATCCAGTAAGGTAATGGAAGTTTTTTAATTTTATTTGGTTGCCGCACCTGCCCTCTCGGCAACGGGCGTGAATGTCACTCCCTGGATTGAACTTAAGAAATTTAGAAGATGTTGAATGGGTCGTCCACTTTTAATTCTGAAGGAACGTGCAAATTTCTGAAGCATTGTCGACAGTTTCTGAAATGAACCCCGACAAGCGAAGCCTAACGGCGAAAATCAATCAAATCTTGAAACGAATTCTACTCTCCGAAAGAGCTAAATCCCCTGAAGTGACACCAACTTAGCTTGATCATCCTCCCAAAGGCCAAGCCCTTAGATTTTGAGTCTGCAACACGTTGCAGATCCCCGTTCACATAGATACTACAGGATCGAGGGCGAAAGGTCGAGAAATCTTCCCCATTTTTTTATAAAAGAAATTAAACACGATTGCAAGATGTATTTCAAAATAATTTTAAGTTTTGTTTTTACTAGGCTACTTATCTTTTACTATGAGTGTGATTGTAAGAGCACACTTTAAAAAAATCAGGCTCGTTTTTCGTGCATATAAAGTCCAACCTTTTTCAATGAGTAAATCCATTTTCACAGCTAATCCAAGCAACTGTTCTTGTGATGCTACAACTTCACATTCAACAGTTATTTTGTCATGTGATGTTTCCGTGACACGAAATTCTGAAACTAGAACTACATCAAATGTGTCACCATTTTCTGTAGCCACCAGTTGCTCCTTTGTGAAATCGATCAAAGGTGTGTCGTCATCAGAAATTGTTTTCCATCGAAGCTGTACTTGAGGACGTATTCCCGTCACTTTACAGGTCAAAGAACCTTCATATTCAACTATAAGTACACAGTGCTGTCCCTGTTTACACCCCTTGATGACAGGATAAGCTGGAACTTAAGAAAACATAAAATATCCTAGTGGCAAAATTTGTAATTAAACACGATCACATTTTTCTGTAATAAAAATTACACTTTCACAATTCATGACCATCAAACTTTACTGGTTTAAAGTCCAATCCTGGTCGAAATAACATGTTCCTGGTTAAATTAATGATTCTGCAAACACCCCGTCTACAATTCGAAATTTTACTTTAGAGCACCGCCAAAACATTCTACTTTTTTGTAGAATTTATATGCTTTCCATTACTGTTTACTTCATAATATACCTCAACGGAAAAACGAATGTCACAGAACAAACACTAGTGGGCCTCCTTCAAAAACGGTCAGACGGAATTCAATGCCGCTCATACGGTAACCACCGCTCCTTGACAGGGGTGACATGAGTCCCTTTATGCAAGTGCTTATCAATGATAAAGTATTTTTTTATGTCGGCGCTACAAACAGACCAAACTAAAAGCTTTTAATAACATTCCGCTTGAATCATTTAATGTAGTGGGGATCTCGACCTGCCCAAATAAAAATAGGGAAGTTTTACTTAGTAGATTTCCCCTAGTATACTGGTAGAAGTTTCACTTGAATATGGATTCATCCTTTTTGAAGGAAACAGACTTTAAAAATTCAGTTAGGTTTGGAAGTGAAAAGAGTTTATATCAGGGGCAATGGAAGGCCCTGTTCATCACGTTTAGCTACGGTAAGGTTACGACTCCTTGTTGATTCAGTAGGACAATGCTTCCTTGGTCTGGACAGTCGGTAGCTGCAGTTTTAGAGTGTTACCAAAAAAGGGACATCATGAAAAGGAACTCTCATTTTTTTTTTTTTTTTTTCGTTAAATAAAGGCAACCCGAAAGTAGTTTGCTACAATGAATTTAAATTGTAGATAAATTTGGACAGGACATGCATTGAATGGGGGTGATGATGAATTGTCGGGGTACGATGGTTCTAGAGCCCTTAAAAATTTAGGAACACTTATAGAATGATTATAAGTAATTTCCGCCTATAGAAGCACAAATGTTCATAATGAAGACATTTATAAAAAGTGGAATGCCAAGGCTAAAAACATTGATTTGTTATCGGTAAATGTTTGGAAAATATTAGCCCCACTAAAAGACAGAGGCGGCCCGGATGTTAAAATCTTTAGCATACATTCTGTTAAAGTGTGTTGCAACGTGCAGTGAACTTAACGCACACCTAAGTTTCACTGGAGGACCTCGCGCATATTCCCTCAAGTCACAAAAAGCCTAAGTACTACTTAAAGAAAATAACTTAAAGAAACAGAGAACAAAATTTGAACACAAAAGGTAGAACGAAATAACATGTCCTGAGTAGGAGTTGAACCGTGACTGTCAAGATGTGAAACTTTAGGGTGTTTGCCTGGCCATTAACACATACACACCCTCTTTCTGTATCATGATATTATACGCGCCGCATCCTTCACATGTGTCCAGAAGTAGGCAATTAAAATGAGTTTTGCTTTTTAATTTGCCGGAGCCATATTTGCGTAATGACAGGATTTCCATTGAAATCTTATTTCTGAAATCATAGTTAATATACACATCCCTGGTTAGGAAACTTTACGTACACCCTATACACACCACGTACAAGCCGAGTAGCTATGTTGAGACGTGCAGAAAAGTGCATCACATGACACTGACCGTGCACACGATCGATCGAGTAGCGATATGGCTGCACTTGAGTGTTGTGTTGTTCAGTCATTCTTGGAAATAAATTGAAGTTGATTCAAGGGTTGAAAGGGTTTCAGGAAGCTTCCGAATCAGTATTTGTGAACGTTCAAATAAACGAAGAAAACCATGGCCCATAACCCACACCTTTCTAGTCTGATTAGAATGAGACTACCGTACTCTACAATTTTGCATTGATGTATAGCGTTAGCTAAATACTATCACGTTTGAAAGTAAAAGGGGGTAGGCGGTTCACTATCTGACGTTACCAAGTAGGTTAACTGTTATATTTTTAGGGAAAATACCCAATCATGATATACTTGATATAAGCAATGAATTCCACTCTTTAGGAAGAAAGTGAGTCGTTCTCAAATCGACACAGACCTGCCAACTTCTCCCCCGGTTTCACCGGGAGACTCCCGGTAGTTCGCTCGCTGACACCTCGCGGCAGTGAGATATGCATACAATACGGCGTACGAGTAATACAAGGGCAACTTTCACTGTGCATGTGGTACGGTGCATGTAGCGAATAACGTGGCGTATATGACCGTACGATCGAGTTGGCTATAGGCTACATTTGGATAAAAATCTACCAATCTCCCTACTTTTCCACTGTCCTTGCCATTTCTTGACAATTGTTGTCAATTGCGGAGGTTCGGTCAAGTTGGTAATGCAGTATGTAGGCTACTAACTATATAGTGGTCTACAGCCGCAAATACCGTTCGGTGTTTGGGAGTTTTTAGACTGAAAAGTAACAAAACCAAACTTTTTACAAAAATTTTCATAATTACCGTTTGATAAAGTTTCACAAGTACTACTTCGGAGGTTTGTAGGTAGTACTTCCATAGTAGTGTATGTCACGCCTTGAGCTACGACTAGCCTACGCACGTGCAGTAGAGCTAGTCAACCAGCCTTGTGCACGGTTAGCGTCAAGTGACTTCTGAAAATCAGGATCTTAACATAAACAGTGGAGTTCACCGAGTTTCCCAACCAGGGATGTGTATATTAACTATGCTGAAATAATACGAAATTCAACTCTCCCTTTTCGACGCTGACGTAACCATACAACTGGATAGTTCACCGGCTTTAAAATGTTTACTGTTAAAGTCTTTTGCAATGTCCGCCTATTCGCCACAAAGTAACTTCATTTGTGGGATATTCTTGTAAAATTAATGATTTTTATACTTTAGCCAGATACATATACATGTAACATACTCTCTCCTGTGCGCTAAAGTCTCCTGAAGGCTAAAATCTCCAATGTTGCGAGTCGCCATTTCGCTAAATCCTTATGTAGCGAAATCGATCTGTTTGGTTAGCCCGTTTAAGATTTCTTGCCAGAGCGTGTAATGGCTGATCGAGGACGATGCCCTTAAATTGCTAGAAGGCCAGCTTTGAAATGACTACTGTTATTGGAAAAAGACTACAATGATTATTCCAACATGTTATCTGAATAAATCTGTATGTTACGAAGATAAAATTTGTTTCGATGACAGTAATTAAGTTATTAAAGTTATTAAAATCATCAGTGTTCATTCATGTGCGAGGATTGTAAGTGTAAAATATGGTATAATTTCTTTGTAATTTTACTTTAAAAACGTAGAAAAAGTTCAGCCCCCTTAAGTGGTCACAGAGCAAAAGTTTGGAGAAAAGCCAGATGCCTACTTAGAGGTGATGTTACACAAACTAAACTTATACAGAGTTGAATTCCACCCTACAATGACCGTGTTAAAAGAAGACTATTTGCCTTGGGCACACTTTCTTCGTTTGCTGCTGTCCAGTCTACATTGATTTAACTCCCTGTTGTGCGTAAATATTCTGCAGACACTTTGCGGCAACGCCAGAACGGCACTAGGGATAAACTTGCCCCAGATTTTTACCTCCTACATCTACTTGTTCCAACAACATCACTTATCCATATTTCGAATTGGGGCTACGCTACTCCTTTGTGTTACAAAAACCTTAATTAAATATTCTTCCAGGGCTATGTCTGGGAACTCCGACCGTGGTTGCCCTTACATTTCGCAACTGGTCGTGAGAGGACCTCGAATCCCTGGGCTCTTTTGCCGTTGGATCATTCTTCTTCTGTGTGGCAATGGATTTCCTCTAACAACCCACCCCTCTTCCTCTTCCACTAGCATTTTTCCATTTCAAAAATGCAGGACAACCACTGCAACTCACTACATCAATATGGCGTGAACCGAAAGTAAACCCGCATGTTTGCAGGAGGTGTCTATTTTTATTTGCATTGCACTAAGCATAAAATGTTAGATGTTTCCGCTCTCACACTTTTTTCTCACAAATGCAACAATCATGAGAACTGATGGCAGTGTGGAATAAATTAAATTTCTTAAAAACAGTTGTGTCCGAAAAATATCACAAAAGGTTTTGGGCTGTATCTGTTTAACAACTTTTACTTTATTAATTTCAAAAAGACAGGCTTTTGACGGCTATTCAATGGTCTCAGTCTATGTCATTCTAAGCATTTTGAGTCAATTCACGGGTACATCTTGACAAAAGCCACGAAACATGGGAATATCGGCCTTCAGTTCACCGTCTTAATTTTTTGTTTATTTATTTATTTCTTTTTTGTTCCTTTGCTTCTTGTACCATGAGGTACCCGGAAGGTCAAGCTGAAATTTATTTAGGTTGTTTGAAATCTGATGAGACAGAATCTATGGATTTTAACGTTTGGGAAGGACGCGCACTTGAGACAACTACAAATAATTAAGAGGATGCATTTTCTGCTCAACCATTTCTTCAAACGTTCTGCTTTCTTCGTGTTGATGTGAAGTTATTGCAATAACTTAGCAATGAATTTACTTTATTGCATATTCATGAACAGATTAGTGAAACTGTGAACCTTGTAAGTTTTAATTACAAACATAGAAAAGTAGGAAACACATTTCAGCATAACGGTTATCAATCTCGTATGAAGTATTAGCATTACTGTGCTCGTTGTTAGTAAAGTTAAACCCTTGGTTCTTACACGTATTAGTGGTACTGGAAGAAGTTGCAACTGTAAGTTCAGATTTATTCAGACTTAGTTAATGTAATCACAGGTGCCGGATAATCATGGATTTGGAAAAACATCAGAACGTTTTGGAAGATATCAGGCAACATGCGAGTAAACAAAGTGAGTAGTAATGACTGCGTTGATGCTGCAAGCAGTTATGTTTACGATTAATCAATATAAGACAGTGCAAGAAATGAAAGCACTTCTTAGATTAACACACTTATATTGTGTACATCTTCCTTTTCAGACACCCCACTCACTCGTCTAACCCTCCCAAGGAAGCGCGATATTTTTCAAAATGGGTTTTCCCTGGTTTCTCATATACTTCCAACTTTGAAAAAAGAGAAGTGAACAAGTGTATTATGTTTAAAGACATCCTTCACAAAGTACTAATAAAAGGCTTAATTCTTTCATGATGGGACAAAAAATCTAGTAAAAGGTCATTTTCAGACTACTGGCCCACCATCTATTTTTTCTGGATGAACAAAGTAATTGCAACAGTGACCTGCCACTGTGTGAAAGGTATTGCAAATATAACATAAACTAGCTCACTGATCCTGTGCAATGTTATCTCCCTTAGTCCTTCAGCTGGCAATGATAGTTCAACTCGACGCTGTATTGTGCACCAACGTTATAACTGTAAACGAAAACCAATCACCGCAACATACAATTGCCAGCAAATGTAGAACAAACACATATGTTAACGATATCCCTTGTTTTATGTTTTATAACAACACAAGCATGAAGAAATCCCCTATTCTCTTATTCAACGCATAGGCTGAACTAAAGTGGGCGCAATTCCATTCCTTTGTATTAGTTATGGTGCCGCGGACACTAGAAAGGAAAGTTTATATTAAAAGGTCTAGTGGTGGGAGTGCATCATCCTTTCCTCTGCAAAACTGTGTGGAAATACTGATAAAAAGGAATGGGCGAATGCTATACGTAGCAGCTGCCTTACTATATTGCATTCCGTCAAAAAGTCTTACTCGACTAAAAATATCTGCTTTAAGGATGCAAACTAAGGAAGATTGCGTTTTTAATGTTTTACCTACCAATAATATTCACATCATACAGTGTAGCTCCGTCACTCAGTCCATCGCCATAGATGCAGACATATCTTCCCTCATGGTTTACTTGAATCTGAGGTATCACCAAGGATCCTCGGCCTTCGGTAGATACATCTTCTGCATATATTTCGGTAACAATTTCTCCAATGAAGAGAGAGTAAAGTACTACTTCTGATTTGGATACGCTGTTCGTTGTCATCTTCCTCCATACAACGAATCCAATATCTTTATCTGTACAGTCCAATTTAAGCATTGTGTTTCGTTCAAAGTATCTAACCGTCATTTTGTCAGCCTGGGGCAAAGACCGTATGCCACTATTTTGCACCAAAATCATCGATTCATTGTGCCTCAATGTTCCTGGGGGGCTAGATACCTTGCACACAAGCAAAGTCAAAAGACGTGAGTAATGAAACACGTCCATAGACGTTTCAGTTGATGTGTACCGTCCGCCGTCTGTGGTGCTGAATGATTCAGTAGAAATATTTTGATCTCCATATATGGTTCTTGCACACAGGCTTACTATGATTTCAGGTCGCACTTTACTAACAGAACACTTTACAGATGACGAGTTGATTTGGGAATAACAGTATCTGCTGCTGTTTCCACAAAGGTTAATGACTGGAAAAGCTACTTCAGGTTCATCTGTTTGAAGGGAAAAGCATCGTAAAATTTTGTGTCGGCATCGAGTCGACATCCTTGGAGCGGTTCCACTTGAAGACAACATTACAACCTAGTTTGTCATGTGGTTTAGAACAGTTTCCATAAAGTACTACCAAGGTACCAAACAATTACATATAGTAGCACAATGGTCAGTTATGTAATTATTAGTACTTTACATCACACTGAATCTCCAGATACTAAAAACACTTAGATCCACGGTTTGCATTATGAGGGTATACACAGAACCAAGTAAATGTACAAGTAAAACATATCGCAGAGTGTACTACAACTAAGTAGACACCGAAGCTACTGAAGTGAAATTGACATTGTTTAAAGTTTGTGCTACCTATCGTGGGAATGAATGCATTTTTTTGTACTGGTTGCTTAATCTTATAGAGCTATGTTACACCATGGAGCTAATCCAGGTAGTAGCTCCGTGGATACACATTCCCAAAACGTCTGCATAGATGCCCAAAATCCGGATCATTCATTTGATCAGACTTAGATAAAGCAAGCTTGGGACTGGACATGTGCCATTCCGTAGTGGTTTCAGCTTTCATCCGGACGTTTTAATAGAGCATGTTTACACCTAGAAATTAATTACATGTAATCCTTTGAAATATTTTAACATGGAAGTACCATCTAGACTAGTTTTTACTATCTAGTACTTCCATGATTTAGTTGGAATGAAATTTGACTAGTGTTTATAAACTGCATCAAGGACGAATGCAATGCAATTAATTTCTCCAACAAACTTTACTTATGACTTCTCTCATTCGACCTTAACTGTTAAATAAGACATAATTCATATTAAGATGAAGAAAACTGCATCGAATACCAGATAATGTTAATAGGTGTTAACTGTCGAAATCAACCATCATGGTGAGCGTTGATGGCGGCCTGATCACAAACCATATACGCTTTTTTTATTAAACATGGCTTTATTCTTTGCGAGTGCCACGCATAGGTATTTACCGTCCTTTTTATGCTATGTTTTTTTCCTATTGCAAAAGTCACGTCCTTCCTTGTATCGATTTATTTGGACATTTTAAAGACTTTGTCTATTCTTATCTCTTTGAGCGTTTTATATGACAAAGGAGTGTGAAATAATTTATATCGTGTCTTATAACGTACACAGGAAGTTTCAGTTGATATAAATGCCATTTTAATGTTTTCTCTGGAGAGTGTCCGGTGTGGCTTCCTCAAGAGAAACACAAGTCGATAGCATAAGCCAGAATGAAAAATCATATATGAGTACTTCATTCAATGTGCACATTTACAGGCTAAGGATGTTGAGGACCAACACTTCCCACCTACTCTACTTTATAACACCCATAAGCCAGCTATGCACATTTACTCCGATGGCCTCAAGTGACATTTGACTTGTACTAAAAACATTAGAGTTCCTCTTCTTAAATAGGTGACATGCACTTGATACCAAGAATGTGAACAGACAGGGTAATCTTCTTGGGATATCGTGTTTACAAGCTGAACGTCATAACTACATTAACACATACAACGCTATACGAATGTGCAGGTTTCTATTTTTATGGAAACCAAAAATATAAGCAAATTCAACGCCGTCTATAGAAATCCCGATTAAACAATAGTTAAACCAGAATGCAAAATTGCATGGCGGTTTCCATGATCCCTCCCTTAAATGCCTACATAGTTAGTAAAATTGGAGTGTGATGACCTACAAAGATAGCACTCTTTTATAAGATGGCACTGAAATACATACACCCAGGTTCCGTAGATTAATATCTTGTTACAGGATTATTTCACATATTTGCCATAAGTAACGTCAGATGTCCTTTGACCTCAACAAAAAAGCAAAGGTTGTCTTTATCAATATTAAAAATCCACACACTAAGAATAAAAAGTAGGCTTTTACATGCTTCCTGTCTTGAGATATGCTTCCCATCATGAAATATTTGTTTTACAAGGATTTTACAGTTTTTTCTCCGTTGATCTCAGATGACCTATGGCCTCCGCTCAAAATGAGATGGGTTGTCATCTTTACATCAGTTATCTACACATTACGTATAAAAGCTATCAAAATTTCCTTTCTTGAAATATCGTGTTAGCGATATATATTTAACATAGACATATACGCACATAGCCATCATCAATGCATACGTTCTGTTTGCACTGAAGCCAAAAATGGGGATTGTTATAATATCTTTTGCAATTACCAGCTTGTCCGTCATATATCTATGGTTGCGTACAGTTAGTGCCTTCTGAATGATATGTATGCTCAAATTTCCCTTTTGCCATCCCATTCCATTGTATCCATTGGGTCAGGCTAGAGGATCAAGAAAACTTTTATGGACACATCTGGCAATTTCGCCTAAGGATAGGCTGCGTCTCGACAATCACTTAAGATACACACAGTAAACTAATACGTGTACTTGAAGCTTATGCTTAACAATATCTACCTGATTTCTAAGAAAAATAAGATACGGGGCATGCCAGTAATACACATTAAGTGTAGGTACTTGCTATACTTTGAATTTGAGGCTACTTACCTACAACAACTACCTGGATATGAATAAATATAGGTACATCCTCTTCCGTATGAAGATATACCACTGTGAATAAGTCATGTTGTAGTGATACACGATTAATGATGAGCGATCCGTTTGGGTAAATATCAAACTCCTGCGATTCATATCCAACCCCAGTTTTAATCCTGTTCTGATAACCCAATATTGGGTCATTATTGAAATATTCTGTTGTATTATACCACAGCACGCTATAAAATTCTTCGTGAAACACGCAATTGATAATGCCTCTCTCGCGAAGCTCTAGAAATTGTGGTGACTCACATGTTCCCGTTGTCTGAGCACCTTCCAAGAGAGAAAGAAATGAGTTTCAAGTAATGCCTGCTAAACATGCCTTCCCAAAATATCAGAATTTATAACTGATAAATTGAATGAAATGCCCCTTACCTACGCAGCGGAACGTGAAAATCAGCAAAGGTAGTATACCCAACGGAGATGAAGTACGCATGGTGTTCAATCTACGGAAAAACAAAAGAATAAATTGCGCTTGTAATAAAATATATTAAATAGACATATGTATTATATCGGTAATATATATATATATATATATATATATATATATATATATATATATATATATATATATATAATATATATATATATATATATATATATATATAACATGATATATATATATAACATGATGGAATCCGTGCGTTGGTGAAGTAGAAATAAACGAAGAGCGTAGAGCAAAAGCAATGCCTCTATCACCAACCAAAGAAGACGTAAGACACGGCACATTTTGTTAACAAATCGTTGTTGAATGGTGAAAAACAATTTGCAAAATATGACAGAATATGAACCGAAAGCTACAAAAACTGGACGTTTCGAACCACCTAGGTTCTTTCTCGACAGAAATAATAAGGAGCTTAACATAGATGCTACGTGAATAGAAAGTGCAAGTGACCTCAGTGGTTACGCTTGTTGGACATGAAAGTCATATAATATATATATATATATATATATATATATATATATATATATATATATATATATATAAAACCCTAAATGGTCACTTTGGGCGATACGGTAAAAAATGGTCACTTTAGTCGACAACCAGTTAATTAAATATATTTGCATATTCATGCAGGTTAAAATTAGACAAAAATACCTTAATGATCTTCAGGAATGCCCCCAAGTTGAATATATGTCCAATTACCTGTGTGACGTACGCACAACGTTTCATTAAAGAAAACAGAAATAAATTGGTATTGCGCAATGAGGGTGTGTACACATAACATACCAATTTTTAACATGCATGATATACACCCCCAAATTTCAATAGTAAATTAATACATAATGGGATTCTAGTGCAACTTACTTTTAGTAACCCCAAGCAGAGGGCGCTAGGATATTTTTATATATTTCTTTTTATATTAACTTTTGAAATAACATGCAGGGAATGGTCGTTATCACCGTTGTAAACATTTAGGCGACACGTATATGTACCCCTAATGTCAATGTCGCCTAAAAGTACCTTTTTCACCCGATAGGTCGCCTAAAGTGATTATTTAGATAGAAGATAGATAGACAGACAGACAGACGGACGGACCGACGGACGAATGGACGGACAGACAGACAGACATACAGACAGATAGATAGGCATATATACTTTTGTACTTTCGTTCGTGAACAAGAAAAGTGTATCTTTTCGAAACGTCATGCTACCTCAAGGCTCATTTTACCTTTTAACAAATTAACCAGTTTTATCATCTTATTGCACTGAAGATTTTTATAACCCATCTTACCTACGTATTTTAACAAAACTTTTTATGGGTTGTTCTTAATATGTCGTGTAAATATATATATATATATATATATATATATATATATATATATATATATATATATATATATATATATATATATATATATATATATATATATATATATATATATATATATATATATGTATATGTATATGTATATGTATATGTATATGTATATATATATGTATATATATATAACGCTAAAACCCACGGTTGGGGGAAAAAATTTAGAGGGCGCTAGACGACCTTTCGAAAAGGCGAAAAAAAACAATAAAATACATAAGATTATATTTCGCCATTTGGTTGAATTTGAAAAACAGATATACATCAACGTTATTTCAATGGCCCACCAATTGTACGTGTTAACAGATACGTGTACGTAATTTGGTCAACATTGAAGTAATGGCATATATATTATGTAGTGAAAAGGCCATTACCATCCGTTTACGTATTCCTATAGAAAAAGCGTGTAGTTTCGTTAAGTCGACCTGATTTTTTCCCCTTATAGACGATTTCCCCTTATAGGCGGGTTTTTTCATACGATATTTCCCCTTAATCCCAAATTAGCAAAATATATATATATATATATATATATATATATATATATATAGTTCAAGAAAAGTAGCATCACACCAGTAACAAACAAATAGCATAAACAGAAAGTGGTGAAGCATATTTAAATTTTCGGACCACACAGGGCCCTTCATCAGTTTCGACGAGAGGCAACTTAACAACAAATGTACTAAAGAACACGAAAACACCGTAAACAGCAGAAGAGAAGCAACTTTAAGAGATAGAGCTGAAAGCGATTACAATTGAAGCGTAACAATAACACAATGGCTATCTGGAATTAACACGTGATTTACGAACTTGTACATGAAACCCATCATTGATGTTAAGGCCTTTTGGAAAGACAGTGTCAAGCCTCCAAATCCAGCTTGTGTCTTTATCTCGTAGGCCAAGAACCTCCCTTCGCTTTTAAGTTAAAAACTTTTCCATTAGCTTGGCTACGCAGGGAACTAGTACTTAACATAATATTACACAAAGAGCAACGCTTGTTCCCACAGGGTGTGCAAGCCCGGTTGGGGTCCAGAAGATCGTTCCCAGGGGCCTCAAGCTTAGCGCGAACAAGAGTATCACGCAGACTGGGTGGGTTACGAAAACGTAATACGGGCAGGTTAGGAACCGCATTACGCATGTAATCAGACTGGTGAAGGAGAGGCTGATACTTTTTCAAAATAGCAGAAATATCAGGAAGCCCGGGATGATAAGAAGTGACTAAAGGGACTCTTTCCTTCTTAGGTGACCGAGGACGCGTGGTCTCATCATGAGCCAAAGCGCGATCGATCTCCTTACCAACCTTTTTACGGCTATGACCCCTACGATGGAGATGTTCCTTCAGCTCATGGCACCGTTTTTGAGCAGTGGCAGCATCAGAACATATGCGTTTAATTCGAATGGCTTGACTAAAAGCTATGCTCCTTTTTATGTGACCCGGGCGGCAACTAGTACTTAAAAGATACTGGTGGGAGCCAGTGGGTTTAGAATAAAGATCAGTGCGAAGACAACGTCTATCATCAACCATGACTGAGACATCCAAAAAATTTACCACTTTTGGTGAAAATTCGTAAGTAAAGTTGATGTTAGGATGATGACTGTTAACAAATTCTAAAAAAGTGTGGAGCTGATCCTCCCCATGATTCCAGATCATGAATACATCATCGATGAACCTTAGCCATAATTGAGGTTTATAACGAGATTTGGTTAAGAATTCTTGCTCTAGAACGGCCAAAAATATATTGGCATGTAAGGGAGCCAATTTTGTACCGAGAGCGGTACCAAGCGTCTGTAAGTAAAGCTTATTGTTAAATTCAAATGCATTTTTTGAACGCACAGACTCCGTAAGTTTACAAATCGCGTTAACAGATTCTCGAGGAAAATGGTTCTTGTCAAGATAATATGCCAGATAACGAATCCCATCTTTGTGTGGAATACTTGTCAGAAGTGTAACCGCCTAAAAGAACTTGAAGGACTTCTGGCTGCTGCTGACAGCTCAAACGGGTGGGTTTTAGTACAGAAAGGTAGAAAGCCTGTTGAAATTGCAGAGGGGTGTCCAGCTGTTGAGACGTCAAATTCTTTTTCGGGATTATCAGTGGAGGATATTGTTCAGGAGGTTGTAAAGGAATCAAAGGATTCTGTGGGAGGGTGAAAAGGCTAAGGGTAAGGATCTGTTTGTTGGGGACTCCATTACTCGGTATACTGATAGGGAATTTTGTAAGAGGGACCGAAGGAATAGGGTAAAGATTTGTCTCCCTGGTGCTAGAATTGAGGGCATCTCGGCCAGAGTTGGCAAAATTGTTGGGGACGAGGAAGTTGTAGCTGTGCAAGTGGGCACTAATAATCTCAGTCGGGACAATCAAATTTCACTTAGGTCAAAGTATAAGGAACTGATTTGTAGGCTAAAGTCGACACGTACGAAAGGGGTTATTTGTGGTATTCTCCCTCGGTTTGATAGGAAGGTCTCTTGGGGCAAAATTTGGGGATTTAATAAGTGGTTGAAAAACGAGTGTGCTCTTGAGGGTTTTCTCTTTGTTGATACCTGGGCTGGTTTTGTAAATAGGAGGGATCTTTTTGCTAAAGATGGGTTGCACTTGTCGAGCATAGGGGCTAACGAGTTGGGTAGGCTGGTTTCTAGGGCTGTTGATTTTCAGGTGTCAAACTAGAGTCAGGGGTGAGGTCAGCAAAGAATGGGGGGTTTCTGAGTTTTATCGTACTCAGAGTGATTGTGTTAGTAACAAGGGGAAGCATGTATATAGGGCAGTTTGTGGAATGAAGGTCATGTTTGCCAATGTTCGCAGCCCTTTCAATAAGTTCAGTGAGTTCCTTGCTCATATTTCCACAGACAATCCAGACATAGTTGGGGTTACTGAAACTTGGCTCCATAGCGATATCAGCAACTCTGAAATTCAGGTTCCTGGGTACAAATTTTCAGGCAAGATAGGGCTGATACTGCCTGTGGTAGGAGTGGAGGGGTTTTACTGTATGTTAAGGATAGCATAAATTGTGTTGATGTTACCAACAAGAGTCCTTCTGGATTTTCTAACTGCTTGTGGTGTGAAATTAGTTTTGTCAATGAGTCTTGCACTCCTTTAGTTGTTGGTATTATTTATCGTTCACCAAATTCCTGTGCTGATAATGATCAGAGCTTGTTCGAAAGTTTTAGGACAGTCTCTTCGAAAAGGACAGTTGTGTTTGGGGATTTCAACTTTCCTGATATTGATTGGCATTCATGTACTAGTGGGTCACATGGTAGGGATGTTCTGGAGGCGGTGTCTGATGGTTTCTTTACCCAGCATGTTCTGTTTCCCAATCGTGAGTATAATTGCCTGGATTTGGTGTTAAGTACTGATGAAAACATGGTTAAAAAATTTAGCTGGTGGTGGTAAGATAGGTTCCAGTGACCATGACCCTATCAGCTTTGAGTTACGTTGTTTCAGCAAACTTCAAAAAAGTGACAAAACTGTTTAAGATTTCAGTAAGGCTAACTTTACTCATGCTAAAGAGCTTCTTACCATAGATTGGGTTGCACGTTTGTCTCACTTAGGTCCTGCTTAAGCATGGAGTGTTTATCGTAATACAGTTACTGACACTACAAAGTTGTGTATCCCACTCAAGAAAGCTGTGGTTAAAAATAGGCCAATCTGGATGTCTAGAGATGTACTTAGAGCAGCCAGGAAGAAACGTAAGTGCTGGCGTCGATATAGGGTCAGTAAGAATTCTGATGACTTTGCAGTCTACAAGAAGCAGGAACTCTTAGTTAAAAATTTGGTTATTGACACTAAAGCTAAGTTTGAAAAGCAATTGGCCAAGGAGGTTAAGGTAAATCCAAAATCTTCTCATGCCTATGTCAGGTCTAAGCAGAAGGTTAAGGAGGGTGTTGGGCCTCTCCAAGGTAATGAAGGCTTACTAGTTAGTGATCATCAGGATATGGCTAATTTTTTAAATGATTATTTCGTATCTGTTTTTACCAAGGAATTAGCTGTTTTGGGGACTTGTAGGGATTCTGATAATTCTTCTTTAGTTAGTGATGTTGTCTTCTCTGAAGAGTTGGTTTGTAATAAGTTGAAGAGTTTAAAAGCTAGTAAGGCCCCCGGGCCTGATGGGATCCATCCTGCCATTCTCCATGAATGCTCCGAGATTTTGTCAGTTCCTCTTTGCATTATTTTTCAGAAGTTTCTGGATTCAAACTTTGTACCTGCTGACTGGCGGATTGCTAATGTTACTCCAATTTTCAGAAAGGGGGATCGGAGCCTGCCTTGCAATTATAGGCCGGTCAGTTTAACCAGTGTTGTGTGCAAAGTTATGGAATCTGTAATCAAGGATTGTTTGCTTAAATATCTTTTAGATAATGGGTTACTCAATCTGTCAGAGCATGGTTTTTACCAAGTAGATCTTGTATTACTAATTTGCTAAGCTTTCTTGAGTATGTTTCCTTATCTCTTGATTGTGGTTACAGTGTTGATGTCATTTACCTTGATTTTCAAAAAGCCTTTGATAAAGTTCCATTAGGTAGACTTATGGTTAAACTGCATAGGTAAGGCATCAAGGGCAGTTGTGCTGACAGGATAAATTCATGGCTCAATGGTAGATCTCAGAGAGTTGTTGTTAATTGTAATTTCTCTTCTTGGAAAGAAGTTACAAGTGGAGTTCCACAGGGTTCTGTTCTTGGCCCGCTTCTTTTCTTAATTTTCATCAATAATATTGATAGCCCTCTCACATCTAGTATTAGTTAGTTCGCTGATGATAGTAAGCTCTATAGGAAGGTTAGTGATAAGGATGATGCCTCATTACTGCAAAAAGACTTGGATAGGTTGTTTTCATGGTCTCAGACTTGGCAAATGTTTTTTAATGCAGATGAGCGCAAAGTCCTTCACTTTGGTCCTAAAAATTTCAGCTATGATTATAACATGAATGGTAGTATTCTGAGTGGTGTGACTTTTGAGAAGGATCTGGGTGTAGTTATTACAGGTGATTTAACAGCCATCTAGACAGTGTGCAGCTGCTGCTGCTAGGGCTAATAGGGTGCTTGGATTGATCAAGAGGAATTTCAGTAGCTTTAGTAAAGAAATTGTACTAAATCTGTTTAAGCAGTTGGTAAGACCCCATCTTTACTATGCAGCCCAGGCTTGGAGTCCCTTCTATGAAAAGGACAAGCTTCTTTTAGAGCAAGTTCAGAAGAGAGCCACTCGCCTTATACCCGAGGTGAGACACCTACCTTATCATGTTAGACTTAAGCATCTTGGGCTTACCACCCTGGAGTTGAGGAGGATTAGGGGGGACATGCTTCAGGTGTACAAATTTCTCTCTGAAAAGAATCCTTTGTCATCTTGCAATTATTTAAAGGTTCAATGTGATTCTCGGGTTCGAGGCCATAGTAAGAAGCTAGTTAAGTGTTTTGCAAGGCTCGACAGTAGAAAGTTCAGCTTTTCTCATAGAGTTGTTAACGAGTGGAATAGTCTGCCTGAATGGGTAGTTAACTCCACATCTGTGCACTGCTTTAAGGTTAACATTGACAAGTTCTTCCATAAGTGTGGTATATATATATATATATATATATATATATATATATATATATATATATATATATATATATATATATATATATATATATATATATATATATATATATATATATATATATATATAATATATAGATATATATATATATATATATATATGTATATATATATGTATATATATATATATTTATATAAATGAAAAAATGATAATAAAATACATAAGAAATAAATTCGCCCTAACGTCTAAAAATATAATTAACGTTATTTCAATGGGCAGCCATCCGTTCGTGTTAACAGCTAGGTGTCCGTAAATTTGACAACTTTGAAGTAATGGCATCTAGTTTGTAAATCTAAGGGGGCGCCCTTGTGAGTTTACGTATTCCTATAGAAAAAGTGTGTGGAAACGTTAAGGCGAAACTTATACTTCACCCGAAAATTTTTTTCCCCTTAAGGTCGACTTTTCAACAACAACTTTCCCCCTAAGTGCCGAATTAGAGAAATATATATATATATATATATATATATATATATATATATATATATATATATATAAAATATATATATATATATATATATATATATATATATATATATACTCACAAATCAAAACTTATACTTTTTTCCCAAAATTCATACACCAAATAACCCAGGACGCCCTATTGTTTCGGGATGTGCTTGCCCAACTACCCAAACATGGAAATTTCTTGATAACTTCTTACGCTAACTTGTGCAAGCTTTACCTTCTCATATTCAAGACGCAGCACACTTTAAAAATCACATCAACCAAATCTGATCAACCAAAATTCTCACCATTTGTTAAAAAATTCATTTTAGTCACAGCTGATGTCACCTCATTACACACTAACATTCCACACAATGAAGGACTAAGAGCCTGTACAGAAGCCCTAGACACACGTTTAAACCTCAACCCACCCACCAATTAATACGTTTACCCGAACTGATCTTAACCCTTAATAACTTCATACGCAAACATATCCATGGGTAAACTTGAACAGGAGTTCATAGCTTCAACTAGTTATATTCTTCCTAACACGTGGAAACGCTTTATTGATGACATCCAGTTTTTGTGGACATTGACGCCCCGCAACCTTTCACTCTTTCAAACACTCGTCAATACAAGACACCCCACAATCAAATATACATTCAACAGCTCTCAAGATAACATTCAGTTCTTAGACATACAATCAAGCAGTACAACCCACAGCGCGAAACCAAGATCTACTCGAAACCAACTGACTCTCACGCATAGCCATTGCCTACATCATGCCAACCTAAACACACTTTTGCAAGCATTCTATACAGTCAGGCTTTTAGAGTCATCCACACCACCACTTTCCACTTAAATGAACTTCAAACTCACTTCAGCAATAGAGGATATGGCGCATCAATTGTCAGCCAGCAAATTCAAAGAGCTAAGCAAACTCCCAGAAATGAATTACTCGCATATAAACCTAAAAAGAAAAACAAACGCATGCCCCTTATTGTCACATACTCCCCGATTTTCACGAGCCTCCCTAAAAAATTAAAAAAATGTTCACGACACATACAAAACTCCTCTGAACTTAAGTCAACTTTCACGGAGCCACCCATGGTGGCCTTCAGACGGCCTCGCTCCCTCCGTGATCTCCTCGTAAGAGCTAGGGAACCCACACCCAAAAGTCACACCACAAATAGCCCTGAACCCCCCGGATTCTTCCCATGCAAATCAAGAAAATGTATGATGCACAAATATATTCATGTTACCAAAAAATTTCAAAGCACGCACACAAAGCAAGAATTCCCCATCACAACACACATTGACTGTAAAACATCCTGGGTAATCTACCTAATAACATGCACACAGTGCGGAAAACAGTATGTAGGCAAAACAAACAGCACTCTACACAAGGTTGTCAGGGGCATCCTTTCCCTTACCATAACGAATCCACATACTAAGTATGAAATTTATCCAAGCTTTCTGCCTCAAGATATCGTGTTCTGGTTTTTAAGGTTTGACCCCTAGTGACCCCAGATAACCTTTGATCTCCACCAAAAACAATAGGGTTCTTCCACTTACCATACTGCATCTACTAGTAAGAAATTTATCCAAGCTTCTGACTTGAGATATCGTGTAAACAAGATTTTCAGGGTTTGACCCCCGGTGACCCCAGATGATCTTTGACCGCTATCAAAACAGGAGGGTTCTTTCCCTTACCATAACGCATCCACATACTACGTATGAAACCAATCCAAGCTTGAGATATTGTGTAAACAAGGTGTTCAGACCTTGACCCCTGGAGACCCCAGATGACCTTTGACCTCCACCAAAAACAATACGGATCATTTACTTAATATGGGCAATCTACATGCTAAGTATGATTATTCAATAGGCTTTAGAGGTGTTAAGAACTAAAGAAAAGTGTGTTACATCTCGAAAAGCATATCGGGAAATTTGCCCCTCACCTTAACATTGCCAGCCGCTTAAGATGTACATTAATTTGAGGGTTACTTCGCGTTTCGACGCGATTTACAACATAACTGTCTTATTCCATATAATATGCTCAATGTGGGTAGGCCTTTTAAAGCATGGGAGGGAATGCGAAAATTAGTCAAAATCCGAAGGCACAGTTTAGTCTTATACCTATTTTGCTTATTTTCATAGATCATGAAACAGTCGTTTTGAATGTCAGAATATTGTTTCTTAGTTGACTGTCGGCAACAATTAGACATTAAAGCATTTTTGTTTTTCAAATACTCTTATTTGTTTGGGTCGCTGTAGGTATGAATGACGTTACCTAGATATTAGACAAAGGAATCAGTGCCCTTTAGTTCAATAATCCCCAGTTTCCACTCTGCGGTCAAACCCAATTGGATTAGCATAAATTAAAATTCTTGATAGAACTCCACCTAATATCACCTCGCTGATTAGACCTACTGTACCCACATACTGAAACTGGCAGACAGGACATGAAATAAGGTAGATAACCCAGAGTGAGTCGCAATTAGTAGAAGAGTTCTTACATTTAATATTCTTACGAGAGGAATACTCATGACAAAACCAGAGCACATCAGTAAACCACGAATTTGACACCTGTTCTTGGCACAACAGCGGCAAGGATCAACGGCCATGTTCAAATTAACTCCACTTGAGTCAAAAAGTTTAGCCCGACTTACGGACTTTTTAAGAGTGAGGGGCTGGCTAAAACTCATAATAACTTGGGCAGCGAGGATAGCTCACTTCAATCTATCCGACTGATGCAGGAGACGTAAAAATTTCGTAAGAATCCCCTTAATATCCGGTAAAGCGAGGTGGTGCTAAACGGTGATAAACAAAGACTTTCTTATGGATTTTCAGGGGCCATAGGGGTAGTGAAATGTCGAAAGGTCCGGTCCACTTGTTGTTATGGCCCAGCCTTGCAAGGAAGTCATTCAATTGACGACACTTTTCACGCGCTGTCTCAAGATTAGAGCAAATTCTTTGAATGCGTAAGGCCTGACTGTAAGGAATAATGCATGTAGTATGGCAACTTCAAGCTAATGAAAACTGATGAGTTTTAGCAGGCTTAGTGTAAAGATCAGTGACGATCTCACCGTCCTGGGAGGTCAATACCTGTACATCAAGAAAATTAACAGGCCTTAAAGAATAATCACAATTTAATACAAGGATGGGCACTATTTATGAATTCATTAATAGTGCTTATTAACTAAACAATAGCTTTTAGCTATAAAACAGTTATGCCTACTGCTTGCTAGACAGTTTTTCTGGTAGTGTGTACATTAAGCCCAGCCCCGGCCAGTACTTCTGTATAGATTAATACTGCAAGTAAAGTAAATAGGCACAGCTTCAGACTATGGCAATACAGCTCCTATATCGCTAATTCCTTTAATTTCTTTGCGCAAATACACGGGTGCCCCATACTCACGTAAACGCATGTAGGGGCGCCTGCAAGTACATTCAGCGACTTATACTTAGTGATCCACACTTCCCTTAGGATCCGTAACAAAAGAACTACCTATACATACCATCATGTTATCTGTAAACAATCGTCTGCCATCATATGAAAATGAAACTATTTTTTGTTCAGTATGTAAATATTCTGTCCCAATTTTCACATTACCCTCTAAAAACGCAATCACTGTTGAATTTAAGGAAGTGTTAACCAGGATATAACCGCCAGCTGAGAGATAATTATTAGAAAGGATGCCTATATCTGACGATAGATAACTACATTTTCTTTGTAATATCCTATTTGCTAGGTGAGTCGGCTGTATTTTTCTCCCAAAGATAACCACCAGGTTTTACTTTTCTATTAAGTTGTATCAACCTAAGATTTTTTTTTTTTTTCATTTTGGAACGAGAGATGCTCAATTTCTTTCGCTTCCCTTTGCATAACACAGTTCTAGCAGAGGGTGACCGTAAATTTCGTCAAAAGGAAAATGTTTCATTCTTCTGCTCTTTTCTGTTTTCACTATAGCTAATGTCAGGTTCATGAATTTCAAAAGGCTGTTATCAAAGGTTATGTTTTCTGACCTTCTGGCCGTTTGTTATCAATGTCGTCAACAGGGAGTTACATTTAGACCTACACACACAAGAGTTTTCTTGCAACAAAGTTGAATTCGGGGGCTTGGGGAGCTTAGCCTCCAGTCAAAAATGTGGGGGCTGGAGTATGCTTTCGCCCCCCAAGATCCAAGGGCAAAAATCCCTTATTTGTCTCTTCTGTAAGAAATGACAAAAATTTGCAGCAATTTTCCCGAAAGTTTGTCCAAAATGTTGCACCAAATTGCATCTGAGGACCCTAAAATACTCACAAATTTTCCAAAGGGGAGAGAGACACCCCTCCCCCAGGCCCTCGATCCGAAACAAGGTTCACCCCCCCTTCAACCCACCCCTCGGAAAGCTTCCTACGCCAGTAGCCAGACAAGGTACGAGATGGCTTCCAGGGGCAAAACCTTTTGTAGGGGGCGAGATGAATTAAAATGCATTAATGCAATGGTCATTTTTAATTTGTAGGTGACATTTTGTACGGCGAGAGCCTCAAGCCCCCTAGCGCCCTAGTTACAGGTTTGGTACATTACAGTCCCTAAATAAACTTAGAGTAGCATGTACTGAGCTTAAATTGCTCAAGGCCGTACCATCACACAACTTTGTGTGAGTTATTGAGAACAACTGACTGCTCAAGTCATCATTGAAGATCTAGAGTGAAGGTACTGTTTGAATTAATGTCAACTGCATTCACCAATCACCAACTGTGATTGAGGTGATGTAATGTCCCCTTTAATAAGGGCCTCTAGTACTCGGAACCAGAGGAGAAGCGCCCGGAAGCCTCGGGAGTTGTGAGCTTTAAAACAAAACAACTACAATTTATAAACAGCATGATATGTGAACTGAATAAACCACAGCAACTAAAGTATGACCACTTTTTCACTGAGACCAACGTCTTCGGGTCGAATTTATGTTGCAACTCCGGACCGGACTGTGGCTTGGAAAAGCTTTACCAGTGGCGTCGCCCGATTTTTCAAAGTAGGGGGATCTAAGGGGAATAACGTTTCGCCGGAGGGGCACACTAACGTGTAGGATTGACCGTAGCTGGAGGTGTCGAGGTGACGCGAAGCAGTCCCCTGTAAGCGATGGGGCGCAAAGAGCCGCTACAGAGCCCCTGGGGAGTGAACAGACAACACTGGCGCATTGACAAAATAACGACCATTGGACGGAAGCACTTAATTCTGCAAACGGCACTGGATTTCCACTCTTTGACAAAACCACAAATAGTAAACTAGTAAAACGCTGCTGTATCTCAATACAGTCGAATATTTGTTAGGACCAGAATACAGGATGTGGAGGTGGTTCCCACAGAATCAGTAAATGTCATTTTTTAGAATTGATTTTATGTCCAGAATTGTGTAAAGTACCAAAATGACTACTACATGACCAGTGACCAAATAGTTCTCAACACCCTCAATAATGCATATTACTATCTACGTTACAATGCTAAACACCTACGGCTATCACTGATTCTTTGGAGAGCACGTTTTGCTTATTTATGAAATGACCCAATTATGAAATGTCACCCTTATGCGTAAACGGATAATCGGATGTACGCCAGTCTGTAGCTTTTGTACGCCATTCAAGGGCGGTGATTTGTGTTGGCGATTGTCCGAAATCAGAATTTGTACGCCAAATTGTCTTTAGGCCGATTTGGTTCGCAGCCGACTTGGTCTGCTCCCGCGTACACAGGCTAATTAATATAGGCCTAGCCTATGAAATGTACTAACAACATCGGCAAACACACTGTCCACCCCGCTAGCCTAAAGATTTTTCATGCTGGGGCCGAGTTTGTTTGTGGCCGAGTTGGCTTTGGGTCGAGTTGTCTTTAGACCGAGATGGCTTGGGGCCGAGTTTTTAGGCTGATTTGGTTAGCAGCCGACTTGGCCTGTTCCCGCATGTATAATTAATATAAACTCGGTCACATTCGGCTACCCGTTAAGGTAGTGGATCCAACATCCCTTCGGACACATCTTGGTAAATAAGACCACCTAACCAAAATCCTATTAAAAGGAATTTGTACATCATTACTTCGCTTCTCAGACAGGGCGACTACAGATGCCAGTAACCCTGCAGCTAGCTATCCATTCAGTTGATCTCACAAAACACGTAATGCAGGCTTGCGCTTGGAATTGTGTGTACGGAACGGGCCGGGTACGTATGGGGTCGTTCGGTGACGCGTCACTTTCGCACGACAACAATATGTTGGAGTGAAAAGTATTTATTGCGCGTAAAGTGTTCCCATATGGTCATACTGTAGTCAGTCATTGTTTTCACTCCAAAGTCGCTAATGTAACGGGAAGGGGCGGCGCCACAGGGGAGGGGCAGGGTAGGCATTTTCCACCTACGGTTTTCCACCCCAAAAATAAAATCGTCTAAAAACGTTTTAAGACATAATTTTGTAGGGGGTGGGGTGAGGTTTTTCATTATGTCAACGATCTATCACAATATTAGTTATATTGTTCGTTATAAAATACCTGAAACTTGCAATCCCCGCACGCCTAACGTTTTCTGTTTTCTCCATTGTTTACGTGAATGCAGGTTTAGTATTCCATAAACTCTAAGGCCATTGTACATAACGCGAAAACAAAAAAGCACCTTGGAACCGAGAGTAAAGCTAAAACAATACAGTAGTATACCCTAACCCCAAGTTATTGAGAGACCTTACACATATGGTGTCACAGAGCAAGAAGTTCTACCTCTCTTGAAGAAAAGGTGCATAACATTGCAAGTTACACCAGAAATACAGAAAACTAATTTGTGCATCAGGGGATACGCCCGAACCATTAATCTCTATCTAACAAAAACCCCAACCTTACCGGTAACTCGGAATATATTTTCGTCCGGGGAATCTTCGGTCTTTAGTGAACCTTCGACCAAGTGACCCTTCCGTCAATGGGTATTCCCCCTGTCCGAATTATGTAATGTTTGTCAATCTCAAACATTTACTGTCTCTCCATTCCCAGCATGTGACCATTTAAAGTTTAGAGAGTCAACACACACACACGCATATATATATATATATATATATATATATATATATATATATATATAAATACATATATATAAATATATATATATATATATATATATATATATATATATATAATTCGGCACTTAGGGGGAAAGTTGTTGTTGAAAAGTCGACCTTAAGGGGAAAAAAAATTTCGGGTGAAATGTAAGTTTCGCCTTAACGTTTCCACACACTTTTTCTATAGGAATACGTAAACTTACAAGAGCGCCCTCTTACATTTACAAACTAGATGCCATTACTTCAAAGTTGTCAAATTTACGGACACCTAGCTGTTAACACGAACGGATGGCTGGCTATTGAAATAACGTTAATCATATCTTTAGACGTTAGGGCGAATTTATTTCTTATGTATTTTATTATCTTTTTTTCGCCCTATGTACAAGCAGATATAACAATTTCCCCTTAAGGTGGGAATTAGCGTTATATATATATATATATATATATATATATATATATATATATATATATATATATATATATATATATATATATATATATATATATATATATATATATATATATATATATATATATATATATATATATATATATATATATATATATATATATATATAGATATATATATATATGAATATATATATATATATATATATATATATATATATATATATATATATATATATATATATATATATTATATATATATATATATTATATATATATATTGGCGTGTGTTGGCCAAATACATAGATCAGAAAAGAAAAAGAAAAACAAAACGTACACAAAATGAATATCTTCATGCCAACTTAAATCGAAAAACTCTCCAGCTAAATGCGAAACAAAATATTTCGAGAGTTTACCAGCTCTTCTTTAGTTCAGAAAACTTGTACTCAGCAAGAAACTGTACGCTTATACGTACAGTATCCACTCATGAAATTTAAATCCCTATTGAGCCCAGTCTTGTGATTATTCAGTCTAAGGATAAATATTATTTCACATTTTTTTTTTTTTTTTTTTTTTTTTTTTTTGCGGTACTGTGCTTTTTTGAAATTACCAGAAAGAATAAAGACCTTTAGGTTGGCAAAGCTGTGATCTGTAAGATTAAAGTGTTCAGCCACTGGGAAGCCAGGGCTGTTCTTTCTTTTGCTATGCTGACTTCCCTTCCAAGACCAAAAACCCCTTATTTGTCTCTTCAGTACAAAAGGTAAAACAAATTTCCGTAATTTTCCTCAAAATTTGCCCAAAATGTTGCCATAAATTGCAACTGAGGACCGTCAAGTACCCAAAAATTTTCCAAAAGCGAGGGGTACACCCCTCTCCTTAGACCCCTCACCAGAAAAGCATCCTTACCCAGGCAAAAGTTATAATTCAATAAATTATGAACACTTTCTTCCATTCCTTACAAAGAACGTGTGTCAATTAGTTCAAAATCCTCAGGTTTTCTCACGTGTCTGCCATGGGTTTTCACAGGTTTTTGCAGGGAAACCTGTGTTTCCCCCTGAAATTGACACAGGTTTGCCAGTTGCCACACTTTGCCACAGGTTAACCACAGGTTTGACACAGGTTTGACACGCAAAATGTGTGGCAATTATAAATTATAGTATTGACAAAGAATTCTGAGTCAAAACCTGTGACTTAAAATTGAAAGCAAGAAAAGGTGTTTAAACCTGTGTCAAACCTGTATCCAGAGGGTTCCAAAAACACAGGTTTGCCACCCAGGAACACGCGTGATTTCTTTTGCTTTTCACGTGTGATCACGCGTAGTAACTGACACAGGTTGACACACTATTTTTTGTAAGGGATATATGATCAGTTCAAAAAATATACCAAAGATATCACCATTTTGCATCTAAGCAATCTTAAATTAATAAAAAAAATTCTCAAAGGGGAGAGGACACCCCACCCCAGAAAAGCATCTTTCCCATAACCAAAATTAAAATTACTAAATTATAAACTTTCCAGCCATATATGATCAGTTCAAAATATGTACCAAAGGCATCACCATTTTGCATCTAAGCAACCTTAAATTAACAAAAAAATTCCCAATGGGGAGGGGGACAGGTGTCCCCCTCCCCTTAGACCTCCCCCAGGACGGCGATCACTCATCTCATGCTTTGCCCCCTATCGAAATACCCTGGCGCTACCCCTGGTAACGGGCAAAGACCCGGATGACCGACCGACCCCATACCGTGCATATGCACAGTACATCACAAACAAACCATGCATTACTCAACGCTTTCAGACGGCTTCAATAGCAGACTACATGCATTACAAGGATCATGAGAACTGGGGGCACAAATAAAATCTTCTTGCGTGCGTGTGCAAATATACATACAAAACCATACGAAGAAGGTTCCACGGGACGTGTGCAAGCATTACTAACTGCGTGTGCATGGATCAAACGGCTTCATGACAGATCTTCACCTCAAACACAGAATTTTACAACAAAAAGTCCCCCCAACAAAAGTGCCGTCATCTTTTCCATGCCAAAAGACATAACTTTGATTAGTCAGCTTCCGTTTGTTATATACTCCCAAAATTGCAAGCACCTTGACCTTACATAAAGACAATTCCAGTAGCATTAATGCTTCTGCTACCAGCTACTATAACAATATCTCAATACATGTTATGTATTGAGATGAAAATCACAATTTTACCATTTTCTAAGCCTTAAACCCTTTAATGATTCGGGGTGGGGTGTGAGTGGGGACAACGGATCTCATGCTACGATTTTCACCGGGCTTGAAAGTTTTAACTCCACCCTGTTGCTTAAAGTGATGCCGTGAGTTTGCAAAACGCAATAACATAAGATTTTGCTTCTTCTTATGTCCTTCTTTATTCTTAAAAATGCCACGAGTGTTTTACAGAGTTGAAGAATACAATTTGAAAGCTCAAAATGATAGAGATAGTCTCGGGAAGTAACCTAAACAGCATAAAATCGGTAAATTTTTGAATGCCGTTTTCAAAAACGGCCCTTATTATACGGCATTAAACCACGCCTACAACGAACCTGATGTTAAATATGCGCAGTTATTGAGGTGTCACCAATTTAAAAAGACGTACCATACATACCACTCCAGCCTGTCTAGCTCTACGGTGCCTACAGCTGTTCGCTCACGACAACTGATCTCTACTATAACAGCGCTCACGACCAGAGAATGCATGTTCTTGCATAATTGCTTCATAACACTAACTTACTTGTATACACTCAATGTAGCTTCCTCTCTTATCACCTCCCTGCTCTGACTACGTAGTACAGGCCACAGTCTTTCACTCTTTGGTAATTAGAGTACGCGTTACAGTACCGATTTGAATTTGGACGTTACAGGTTTACAACGAAAGTTGAACCAGTACTATCTCTTTTATCGCCATGAGTAAGAACGCCAAACACGATGGCAAGTGCACATAAAAGGCAGAGCATCTAACGTTCGCCTACGTTAAGCTTAATTTACACAGAGGTACCATTAGCCAGTATACCGTACTATAGCTTAGGTTAGGCTTAGCCTACTACAGTGAAACGGGATAGTATAGCCTATAGTGGTATCACCATGCACTCGATCTGTACATTGCAGTATCAACGTTACCTCTTTAAGATCCACTCACGTCTTGTTCACTTGTGTTGTTGTGCTGAATCCATCAGCTGTTTACACCTAGTGAATATGCATTAGTATTTCGTTCTCATTGGTCCGCTTAACTGATGTTCGTTAGGAGACTAAATAGTGTTTGTCCGCAGCACATTTTTGATTTCCTCGAGTTTAGTCGTTATTTTTACAAAAAATTCAAGGCTGTTGCTGGAATTCGCACAACAGGCCTTATTTTTTCTCCCTTACTGTTCATATGGGTCACTCAAAGTAATCACTGAAATTTTAAACTCGTTTTCTAATGTTTTCTTACTTCTTGCAAACTCACGGCATCACTCTGAAGAATTAATGTTGAGAAAGCTACTTTCCAGGTATGTCACTACCCCGTAGGTGGAAGTTTTACATTAAAGCATCGAAGGTGGCATCTACGGCCATTTATCGGGGCTAGACGGGAGTAAATGCAAAAAAGCCCTTTAGTGTAGTTCTTTGGACATCGGGTGCCTTAAAGTTATAATAATGACATATACTGTTTAAATTTTCTTCAGCAGTAAATGGAAAAGGTGCTGGTGACAGCTGGGACCACCCTTGATGAACGCGCAAGGCGAGCAGAAAATTCTGGTATTCAGTATCCATCAAATGTTTCGTGCACTTGAAGTACTTATATTTCTTTTGGAAGTAAGGCCATTGTGTAATTTTGGGGTGCCTTATCCGTCTCGGCGAGGAATATTGATCTATCTTCCTATTAATTGGAAATCGTTGAAAAGGAGCAACGAAAATATTGAGTTTATAGTTTCCGAAATCTGACTTAGGGGATAAATGGGAGGGTGCCCGGTTTTAAATGTGATTCGAGACCGACGATGACGTCATCGTAGTGGCTGAGCGGACAGCAATGTGTGCCTATTAATTTTTACTAGCTTATAGCTAGTTTGCATGGAAACTCGGCGCTTTCGCTCTTTAAAATCTCTTGAGCCCATCCCCTTAGTCACCTCCTCGAGATAACAAAATATGTAGCAAACGTACTTTTTGTCTAAGAGAATTCCCCTGTCTCCAGTTTGCCCATATTTACTCTAAAAACTCTGGCGAAGCCAACTTTCTGTGTGCACAATACAGTCTGAATTTTTTAATGTACTACGGTCACTTTCAGGAAATCCAACCTGAAAAAATTGTATGGGATCGGCAAGGATACCATATGGGCCAACATATAGGTCCCATATGGGTTGGTCTATGGGGACACAATAAACTTTTGCACGTCACACCCATATTCCCACTTGGGCCACCTCTAAATACCAATATATGAATAACATAACAGAGGATAGGATATCATGGGGGGGGATCTGGGTCAGGAATATACGGGATAAGTGTGACCCATCCTAAAAGGGAATCATATGATTCATCTGCATCTGGTAAAATTTAACATCGACCAAACAGGGTCTACACCTGGCCAATATATTCTACACTACTGGACTCGATATTCACAATATAGGAACGAACGTAACAAGCAGTCAGGCAAGGCCTAAACAAGAAGTACTTTTGAGAGTCTTCAAAAACATATTATTCACCAGATATGTTCTACATAGCCTTTAGATGCCGGTATTGTCACTTCCTTGGTAAACTTCTCACAGAATGATCTCTAAAGTTTATTTTTGTGGCGAACTATGAAGGCACCTGCCTCCAGCCATGCCTTTCGGAGACGCCACCGTTTGCAATTGAACTTTAACTTTTCGCCTAGGAGTAATTTTACATTTTCAAATTTCTTTACAAGTTATAATCATCTGACTTTTGACCTTAGGTTTTTTCCTACTGTCATTATATTTGATTTATCACAACATAAATTTAAGATCAAATCGTTGAGACATACAAACGACAAACAGTGCAAATGGGGTTGCACTACTAACTGTACCATACCCTGCAGCGCTTAAAGGAGAGCGGTACTCCTTGAGAAGAATGAAACCTGATAATTGCTCATAGCAAGAGGAGACAAACTAGCAAACAGTGGACAAATCCAGCTACCCTTCCTCTCATACCCAGCCTATCCACACCCCCTAGAAAATTTCAAGGAACTGACACATGGAAAATGGAAAAAATCCATCACTTAATATAAGCTTTTAAAGCCATTGAAGGTTATCTGAAGAAACTAAAACAAGTTTATCTTTTAGTGCTGAAGCAATGGATTTGACAGCGGCAAAGCAATGCCAGCTATTTTATACAGTAAGACAAAGTGACCCGATATCTCGTTGCGTCCTTGCGTGCATGTGATCAGCTGCAAAAGACGAATTTTACGATTTCCAGCTAATATGAGTTGGTCTGATGTGATATTTGACCTATATACGTGACTGTTCGCCTCATTTTAACATTAATATACCATAACATAAGTGTACCCACTTTGCCTGTAAGACGCTATTTGATTGCAAGTGGTCATCGCACCCAAGAGATATGACCACGCAAAAAAGTGTACTAAAGTTACCTGTTGACACATGTTAAACCGCCAGAAGGTTTGGGTTGGTCTGGTCGGGTATGTACTATGACATTTATTGGTTGGAGTCAACAAAGCCAACGGGCGTTAACAGGTTACCCTACGAAACTAACAGGTAGTTGGTGCCTGTCGCCACCTGTTGAAATCACGGTAAAACCTATTGATACTTCTGTCAAATACCTGATCTTCATGTTCACACCTGTTTAACAGGTTTCAGTGGACTTTTGCCTCTGGTATACTAAAAAGAGCTTTCTTTCAACACATATAATGCATAGGCTACTTACTTTTGTATGTACACTTTGATCTCATCAGCGTAAGAACATACCCCACGTCGAACCTATGACCTAAGTTTGGTGAAAACTGGTTGTTTTACCACCAAGATGAGGCTAACGTTAAAGGACCCCATCATTAGCGGCTCGCCATAGGGGCACGGGGGGCACTTGCCCCCCAAAAAGTTTGCAAAGCATGGTCTTCAATTTTCAAAAATAAAAATAATAAATAAAAAAGAAACATGTAATTCGAGATGGGTTAGGCCCTCCCTTTTCCTTGAGTGGGCTTAAAATTAAAGAAGTGAATAACTTTCCAATGCTTTCAAAACGACATTTTTTCGGCGAGCTTTGCGCGCGTTTTCCCAGTTGCTTGTTTGCTACTATATATACTTCAGACATCACACAAATGGACCTGCCGTTAGTGCGAGCTAAGGTAATCAATCAAAACAAATGATCACGCTGTGATATTTGTAATCTGATTAGCTTAAGCATCATAATGTCATTTACAGAGTGTACAGGTAATGCTGGAGTTAAATGCCCATAGTTTTGCAGACACCTCAGAGCTTTCGGGGTCACTAGATACACAACCCATCAGCCGTGTTGATTATCATCCACGACTAAAAGCAGTTTTGCCAGGGTGTCACCTGGCCAGATTAGCATAGATATCTGTCTACAAAAAGTTGTAACGGGCATCTAGTCTAAAAGTATTGTGTTTCCCATAGAAGGAGAGGTTTCCCTTCCCTTGTCCAAACTGACAGCGCCGTTGGCCCACGAGCGGTCCTATGACTGTCAAATGGCCTGTTATAAGCAAAAGGTTCTCCACCTCTGTGCTAAAGTATACCGTTTCAATTGATTTAAAATAAACACACCAAACAGTCAATCTAAGCTCAGTGTGATGAGACTTTTGCCTAGTGGTCTAGCTATTTGTATATAGGATGAGACGTCGTTCTGAGTTAGGGTAATTCCCCTCTCCCTTTAAAAAAATTCGTTTCGGAACGGTACTGAGATCCAAAATACTAGTACTTTCATTTCATCGTTTTCAAGTGTCTTCATGCTCGAAATTTTCGTTAGTTTTAGAGAACAATCCAGGAAACCAACATTTTATGGCTTCTTGGCAAAGCTGAAACATATTGTGACACAATGAAAGAAACAATAAAATATTTAAAGGTGGGGCTCATTTTATACAAATGGATCAAGCCGCCTTGCCCATTTCACCTGCCTCTTACTCCACCCCTATGGTAGTATGGTAGCGATCGGTTGATATGGTTGTATTTATTTTTAAAGTAGTCAGCTCATGACTAACTGCCTGAAATGGTTTTTGAAGAGCTTTTGAAAACTACATGGGGCATCGCTCTAATACATAATAATAACCATACTCTCATAGGCGTAGGAGGCGGGGGCGGGGGGGGGGTGGCAGCTCCCCCAACAAAATATTTTTGTGAAAATTTGGGCAATATTCTGAGAATTTTTCGGGTAGCCACTGAGAGAAAAATAATGCAATAATGTAGCTTAAAGGAAATCGATACTTTAAAAAACTTCCTTGGTAATTAAAATATAGTTCTGATTTGGATTGCACCATCACCTATGTATTCGGTATTAATTCATCAGTGTGTTTTTTAATGGTTAAACTCATATATTATGATTATCAGTGGTGTATTTGAGGAGCCATTAGGCCATGCCCCCGTCACTAACGTCGATATCTTTTAGTACCTAAAATAAAACACAAAATTTTACTTCAAAGGTAGCATATGTGGTACCAGAGTGTATGCAAGGACACTTAATTCTTCAAAAATTTTCAAAGGGTAGGGGGTGATGCCTATTTTTCTTTTAGTACCTAAAATACGTACGGTAAATTTTTTAACACAAATTTTACTTCACAGGTAGCATATGTGGCACCAGATTGCATTTATGGACACCTAATTTTTCAAAAAATTTTCAAAGGGGAGGGGGACACCCCATCCTTAGACCCCTCCCCCAGGCCGGCGATCACACAACATAGTGCCTGCCCCATACCCATGAGAGAAATCTTGGCTACACCACTGATTATTATCACCATTATTGTAACGACTTCCCCCAGAATTATAACCAATATGGAATAGGTAGTAACGTGGCAAATTATTGTATGTAACTGGCATGCGTTGTGGTAACGGATGCATGCCTATATTAATGTACATTAATATTTTGAACGCGCGCAGAGCGCGGAAATTTTTGTTTCTATTTTTCGGGCAGATCGTTACAGCCCCCCCCCCCCCATCAACTTGGGACCCCTACGCCTATGCTTACTACTATTGAGGCTATTGTACTATCCGGAGCTGACCATTAATATTGCTGGGGGGGGTCTTACGAACCTCCCTGAATACGGACTTGAGTTTGCCCCCCAAACAAAATTTCTTAGAGCCGCCCATGGACCCCATACACGACCAATTCTTTCGTCAATTAGTTGATTTCAATTAATTAATTGATTCCATTAATTGACATTCCTAACACACGATCATTTTTTTTTTCAACTTTAGTGTCAATTTTTACTATGATCAAATTTTTTGAAATAAAAGGATCTATCGCACTGGCAATAGTTCTTGCCCTGGAGGATACTCTAATTTAATTGAGGAGCCGTCAATCAATATCAAAGGAACTCTGATCCGTCAATAGTTGCTTCAATGAAATTGTTTCAATTAATTCGCCATCAATGTCTCCCATACACGATCATTTAGGTTTTTTCGCCGATTGTTTGATATCAATTAACTGACAAAAACATTGATCGTGTATGAGGGCCTTAAAAGTGTTTGGCGCTTACACTTTGACACGAAAACACCGTCAGACACCACGGGTGTAGTCATAAGGTTTTCCCTGACGGACAACCAAAAAATAGGAGGAGAATTGATTTGCAGGGAAAACAATACAAACACGTGCAAAAAATGCAATTTTAAAATTGTAAAACCAATAAAAACATGCAACACCATACAATGAACAAATTGAAAATATATTAAGTGTCGGATTACGCATATCAAAGATTGTGTCTACCTTTATAACAATAAAAGTCTAAACCACTAAATGTCGAAATATTTGTGCGAAATCTTACTAGATGGGTACTATTAGCGTTGGCAAAACGCACATCGTTTCAGAAAGATACAACTCTTTTGTATACGTGCTAAGATTTTAACGGAAACACTAAAGAATAAAAAAAAAGAATCTATAGGCCCCTATATGATAAATACTATCTATTTGGGCTTATATCTTTCACATTCATGCCGGTTCGTGTAGGATAAAAAGTGGCATCAAAGAGTATAATACCCTTCCACACCACATCAAAAGTGCCCAGACCATTGACACTTTCAGGACACTTAAAATTTCATTTACTTAAAAAACCTCATAGCAGTTTATCCATAATACTGTCTTTTGGATACCTTTGAACAACTGGTTTTGATACTGGTTCTTTATAAATGTCCTTGACTGTCTGACTAACCCACTGGCCGACTGGTCGACTGGCTGTCTGACCTGCTGGATGGATGGCTGACTGACTGGCTAACTGGCTGACTGACTCACTGACGCCTAGTAGCCTGTGATATAAGCTTCCTACACCATACTCGCTTCAGTATTCATTTTATGGTAGGCTATAAGACATGTTTTCTTAACTTTTTCTTACAAGTTTTTACTTTAAAACAGTTTTACGAAAGGAAAAATTACTGATCAAACTCTACAGCACTGTTTATTATAATAAGTTACCATGGGCGTCAATCTTTACTCGGAGGGGGGGGGGGGGGGGCATGGCCACTCCGGGCAAAAAATTACTGTATAAAAATCTTGTCAATGGGTGTATTTCCAAAATGTGCGGAACGTGTCCCCCTGCCCCCCCCCCCCGGATTGACGCCTATGTAAGTTACTAACTGCCCAAACCATTGTCCCACCTACTGTAAAGATAAGCATATGCCATGTCTTATGAAACATGCAACACCTTACTACACGGCAAGTCCCTACAAGGCTTGCGTTATTATACGGGCGGAAAGTACTTAGCTTGTAGATTGTAATTAACGTATGTGCATATTGTAGAAGGCAATAGCTTTGTGTTCCTAGCATATATACTCTTACTACCTAAATGTTAGTAAACAATCAAATTCATATTATTTTACTGTATTAACAGAAAACCAACATTAATACACACCTTTTGCAACTCCACTCCGACGAGCAGTTTCTAAGTTAAACTCAGAACAAGGGAAATGTATCCAAATATCTCACTGTCAATGACGGTACAGTGCAGCGATGTAGACTTCATTAACATTACAGTCAGCATTTCCACAAATCAAGTACATCTTTCCTAAAAAGAGGGATTTTTTTTTTCGGATCCAGTCTAAGCCCCCAAAATAAAGAAACTGCAGAGTAAACACTTGGAGAATGTTTCTAATGCCAAGTCACTTCAGTCTGCGCTACCTATAAAATTGGTGTCTGACATAGCGGTGGCCCATGATATGCACCTTCCTTCACGCCAAGAGCAGAGCAGCTTAGTTTAATTTTCGCCTTAATTAAGACGATGTTGTCTTCCCAACACCAGGGTCTAGAACGCAATCTTGGTTGGGACTAGAAATGCATAAGTCTGAAATTGGGTTGTTGCCAGGAAAAGGTTGGGATTTGAACTGAGTCACTGAGTAAGGCATACTAGCGGGATATACTTTTGTAGTCCAACAAACCTCATATTAAATTAAATACACACTAAGTCTGCTCGCTACACGGTTTTCCGCCTATTCATTTTGTGTTAAGTGGCCTATCTATTGTTCGAGGGAGCCCAGGGATCTGCGCTTTAAAGGTATGCAGAGAAAACGTTTAAAGTGGATACACTGGATGCAATTATCGCATACGTGTAGTCTGTCTAGGTGCTGTATTTTCTGTTCGCCCACAATACAACGAAACAGGAAAATCGGTTTTGAAATCATTACAGCGGGTATTTCCAAAATGTGGTGTCAGCGTGACGTCACGTGAAGAATGTATCACGACGTGTCTGTGTCGTGCAGTCCGTGTAGACCTAATGGCTGATCGACGTGCTTCAAGTAGTCTGGTATATGGAACGAAACGGTTTGACTTTCATGAAGCAGTGCAGTTTGCATGTTGGCAGTGCTATCTTGGTACCTACAAGAATGGCGACGGTATACGCAATTATTGGTGATAAGCATAAACATAATCTGTGATCTATATACATGGGAAAAACAAGCTCGAAACAACATATTCTGGCTTGTTTGAGAATATATTATATCACTGACAGATTATGCCTAAAAATACGTTAAGGAATGAGAGTGTATAGGCCTAAACGGGGGGAGGGGGGGGGGGGCATGCGACGGTATAAGCAATTATTGGTGATAAGCATAAACATAATCTGTGCTCTATATACATGGGAAAAACAAGCTCGAAACAACATATTCCGGCTTGTTTGAAAATATATTATACCACTGACAGATTATGCCTAAATATACGTTAAGGAATGAGAGTGTATAGGCCTAAACGGGGGGGGGGGGCATGCAGTATGTTCTTTGATCGCCGCTCTGGGTTAGGGGTTTAAAGGGAGATGAAGTGTACACGGTGAATCATAGGAGAAACTCTTTACCTACTTCTCGTCAAACGGATAGGCTACACCTTTTTTTTTTCTATTACTATTTATTTTTCCAGAAAACTAATAAAACAAGACAGAGGGCCGATTAGAGGGTGGAGCTCAATAGACAAAACGGTGCGAAAAGAGCTGTTTGTCCGAACCTTGAACTCTTCCTCCGATACACGCATCGTATTTGTTCAGTTAAGACTGGAAAGTTGTGCTAATCTCAATTGAAGACTGAGATGAGGATCTGGCATCAAATCGTGGTCGATTTTCAAGTGCAGCCTTGGTTCTTTTTGCTTACGGAAGTTACGGGAGGAAGTTCCATATTTGGCTTACTGTGGTAATAATCAATTGCCTATTAGGCCTAGCCTACATTGCAGATACCCCTATCATAATAGCTGCATGATTACGTCTTTAATCCTTCAGTTTAAGTTCAAGACAGTCTATGAAACTAAATTTTCTTCGGGGGAGAAACCCCACGGAAATTTTTGCTAGCATACTCAAATCTCGTAAAGTTGAGTGCGGGGTAGGCCTATAGGGCCAAGGTCTACGGGGCTTGTTCAAGTGAAAAGGGAGTTAGGTTAAAAGAGAAGTTCTCCCGAACCAAAAACTCGGCTCGGTTTACGCGCGTGACTTAGGCTATACAACTAGACCTACACGCAAACATTAGGAAGGAAATTCAAACTGGAGGAGGGCCCTCCAGAGTAGGCCTAACAAGTATAAACATAGGCCTAGTTCTGAATTTTAGTTGCATTATGGCATGGAGTTTAGCCCTGTTGTATGTACATGGGATTTTTCCCTTCAAGCTTGTTGCCTGACCGTAGTACCGTAATTAAAGTAACATGAACCAGGTAAAGATTTCCCAAAATTTGAAACCCGCCTGTTACAGCACGAAAATAAAAAACTAGATACAAATTTTTCTGCGGCCTTGTAAACTTCCAGAGGGAAACATCCTAACGGAGATCCCGTGGTGGGCGGGGATGCTATCGGTATCCCTGTCGGGGATAACTTCCTCCGCATAGCCACTTCGATAGTTCACCTCTGATTGCTCTTTTAAATTAACTTGGAGGTCATTTTTTCTATACAATCATAGGTTTAGGAAATGAGGGCAGCGGCGGCTTTGACGGTGGAGGGGCCGCCCCAGTCTCAAGGGCGATCGCGAACACAACTTTTCTCCAACACTCTCAAGTACTGGTACTGTAATTTATACCGTCTGTAACACGTCAACATGATATTTTACAATATTTTGCCATTTTATCGCATATATTACACGCAATACAGAACATAATTTATTTACACATTCATAACTTAAAGTTTCTTCGAGCGCGATTTTGTTGTTCTGTTTTCATTTATGTACAAAAAACTGGCGTAGTTCCTCGTCAAAACTGTGAGCGAAATAAAGTATTCCCCCTCCCTTCCTACTTCTCAAATCATTCCCTTATTTAGGCTATGCACTCTGTGAAATTAAATTATCAAGCATTTTAATACATGTACTTCACAAATGCGCAAAATGCATCTTAGGACCAGGCCCGTAGTCAAGGGGGGCCAAGCCCCCCTTGGAAAATTTTCGCTTCCCTAGAAGATCAAAAATTACTATTGCCGTAACGCATTTTAGTATGTTTCGCCCCCTCTGGAAAATTTTTCGCCCCCTTCAGCACCTTGTCTGGTTACGTGCCTGCTTAGGACTCTAAAATACTCAAAATATTTTCTAAACCTGAGCAGATGTCCGCCTCCTCTTAGGCCTCTTCCCCAAGATGGAGATTCAAACCTTCAAACAACCCCCTCCTAACTGAGAAAAGCGTCCCTACCCTATATGTGTATGAAAGAAGCTAAGTGTACATTTTTTTTTTTTATCTATTAACAACATTTCCAGTATTCTGATACACATGTGGTTTGTTTTTATGAGACTTATGTCGAAAGATTACAAGGGTTCATATGTTTAAAAGAAATTTTCTTGCCGACATGTTTTTACGCTGTAGCTTTGTTGCTTGACATTTCAACTTCTTCTCACATGTACCTGAAAGTGTCCTATATAGTTGGTAATTGAACAATTACCAGAATCATTACAGGTGTAGAACGCACCTGAACTATTTGATTTGACGTCATGAACTTCATTAAATAATGTCACAATAACTACTTTAGAGAATCATTCAACCAGGGGAGAATCACAGGAAGACGCTTAGGTAATTTCCCCGTCTGCAAACTTCCCCACTTTCTTCGAGATCCAGATTATTTATACTAAAATAGGCTCGTAGCCAGAAATTCTGTCACTGGGGCACCGACAATGCAAAGGGGGCACCACTATAGATATGTTTGTAGCCAAACGCCCCGCCAAAAGTCGCGGGGAGCCATGGAGGATGATATTTAAGCGCATCTCAGACATCTGTAGGAAATCGCTAAGTCCGGGAAGCCCCGCAAAAGTTTCCCATCTCTTATATTGTGCTAATAGCATCAGGTATCGAGAGTCAAGTGTGAGAACTGTGCTCCAAAATTTTGCATTTTAATAATTAACCATGGTCAAAGCGGCACGCAGGCACAGCACTGAGACATTTCCAACCAGCGGCACCCTCAGGGGAGGCAATTGGACGCACCATTTTGAAAGATATAGCAAGGGTGTCCCAGATAGCTATACCTCCTCCAAATGTGCGGAGGCGAGCGACGAGGGAAAACTTTTGAATCTCCCTAGTGGTAGATCCCCTCGTTTGGTACAAAAGTATGGGATGCAGCATTCCTTTTTAGAAAGTGTTATTTCAGATGTTAAATTTGTCAGAACATGGAAGTACTACGTAATACTTCCATGCTCCTAGCCTAGCATAGTAAAAAATCTCCGCAAATAAACGAAAGTAAAATGCTCTTCCAGTTCCGTCTTTCCAAAAAATACGAATTTGAATAAAAAAATCTCCCCTGCTTGGCTTTTTTGCAATATTCATTTTTCTTTCCCTTGTCACGTCAATGTACATGAACAACTGGCCGCATTGTAAATCCCTTAAGGTTAAATAGTATATATATATATACCAAATTTCTAGCTTCTACTGCTGTCACGTATCTCCTTTGAGATCCAGCCATTCATTTCTGTAGCACTGTTGTTATACAGTATTTCCGTTAACATATCTATTTGCTTCACTGTTTGCATCATTTTTTGATCCAATCGTGCTACAAATATGGAGAGTACCCTAGAAACTTTCAAATTACTTCGACGCCTGTACGAAAAACGTGTCAGGTATCGACATCACCTCACCAATTACAAAACTTACCGTGCAAATAACTCGGTACCAAAAGGACTTCAAATTCATGTCCCAACCGGCTTGCCACTCTGTGATAGTGGAAGCTACTCCAACTGGAAAGGTATCCTCAGGAAAACCTCTCTCAAATTAATGGAGGTACAAATTGGAAACTGTCGAAAAACGATCAGTGAATTAAATTTCCAAATTGACTCCAAAACTAGGAAGCTAAAAAGAGAGCTTCCCAAATCTGAGCTTCAAAACAAGCTCAGACTTATTTCTCAGGATTGTCTCCGTCTCTCCCACAGTCTCAATTCTAGGCAACAACGCAAGTTTCAAAGAGATCAGATCACTTCAAATCAAGTGATTCTCACTTAAAATCAAGTGAGTCCAAATTCCAAAAAGAGCAGGTCTCGAAGATTTCTCCGAAAACCGGTGACTGACTCTTCCACGGTCACCAACGCGGTTGTAACTATCTCGTGTCAGCTCTCTGAAGAAGAAACCAAACTTCTTTCGAAGGGACTCAATTTCTGCCCCAAAACCAAGGCAGACTGACACACAAAAAATTGTCCTTAGATTTTGGCAGCGTTTCTAACCGACGCCTACGTCTTCGCGAGTATTTTGCCGATGAAGACGGCGCTAATCAACCACTTCCGGACAACAAAAGAGCTTCTAATTTCAAAGCAAAAAGCCCATGGAACCCACCAAAGGGGCGTTGTCCACGACTTGAATCATTCATCTCGGCCATTGAAGAGGAAGTAAAGACTTACACCTCTGCCCCAGATTTTCGCGACAATCTCACAAAAAAGTGAAAGACAGGCCATTAAAATTTACGGCATCGCGACGACGACATCGTCATTAAGCAGGCCGACAAAGGTTCTGCGATTGTTGCAATGGGCACCCAACCCTACACGGAGGAAGCCTACAGACTACTTGGCAATCCGATCACTATAAAACGTCTCGATTCAGACCCCACTTTAGAAATTGCAAAGAAAGTGAGGCGGGCCATACAAAAAATGGTCCGCAATGGCTCTATAGACTCTGAAACTGGCCCCAATCTCCTCCAGGTAGATCCAAAACCGGGCACGTTTCTATTGCTTACCCAAAAATTCACAAGACGGGTAACCCAGGCAGACGATCATATCCGGAAACGGGACTGCCACGGAGAAAATTTCGAAATTTGTTGACCTGCTCATTCAGCCCTGGTCCCATCCCTCCCCTCCTACGTTCAGGACACCACGGACTTTATCCGCAAAATTGGTGAGATACAAAATCTCCCACAGGACACAATTCTGGTCACTCTTGACGTGTCCCTCTTTATATACAAATATACCAAACGAAGAAGGCATCTCCGCTTGTAAAACCGCCTTCAGACCCATCCAAGCAAACGCCCACCAAGAAAGACTTAGGCGAGCTGATGCGCCTTATTCTGACAAACAAACAATCTCGTCTTTGGCGACCAGCACTACCTCCAAATTCATGGTACTGCCATGGAACCAAGATGGCTCCTTCATTCGCAAATTTATTTATGGGCAACCTCGAGAAAGAATTCTTATCTCGACAAATTTTAAAACCACAAATTTGGTTACGTTTTATCGACGATATATCTTCATGATCTGGCCCCACGGTGAAGATAGCCTAAAATTTTTGTGGAAAACATCAATTCGTTTCACTCCACAATCAAATTCACGGCCGACTCCTCTAGAGTCAGTGTCCACTTCCTGGACACAACAGTGACCACAGAAAATGGTTCACTCAAAACAGACTTGTTCAATAAACCCACGGACAAGCACAACTACCTACTACCGAGCAGCTGCCATCCTCCGCACTGCACCAAAAATATTCCATATAGCCAAGCACTTCGCATCAAACGTGTCTGTTCCTCTGAGACAGACTTTGAAACTCGCACTAACGAACTGTCTAGCCATCTCCAAAATAGACAGTACTTTCGGGGTTCAATTGAAAATGCCGTCAAAAAGGCAAAGGACACCCCGCGTTCTGAAACTCTGACATACAAAAACCGTCAGCCCAATTCTAATAGAGTGCCATTGGTAATTGAGTACCATCCCGGTCTACCACCATTCGCCAAATTCATCCAAAAACATTTGCCCATACTTCAAAGCACGGCTCGCCTAAAGTCTATTTTTCCCGGGCCCCCCGGTGTTGGTTTTTCCCGGGCCCCCCAAATTTACGGGACATTTTGGTACGGGCAAAATTTCAGGACAAAAACCTCAGTCGAGGCTAACAACGAGAATTTGGTTGTTCACCTTGCCCGTCCAATTGCAAGACGTGCGCTCTGATTGATTCAACTAAATACTTTCAGAGCTATCAAACTGCACGCACTTTCCAAATTAGACAATCAATTAATTGTCTTTCCAAAAACGTCATATATCTCATCTACTGCAATTTATGTGGAACGCAGTACGTGGGGGAATCAAAAAACTCCCTCAGGATGAGAATGACACAGCACAGGTCAGCAATTAAAACCAAAAAAATTGATCAACATGTTGCCAACCATTTCAATTTACCGCATCATTCGATAGACAATTTACGTGTCATTGCTATCGAACAAAATGATTCATGGGACAATAGAAACCGTAAGACAAAAGAAAATTTCTGGGAATGTCAACTCAAGACTACGTCGCCATTCGGCCTGAATATCCGAAACGACTTACCAGCATACTGATTGAAGGGATTACACTCTAGGCCTAAGTAATCCTATTAGACCGTCTCCGTCACGCCTATTTCAATAGGCTTACTCAAATTACTTAGTCTCGCCTCTTTCAAAAACGATAGTCCTAATTGACTATCAGTGGGGACCATTGTCCTCACAATTTAAAAGCTGTAAGTCCCGTACACTCCTTGTCACTCTTGTGATCAAGCACTGAAGAAGAGCTAGTATTGCTCGAAAGCTTTGCAAAAACCTTTTATGGCTGTTGTATTTACCAAATTTCTAGCTTCTACTGCTGTCACGTATCTCCTTTGAGATCCAGCCATTCATTTCTGTAGCACTGTTGTTATACAGTATTTCCGTTAACATATCTATTTGCTTCACTGTTTGCATCATTTTTTGATCCAATCGTGCTACAAATATGGAGAGTACCCTAGAAACTTTCAAATTACTTCGACGCCTGTACGAAAAACGTGTCAGGTATCGACATCACCTCACCAATTACAAAACTTACCGTGCAAATAACTCGGTACCAAAAGGACTTCAAATTCATGTCCCAACCGGCTTGCCACTCTGTGATAGTGGAAGCTACTCCAACTGGAAAGGTATCCTCAGGAAAACCTCTCTCAAATTAATGGAGGTACAAATTGGAAACTGTCGAAAAACGATCAGTGAATTAAATTTCCAAATTGACTCCAAAACTAGGAAGCTAAAAAAGAGAGCTTCCCAAATCTGAGCTTCAAAACAAGCTCAGACTTATTTCTCAGGATTGTCTCCGTCTCTCCCACAGTCTCAATTCTAGGCAACAACGCAAGTTTCAAGAGATCAGATCACTTCAAATCAAGTGATTCTCACTTCAAATCAAGTGAGTCCAAATTCCAAAAAGAGCAGGTCTCGAAGATTTCTCCGAAAACCGGTGACTGACTCTTCCACGGTCACCAACGCGGTTGTAACTATCTCGTGTCAGCTCTCTGAAGAAGAAACCAAACTTCTTTCGAAGGGACTCAATTTCTGCCCCCAAACCAAGGCAGACTGACACACAAAAATTGTCCTTAGATTTGGCAGCGTTCTTACCGACGCCTACGTCTTCGCGAGTATTTTTGCCGATGAAGACGGCGCAAATCAACCACTTCCGGACAACGACATAGCTTCTAAATTCAAACCCAAAAGCACCTGGAACCCCCCAAAGGGGCGTTGTCCACCACTTGAATCATTCATCTCGGCCATTGAAGAGGAAGTAAAGACTTACACCTCTGCCCCAGATTTTCGCGACAATCTCACAAAAAGTGAAAGACAGGCCATTAAAAATTTACGGCATCGCGACGACATCGTCATTAAGCCGGCCCGACAAAGGTTCTGCGATTGTTGCAATGGGCACCAAATTCTACAGGGAGGAAGCCTACAGACTACTTGGCAATCCCGATCACTATAAACGTCTCGATTCAGACCCCACTTTAGAAATTGCAAAGAAAGTGGAGGCGGCCATACAAAAAATGGTTCGCAATGGCTCTATAGACTCTGAAACTGGCCCCAATCTCCTCCAGGTAGATCCAAAACCGGGCCGTTTGTATTTCTTACCCAAAATTAACAAAACCGGTAAACCCGGCAGACCGATCAAATCCGGCAACGGGACTGCCCCCGCGAAAAATTAGAAAATTTGTTGACCTGCTCATTCAGCCCCTGGTCCCATCCCTCCCCTCCTACGTTCAGGACACCACGGACTTTATCCGCAAAATTGGTGAGATACAAAATCTCCCACAGGACACAATTCTGGTCACTCTTGACGTGTCCTCTTTATATACAAATATACCAAACGAAGAAGGCATCTCCGCTTGTAAAACCGCCTTCAGACCCATCCAAGGCAAAACGCCCACCAAGAAAGACTTAGGCGAGCTGATGCGCCTTATTCTGACAAACAACAATCTCGTCTTTGGCGACCAGCACTACCTCCAAATTCATGGTACTGCCATGGGAACCAAGATGGCTCCTTCATTCGCAAATTTATTTATGGGCAACCTCGAGAAAGAATTCTTATCTCGACAAATTTTAAAACCACAAATTTGGTTACGTTTTATCGACGATATCTTCATGATCTGGCCCCACGGTGAAGATAGCCTAAAAATTTTTGTGGAAAACATCAATTCGTTTCACTCCACAATCAAATTCACGGCCGACTCCTCTAGAGTCAGTGTCCACTTCCTGGACACAACAGTGACCATAGAAAATGGTTCACTCAAAACAGACTTGTTCAATAAACCCACGGACAAGCACAACTACCTACTACCGAGCAGCTGCCATCCTCCGCACTGCACCAAAAATATTCCATATAGCCAAGCACTTCGCATCAAACGTGTCTGTTCCTCTGAGACAGACTTTGAAACTCGCACTAACGAACTGTCTAGCCATCTCCAAAATAGACAGTACTTTCGGGGTTCAATTGAAAATGCCGTCAAAAAGGCAAAGGACACCCCGCGTTCTGAAACTCTGACATACAAAAACCGTCAGCCCAATTCTAATAGAGTGCCATTGGTAATTGAGTACCATCCCGGTCTACCACCATTCGCCAAATTCATCCAAAAACATTTGCCCATACTTCAAAGCACGGCTCGCCTAAAGTCTATTTTTCCCGCTCCCCCCGTTGTTGCTTTTTCCCGCCCCCCAAATTTACGGGACATTTTGGTACGGGCAAAATTTCAGGACAAAACCTCAGTCGAGGCTAACAACGAGAATTTTGGTTGTTCACCTTGCCCGTCCAATTGCAAGACGTGCGCTCTGATTGATTCAACTAAATACTTTCAGAGCTATCAAACTGCACGCACTTTCCAAATTAGACAATCAATTAATTGTCTTTCCAAAAACGTCATATATCTCATCTACTGCAATTTATGTGGAACGCAGTACGTGGGGGAATCAAAAAACTCCCTCAGGATGAGAATGACACAGCACAGGTCAGCAATTAAAACCAAAAAAATTGATCAACCTGTTGCCAACCATTTCAATTTACCGCATCATTCGATAGACAATTTACGTGTCATTGCTATCGAACAAAATGATTCATGGGACAATAGAAACCGTAAGACAAAAGAAAATTTCTGGGAATGTCAACTCAAGACTACGTCGCCATTCGGCCTGAATATCCGAAACGACTTACCAGCATACTGATTGAAGGGATTACACTCTAGGCCTAAGTAATCCTATTAGACCGTCTCCGTCACGCCTATTTCAATAGGCTTACTCAAATTACTTAGTCTCGCCTCTTTCAAAAACGATAGTCCTAATTGACTATCAGTGGGGACCATTGTCCTCACAATTTAAAAGCTGTAAGTCCCGTACACTCCTTGTCACTCTTGTGATCAAGCACTGAAGAAGAGCTAGTATTGCTCGAAAGCTTTGCAAAAACCTTTTATGGCTGTTGTATTTACCAAATTTCTAGCTTCTACTGCTGTCACGTATCTCCTTTGAGATCCAGCCATTCATTTCTGTAGCACTGTTGTTATACAGTATTTCCGTTAACATATATATATATATATATATATATATATATATATATATATATATATATATATATATATATATATATATATATATATATATATATATATATATATATATATATATATCTAAGACAGTAAAGCACAAGATTGTCATTACCGTCCAGCATCTATCATGCGAGGATGGCGGGACCGGTATAAAAGACCTCTTTTTCGTTCCATAGGCCGTAAACCGCACTTTCAAATACCTTGATAAATGTGTCTGTCCTCTAAGTACTGTGACAAGGTCGTCATATCGGGAAAAAATTGGCATCCGAAACGATCAGATAGAAGAAGTTGGCACTGTAAAACTATGATCACGTCGTAAAACTATGAATGAACATATTGCTTGGCTATTCAGCTGTTTTTCGCATATCCCTCAGTCAGGTATGCATCCTCTTCTCTGGACTGTAACTGTTTTTAAGAAGAAAAGACTCCTCCCATCCCAAACAAAAATTATACAATACAACCACGTTTAATGAAACGTTTATGTTTTTTTTTTTTTTGTCTTTTTTTTCTTTCTTTCTTTGATTCTTTTCTTTCTTCTCTTTACATATGGGAGCCAACAAATTTTCTAGCCTTCAACGTTAGAACTACCCCTACCGTTATTTTTAAAACAAATCCACCCATAGAAAATAAGGATAGTCTTTGTTTAGATCAGGGGGTGGGAAATTTTTTCTTATCAAGGGTCATTTTGATAGTTTCAAAAAGAACCAGCAAGCCACAGACGATCGTAGGGGACGAGAGAGCCTGAAGTCCCCCCCCCCCCTTTACCGGGTATTTGTCGGTGTACTTACCGTCGGCTTCCTTTCTATTTATCGCTTACTGATTAAATATGGTTTTGAAAAACATAAATTTCATCTGCACACGTGGCCGTAGCCTAGGCAAAATCTCGGGGGTGGAGGGGGGGGGTGAGTCCAGCACGGCATGTAGTAGCGTACCCGTAGTAATTGGCACCGATGGGGGCGGACTCAAAACTTTGAACTGATTACACTGTATGTTTAGAACTTCTCATTAGTTGGTATCTTTTTTTCTATTTCTTTTGAAGGGAGGGGCTTATTGTCTAAGGGCCGGGGCATTCTCTTTGAGAAGTTGTTATGTTTATAATATGCCTACTATGCAAAATGGTGCTACTTTTGTGAACGGTTTGAACTGGTTTCTTGTTTAGAAATCCTCACCTTTTAAGGCCTTTTTCTATTTTTCTTTTAGCTAGATGTATAAGAGAGGATCAAAAGTTGTTGCCTTTGTAAGGTTCCTTAGAAAAAAAAGGTGTTTTATTTGATAAATATATCATATGATATTGATCATATGTTTTAGAAATTCTCATTTTTTAGCATTTTTCGGCTGTGACGGCATGGCAAGGCCATGCTACAGACGAAGACCATTACCATATATGGACCTTCTTCCTTTTAATGCGCTACTTAGAGGGCCACCACTGGTCGATGAGTAGCGAACATGGTATGAATTCTTTCACAAATGCCTCCAATAACTAGAGCACCAAAGTTGGATCAAAACATTTTCAGTCAGTCATACTTAAGAAAGTAGGATTACAATGAAAACCTTATTCAGAAAAATTATTTTGTAGGAGAAAACATGGCTAACTAACTTTGCATGCTCATTGCTTTTAGAATGTGATTAACGATTTAAGTTAAAGCTTAAAAATATTAAGCTTGCTTTGACCCCGTGTGAGAAACAGTACGTACTCAGGATCTTTAACTAAAGGCTCCGGTTGTGTTGTTTGCATCAAGCATGAAGGTGGTCATTCGCCATTACGAGTTGCCCGCAAAAGAGTTCGTCTGCGGTGGAGGTCCAGGGACTTCTCTGGGATATTTGGGAAAAATGAACTTTTTTATGTGATTTCCCAGATTTGGGGGTCTTGAAAACATAATTAGCACAATGGAGTTCTTAACACTTGTATTGTTTTCAAGTTCGACATTTTTTTTTTTTTCATTTAAGGCGTGATAATTTCACGGGGACAACTACCCCTTGACCTCCCCTTCGAGGCTACCGCCCTGGTATGTCTGCTAATAGATCATTCGTCATTGCAAATAATAAAGGCAGTTGGGCAAAGAGGTTTAGTAAACAAACTATCTACAAACGGCAGTTTCTTTCCACAACATAGCCTAATAGTACTATTTAGGTGAGCAAATCCTTTCATGATGTGTTTCAAGCAATGCTAGAAGATAAGGTAAAAATGATGGGAAAGAGTCTCTACCAAAAATCACCTCACAAATGGCTTCACCTATTCCAAATTTCCAGTTATTGTAGTCTTATGAGGATAAAGTCTTCAGATTAATGAGGAAAGAGACCACCTTTGGAATTTTTGAAAATATTTAAAGTACTATGTTATACTTATCATATATGTGTAAAGTACACTTTTTGTACGCAGATAACTCTTTCCCCGGCATTTAGTTTGTGTATAACTTTTGGCTTTCTGTATGGTGATTAATATTACCATCCACCGTTAAGAAGGAACTAATACTAGCTGACGAATTGTTGACAACAATTTACTAAAACTTCAGGAAAATGTCATTCTTTCAGCTGCTTTTCTCCAAACTGTTGATATCGCTTTTTGATTTCTTGCCGAAGGTTAATGAGAAATCTATGAAATCACGTGAGAGTGGATGGCCTTTTTTATTTACGTGTGTTTGTGCGGATTTGTGAAGGTTAAATCGTAAACACGATTTGTCAAGAAAGAAATAATGAAACCTTTTCAAACTTGTTAGTTCTGGGATCTGGGAACTTCCAGCCCGCATGATTACACACTTGTGGTCTGGTAATCTGAACGAAAACAGCTTCCAAAATGTAGGCCGGCCTTAATTTGATCAAGACTTAATAATTTTTTTTTTGAATGGAACTAATCAATCAAATAAAAACGAATCACTGCAACTGTGATCAATTACATATTTTCTTCTTTTGGACACTCTCTCTTTCGAGCTGCACCCCGAATCTTCCCGTACCCAAGCCTTCACTAGGACAGTTGGCCAATTATCTCAAGATAACTTTATCATATCAGGTAGTTGTTAGGAAAGAGACACAACAGCCAAATCTGTCAGAAAATATTTACTTGAAAATGATGTAATTTTTTTCAGGCACTGCCATGTAATTGACTGGTCCCTTTGTTCCTATTGCTTAGTCTCTGTTGACTAAACCCTATAATATATATATATATATATATATATATATATATATATATATATATATATATATATATATATATATATATATATATATATATATATATATATATATACATATATATGTCTTCTCCGGTCATTCAATTTGCATAATTGATTTGAAAAGGATTATCCTGTTCTTGAGGGATACGCGCAAGTAATCCGATTAGATCTTTCCGGTAAATCAAATTGTTTTTTGTATTGAAAAGGATCATCTTATCACCATATGAATGGGGACCATGTTCTTCACCTTTAAAAGCTTCCAAAATTTCAAACTCCCTGTCACTCTCTGACAATGCACTGAAGAAGAGCTAGTATTGCTCGAAAGCTCTGCAAAAACATTTTTGGCTGTTTTATATACCGAATTTCTACCCTTCTGCTAATTTGTATCTCTTCCGAGACCAAATCCAGCCATTCACTATAGCTTTTTTGTTTTACAGTTTTTCAGTTACCGTATATATATATATATATATATATATATATATATATATATATATATATATATATATATATATATATATATATATATATATATATATATATATATATAATATATATATATATACACATTTGCTGTTATATAAAACAAATAATGAAATGAATGTTTTCCATTCGTAAAATAGTATGAGTTATTTCATTCGTTGAAAGATTTAACGATCCATGGCAGGCTTTTCAACTCGGTTTCTCATTGTTGAAAGGCGAACGTTCAATCTTTCAATCATTCGTCTCGTTGAATATCCTCAATCTCTCAGCTCATGAAATTATTCATAAGCTGCTATTCCACTCATAAACATTCATTATTCTATTTTTCAATTAAAAGGTTAGAACCTGTGCATATAACGTCATCTTTACTTATTAATATTTAAATTATGCGGATCACGTCATTTGCTTTGATTTTATTTTGGTTTCATTGTCTCATTTTGGGGGTTGAAGAGGGTACCATCATGTTTTTAGTCACATTTCACATTCAATTATCGCTGCAATGATACCAATTTGTCCCAATCTGACATATTGTGAACGAGATTTGACTTTAGTTTGATATGCCCTAAATGTGCCCCTGTGATTCTAGTGACTCATACACAAAACGTTATGCAAATAACCCCAACCAGCCTTCTAGACACAATGCAAGGCGTGCAGACATTGTTTACTATTCGAGCTGTAATCATTGGCTGAATGCCATGACCTACAAAGATGGTTGGGTGCCCCGAAGCTCTGTGGAAAGAAATTTCCAAGGCAACACTCAGGCTACAGTAATTGTACTGTCCATGACGTCATGGACAGTACCTTAGGCACGCTTCTCATTTTCGAGAAGCAGTTCTTTCGTTCAATGTTTCTTGATTCTCACTGAGTGCTTTGTTCTACCATTAAGCTCATTATGTAGAGTGAATCATGTAGATGGGAACGAGACTTCTTGGTCACTTTTGGTTGGAATGGGGCTGAGCATGACTGGTTTTTATTTCGGCAGTTTTGTATTTTATTGTTTTGTTAAGAATGGCTTGAGTAAGTCAAACTACCTAAATAGTAGTACAGTATATTGTGGCACATGATCGTACTGTCGTATTTCGCCCAGTACTCTACGCACGCTTCTTATGTCGTAAAACACACACTGTACGGCTATAAGTGCTGTCGCGTTTGCTGATTGGTCGATTGCTTAGAGTATGTAGGCAAGGTCAATCACGAAAAGTGAGATTTCTTGAAGCATTTTGAAGCAAGAAATGAAGCTTTGCAGCCTACTATAAGTCCATTGTGATGATATCTGCGGAGAAGTACAGCTAGGCTCATTGGCAGCTCTCTACAGTACACTAACACTAATGCCTAGCTTTGTCGCGGCCATGCACGGGGCTATTAGGCCTACAGCGCTCAGTGCATAGGTGGTCCCTCGTTATTAAGAACGGATGAAGTATACTGTATGCACGTGTACGTGGTAAAAATGTCTCAACAAGGGACAATTTGTTTAGACATGAAATATTTTTGAATACTTTCCACAAGACCAGGAGAGTACTATTTCCTGCATGCAAAACCAAAAGTTTGTGCTTCTCAAAGTCAAACAGTAAAAGCAAAGTGATCTGTCACTCAAACTTCGGTACATGAAGAGGATTAAATTATTTCCAAGTACATACAGGCCTATAGTCTGACGGATTTGGTCGTGCTTTCTCACATCTTCACTGTGCCAATACTGAAAATTGATAGGGCGATATTCTAAAGCTAGCATAACCACTGAGGACGTTTCCAAATACCAGCACAGAAACAATCATGGACAGTAAGTGGTTACGATTTTCGTAACCACATTTTCTAGTTAATGTAGGCTCGCACTCGCATAGGAGTGGCACAGTTCATGAAAGCAGTACATGACTGCTTGGTTTGCTTCGGCTGGCTTTGGTTGGCTTTTACTGTGTAGATGGCAGTATACATCTTTAATTAAATGAAACATTTTATTGTAAAATATGAAACAATTCAAAAATGCAATCACATTTGCCCTTCCATGTAGGGGTTTGATGCCACGGACTTTTAAAGCATAAGCCCTGTTTGGGCAAAACTTTGAATTTTTTTGGATATTTTTGAAGACAAACTGGACATTCTTGGAGAATCAGGTAACTATAGCCCCAAGCTTTTCACAACATTTTTCTTAACATTAAGTAGGCACAGGCAGAAGTAAATGTTGGTTAATTAGGACATAGCTTGCTCCTACAGGGACATTTAGGTGCCGGGTCATGGATTGTGGTCAAAATTTGTCAAAATTAATGTAAACAAAGATTCTTCCCCTTTTTTTTTTTTTTTTTGCAAAGTCCCATTTTTTTTGGCAAATTTCTTTCTACCTAGACCGCCTGAAATATCATTGGAGAGATCCTTCTTTGCTGTTTGTTTTGGAACTTAAACCGAGCATGTACCGTAAAGCAAAAGAGAGAAAAAATGTTTGAATTTATTGTCGCCTGCAAGTCCCAGCTGGGACCTACGCGGATGTCTACGCAGATATCTCTATTCATTTTATCTTTCACTTCCCCAGTATTTGGTTTGTATATTGTTTGGCCTTCTGTGAGGTGATAATTAAAATCTCCCGTGGGAGAACATTTACTAGCTGCTAATTTGTTGGCAAAACTGTTCTCAGCAAGATGCAGAAAAGTGTCACTCCTTAGGTTGCTTTTCTCCAAGCTGTTAACAGCGCTTTTTATTCCTTGCCAAAGGCATCGGGTGTCCATGCAATCACGCCCGAGTCTGTATGCGGGTATGTGTATGCATATACATGTACTTGATGCCTATATAGCTTGTAAACACGATTTCTCAAGTAGGGATGATGAATACTTCTCATGCGTGGGGTATAGATTATTCATATAAAGGGGAGATCCCTGTCCTTTTTAGAGAGGTCAGAGGTCGTGTCACGTCACTAGAGGTCAAAAAGGGAAAACCATGTAAGTGCAATGTGGTGTAGTAGAACGTGTTCGGTTTCGCATTGTGACAATCCCCTTTCGAATCCTTTGCAAGAAATTCAAGTGGTGTCGTCTGTTAATACTGATCATACTTAGCATTTAGATTTGAGGTCAAACGCAAATGCTGAAACGTACTAACCAATTCAGGGTTATTGCTTCCTAGAGGCCTAGCAGCATCCACTGACTCAGGCCCGTACATATATATATATATATATATATATATATATATATATATATATATATATATATATATATATATATATATATAAAACTGCAAAAAGAACAGTTAATGCCTTAGATACCAACATATTTGCACCATGTTTATTAGACGTAAAAAAATTTTGTACGTCTAATAAACGTGGTGCAAATATGTTGGTATCTAATGCATTAACTGTTCTATTTGCAATTTATATATAATATACCAATACACGAAATCTATCACTATGCGCTTTATATATGTATATGTATATGTATATATCTACATCTATATATATATATATATATATATATATATATATATATATATATATATATATATATATATATATATATATATATATATATATATATATATATATACGGGCCTAGATCCCACCTTAGGTCGACATCGTCTAAAAAGCTACCCTAGGTCGACATTCACATATTTGAATATAACTCTACGTGTGGTCATTGGAAAATTCGTACAAAAATATCACGATAAACTTAAACAGCGCCCGCAGCAATATGTGTTATTTTTAATATGTGCGACGTATGCACAAGTTTTATTAAATATTTAATTTATTAATATGTATTTCGCAACAATTTTGTGTCCCCTTAAGGTACATTTTAGACGACGCTGATATAACACCCATTTTTTTCACGTTCAAATATATATACCATGCGTTGTAAGTACGATGCCAGTATAAAGACACAATAGAGTAGGGGTCATAAGGATACTATACATGGCATAACATTACTAAGAATGTGTTCAGAAAGGGGTGTAATAGGTCGACAAAGATTAGGGCGACACGAATTTGTCGACCTAACGAAAATGTCGACGACCTAAGGTACATTTTAAGACGATGGAATGTCGACCAAAGGTGGGATCCAGGTAAATATATATACATACATACATATATATATATATATATATATATATATATATATATATATATATATATATATATAACACATCACATAACATAACATAACATAACATAACATAAAATAACATAACAGGTTAAAGGGCAAAGGAGGGCTAAGGCCCCATAAGATGCCCTGAAGTCCATACAACCTTAACTGAAAACAAACAAGCAACCAACACCAAACGAGCCCAGCACAATTAGATCCTACCACAGTTATGAGAGAACTTGTCAATGTTAACCTTAAAACAGTGCACAGATGTCGAGTTAACTACCCACTCAGGCAGACTATTCCACTCGTTTACAACCCTATGAGAGAAGCTGAACTTCCTAATGGCAAGCCTTGCAAAACACTTAACTAGCTTCTTACAATGGCCCTGAACCCGAGAATTACTTTGAACCCTTAAATAATTGCAAGATGACAAAGGATTCCTTTCAGAGAGAAATTTGTACACCTGAAGTATGTCCCCCTAATCCTTCTCACCTCCAGGGTGGTAAGCCCAAGATGCTTTAGTCTAACATGATAAGGTAGATGTTTCACCTCGGGTATAAGGCGAGTAGCTCTCCTCTGAACCTGCTCTAAAAGAAACTTGTCCTTTTCATAGAAGGGACTCCAAGCCTAGGCTGCATAGTCGAGGTGGGGTCTGACAACTGCTTACACAGATTTAGTACAATTTCTTTACTAAAACTACTGAAATTCCTCTTGATCAATCCGAGCACCCTATTAGCCCTATTAGCCCTAGCAATGGCAGCTGCACACTGTCTAGATGTCTTTAAATCGCCTGTAATAACTACACCCAGATCCTTCTCAAAAGTCACATCACTCAGAATACTACCATTCATGTTATAATCATAGCTGAAATTTTTAGGACCAAAGTGAAGGACTTTGCACTTATCTGCATTAAAAGACATTTGCCAAGTCTGAGACCAAGAATATAACCTTCCAAGTCTTTTTGCAGTAAGGAGGCATCATCCTTATCACTAACTTTCCTATAGAGCTTCGTATCATCAGCAAACTTACCAATACTAGATGTGAGAGAGCTATCAATATCATTGATGAAAATCAAGAAAAGAAGCGGGCCAAGAACAGAACCCTGTGGAACTCCACTTGTAACTTCTTTCCAAGAAGAAAAAATAACCATTAACAACAACTCTCTGAGATCTACCATTGAGCCATGAATTTATCCAGTCAGCACAACTGCCCTTGATGCCTAACCAATGCAGTTTAACCATAAGTCTACCTAATGGAACTTTATCAAAAGCTTTTTGAAAATCAAGGTAAATGACATCAACACTGTGACCAGAATCAAGAGATAAAGACACATCCTCGAGAAAGCTTAGTAAATTAGTAACACAAGATCTACTAGGTAAGTGCTGTGACAGATTGAGTAACCCATTATCTAAAAGATATTTAAGCGAGCAACCCTTGATTACAGATTCCATAACTTTGCACACAACACTGGTTAAACTGACCGGCCTATAATTGCAAGGCAAGCTCCGATCCCCCTTTTTGAAAATTGGAGTAACATTAGCAATCCGCAAGTCAGCAGGTACAAAACAGAAATTTCTGAAAAATAATGCAAAGAGGAACTGATGATATCTCGGAGCATTCATGGAGAATGGCAGGACGGATCCCACCAGGCCCGGGGGCCTTACTAGCTTTTAAACTCTTCAACTTATTACAAACCAACTCTTCAGAGAGGACAACATCACGAACTAAAGAAGAATTATCAGAACCCCTACAAGTCCCCAAAATAGATGATTCCTTGGTAAAATCAGATACTAAATAATCATTTAACAAATTAGCCATATCCTGATGATCACTAACTAGTGTGCCTTCATCACCTTGGAGAGGCTCAATGCCCTCCTTAACCTTCTGCTTAGACCTAACATAGGCATGAAAAGATTTTGGATTTACCTTAACCTCCTTGGCCAACTCCTTTTCAAACTTAGCTTTAGTGTCAATAACCACATTTTTAACTAACAGTTCCTGATTCTTGTAGACTGCAAAGTCATCAGAATTCTTACTTACCCTATATCGACGCCAACATTTACGTTTCTTCCTGGCTGCTCTAAGTACCTCTTTAGAAATCAAAATTGGCCTATTTCTAACCACAGCTTTCCTGAGTGGGATGCACAACTTTGTAGTATCAGTAACTATATTGCGAAAAACAATCCATGCTTCAGAAGGGCCTAAGTGGGAAAAACGTGCAACCCAATCCATGGTAAGAAGCTCTTTAGCATGAGTAAATTTAGCCTTGCTGAAATCTAAAACAGTTTTGTCACTACCTTGAAGTTTGCTGAAACAAAGTAACTCAAAGCTTATGAGGTCATGGTCACTAGATCCTATCTTACCACCACTAGCTACATTTCTAACCATGTTTTCATCAGTACTAAGCACTAAATCGGGACAATTACCCCCACGAGTGGGAAACAGAAAATACTGGGTAAAGAAACCATCAGACACTGCCTCAAGAAAATCCCTCCCATGTGACCCACTAGTACATGAATGCCAATCAATATCAGGAAAGTTGAAATCCCCAAACACTACTGCCCTTTTCGAAGAGACTTTCCTAAAACTTTCGAACAAACTCTGATTATTATCAGTACAAGAATTTGGTGAACGATAAATAATACCAACAACTAAAGGAGTGCCAGACTCATTGACAAAACTAAGTTCACACCACAAGCAGTTGGAGAATCCAGAAGAAAACTTGATGGTGACATCAACACAGTTTTTGCTATCCTTGAGATACAGTCAGACCCCTCCGCCTCTACCGCAGACAGTATCAGCCCTATCTTGCCTGAAAATTTTGTACCCAGGAACCTGAATTTCAGAGTTGCTGATATAACTATGGAGCCAAGTTTCGGTAACCCCAACAATGTCTGGATTGTCTATGGAAATATTAGCAAGGAACTCACTGAACTTATTGAAAAAGCTGCGAACATTGGCAAACATAACCTTCATTCCACAAACAGCCCTAGATACATGTTTCCCCTTGCTACTAACACAATCACTCTGAGCATAATAAAACTCAGAACCCCCACCCCCCCCCCATTTCTGGCTGACCTCACCCCTGACTCTAGTTTGACACCTGAGAATCAACAGCCCGAGAAACCCGCTTACCCAACTCGTTAGCCCCCATGCTCGACAAGTGCAACTCATCATGTGTGTGTATATACATATATTAAGAATAAAGTAAATTTTGAAAGTCAATTACAAGGTAAAAAGATGGACGGAAAGCACCGGGCTTGGACGTTTTCGGTTTAGATCAGCCTTCTTTAGCCAAACTGATACAAAGCAAGCATACAAACTGTCAAAAGAATCAAACTTACGACTTGAGCAAGTAAAGCTTCAAAAATGACTGAGCGTTACAATGATAAAAGGTAAGAATCTCAAAGCAAATAAAGGCTGGCAACTTTCCAAAAAGCTTAAAATAAAAACAGTAGAACACTGAATCTTACAAAGGTAGTAAAAGCCGACTGGCAGAAATAAAAGAGGGAACACAACCTTAAAATGGGTTTAAACTAGATCACAAGTTAGGCTGGAAGAAGAGGGGGGCGAGAAATTAGTTTAATAACTGTTCCTCTTGTGTGAATTAAATTAATCCTTTCTTTTGTTAAGACCGTTGGGATAGACAGTACACAGCTGAGCCATATAGTAAGCTTCTCTTTTCGTTAAAATTATGTTTACATTGTTGGTGCTATGAATTTTTTCGATAATAATGAAAAAAAAATATTGTTGAGCATATGTGGATTAGAATTACAATGTACAGCTAATTCACACCTTCTTTAATTACATACCACCCATCCAGTCGACGCTTCACAAATAGCATGAAGAAGTCCTGGGAGATACTCAAAGGTTACCCATCCATGCATAAAATTTTTGAACAACCCCCAATGGTTACCTACAAACAACCCCGCAATTTAAGATCCATGCTATGGAAGATACCTTGACACCAATTGTAAGCATAATCTGGAGAGGCAAATTGTTCGCGAGAGCAATGAACTGTGACATCCAGTAGTGCACAGTACGTAAGGACGTCAAACATGACTAAGAAAGGATAAAGATAATTAAAAGTTTTCTAATAAACTTCCGAAAACGTAAAGTTACGAAACGTAAGTTAAGTCGTTAGTAGAAAAACCATGACAAATACTACGCTACATGGTTACATATCTATAATGTGAAAACCCTGGATACATTTTACATACGTGTTACATGTTACGAGGGTGGATAATATAGGATTTTAATCGGGGTACAACCTTTTCATGTTATGTCAGTGGTCTAAATACGGTAGGATAAAGTTAGGATACCTTTGTACATATATTAATGCATGTGAACCTATATCAATTCGCTACTGAAGTATTTAGCCTTCAGGAATTAACTAGAAATTTGAATTTGCATGGCAAATCCGACGTAGCCTCTCCGAGAAAGAGGTGTGGGAGTTGTTTTTCAGTCTGGAGAAAGGAGATGGAACATAAGGCATATTAATTAACCGCGCGCCAGAGACAGTTTAATGTTTATAAGGAAGCTCACGACAGTAGAGTTCATGAACTTATGGAGTTGTTTTACCAAAAAATATCCTGAAAGTGTAGGTAGCTAAGCATGATAAAACAGTGGGTACCGATCGAGGACCTAAAGATTATTATTAGAGATTGTTATTAAAGATATTATTATTCAAGTGAATTGAATTTACTTTTATCAGTTGTTTCGCGGGCCAGATGAATTAGTGGTCTCGCGGGCCGGAGGCTAAACGCACCCACATGCCGAAAGGTTCCTCACCCTTGCTGTACTGAGCCACCGTACATACCCTAATGATCTAAGTGCTAGTGCCCCGGTAGGCTACTTACACATACCGCTGTGTTGTTTTAACGATGGACGTGAATTCATTCATTTTACATTGACGGCGGCAGGAAGGTCCCCAATTTTCCATCCAAATCTCAAAGTCGTAACTTTTGGCAATATAATAAACGTCGGCATGCCGATTTATTATCTCAAAATTAAGCATATAGCCTAGTAAGGTTCAAGTTTCCCGACGAAAATCGCTCGCGTCTAAATAGGGCTACCTCGTTGCTAAATCAAACAGGCTTTCCGCTGTCAGCTTCCCGGCCGAATCCCCCGCCTGCTCCTGATGGAATTAGCGCTACTCGACTCGCCTTCTGCTACTCCAGCTGTCCAGTGACACTAATAGCTGGTAATACCTTTCTCAAAGTGCTGAAAAAAATTTCGTCTGTATTCGGACGTGACAGAGAATCACTTCTTAACGATTGGTCATCATTTAAAATTCCCACTTGAGATTGGGTCAATTTAAAAATATTCAGACTATCCCGCATGCGCGGAGCTGCAAATCGAATATTTTTTTTCAATATATCAGACAGTTTCTTCTGTGCATTATTTTGGTATCGTTATTTGTTGTTATAGATTCCCACCGTTCGTACGTTTCAAGAAGTCATTTGAGCATTTAAAATCCTTCAATTTAAGTCGAGGGGTGACAATGAGAATACGAAAAACTTTGAGATTTGAAAATGAAGGATTATGGTCAACCAAAATTCAAAACGAACAACTCGTCTCGAAAGTAGATCCGTACATACCCTGCGTCAAGACCTTTGGTCTATGCAAGTCATGAACAAACGTGCGTTTGTCTGATGTGTCTAGTTAATTATATATGTCAATGGTGCGTTACACAGTACGTGCTATAAAGATGGACCTATGAAAATTCAAGTAAGCCACTATATCTTACGACGACATTTTTATAACTCAGTTGGTCAGTGCATGCGGGCCAAAATCACGAGTCTCTTCTCCCAACAAGCCATGTTCAACATCTAATTGTGATAATTTTTGTGAAATATATGAGCAGTGGAAAAACGTTGCAGAAATTTTCAGATTTATTTGCTCTATTGCTGTAAATTTCCAAAATATTTGCGAGTTTTATTCTGTTTGCACCTGAACATTTAGAAGCTGCGTAATCTTGGTGAAAAATCATCAATGGCGACGAGACAAAATACAATGTTCTTCCGCTCTGAATTCATCCGCTTCATAGAGTTTCCGTATTATAAGTCTTTTTTTTTTGCGCAATGGAAAAAACAAATGTCTACTTGGGTGTAGTTCGCCTTCCCAAATGATGGAAGTACGATTCCGTACACGTAGCCTTAGAGGCTACGTAATAACAAACATCGTGGTTTGTGTATGAAAAACACCGTTGTTGACAAAGTATAGCTGCTGGGAAGGTTGTTTGGAGGGCGTTCCATAATGAGTGTTCAAACTGCTGAAAAAGCATCCACCAAAAAGGCTTAGTTATTCCTTGCCTAATGAGGATGCTTTGTTGCACTGAGCTTTATTCCTCAAATTTATCTTTCTTGACTATCATTTTACGATGTTAAACAATTTGACCTCTGCGGATCTCACATGACCTTTGAACCCACCAAAAATAACAAAAAAGAAAAAAGGAGGTGTCTTGAAAAGGGTTCAACTCGAATGGATCTTGGATCCTTTTTACCTCACGTGACCCCAGATGACGATGTTGGAAGTTCTTAGGAAATTTAACTTTTTGACCCTCGGTGACCTCAGATAACGATCTTGTGGATTCTTGGGAATATTTGACCTCTGATAACCCCAGATGACGATCTTGGGAATCTTGGGAAATTCTGCTTTTGACCTCTGGTGACTAAAGATGGCGATCTTAGAAATTCTTAGGAAATTTGCTTTTTGACCCCTATTGCCCCCAGATGACGATCCTGGTAAAACTTGCGATAATTTGCTCTTTGACCTCTCGTTACCCCATATTGTGATCTTAGGAATTCTTGGGAAATTTTGCTTTTTGACCTCTGGAAACCCCATATAACAATCCTTCAAATTCTTAGCAAATGTTGCTTTTTGATCACGGTGACCCCAGATGACAATCTTGGAAATTCTTGGGAAATTTGGCTTTTTGACATCTGCTAACCCCAGATGACCTTTGACCTTCACCAAATGCAATAGGAATCTTCCTTACATAATGACAAATCTCTATACCAAATATGAAAAGTGTCCTTCATTTCTGTCTTGAGATAATGTGGTTACAAGCTTTTCGGTTTTTTTAGCTCCGTTGACCTCAAATGACCTTTGACTTTCACCAAAAACAAGAGGGTTCTTCCTCTCAACATGAAAAATCTATATACGAAATATATATACGAAATGTCTATATGAAATATATATATAGGAAAAGTGTCTGTCATTGTTATCTTGAGATATAGTGATTACAAGCTATTTACAAGGTTTTCGAAGATTAATCTCTGGTGACCTCAGATGATCTTTGCCCTTACCAACAACAATAGAATTCTTCGTCTCAACATGATAAATCTATATTGGCCATTCCTATCTTGCCATATCGCGATTTCAAGTTTTTTATCTTTGAACTATGGTGACGTCAAATGACCTTTGACTTGACCTCCACCAAAAATAATAGGGTTCTTTCTCTTGACATGACAAATTGATATACCAAATATGAAAAGTGTCGGTCATTCCTATCTTGAGATATCGTGATTACGAGCTTTTCGGCTTTTTACTTCCGGTGACCTCGAATGACGTTTAACCTCCACCAAAAACAATAGGGTTCTTTCTCTTAATATGAGAAATCTATATATCAAATATGAAAAGTGTCGGTCATTGCTAACTGGAGATATCGTGTTTACAAGCCGTTTAAGTTTTCGCAGTTTAACCCCCAGTAACCTAGATGACCTTTGACCTCTACCAAAAACAGTAGAGTTCTTCCTCTTGACATGAAAAATTTGTATACCCAAATACGGAAAGTTTCGCTCATTGCTAACTTGAGATATCGTGTTTACACAGTTTTTGGTTTTTGACCTCTGGTGACCTCAAATGACCTTCGAGATCCACTAAAAACGATAGGCTTCTTTCTCTCAACATGACAAATCTATATAGCAAATATGAAAAGTGTCAGACATTGATACATTGAGATATCGTGTCGACAAACTAGGCGTCGCATACACACACATACATACATACATACATACATACATACATACGTACGTACGTACGTACATACATACATGCATACATACATACATACATCCGTCCATTCGTCCATCCGTCCATCCGTCCATTTATCCATACATACATACGTACATACATACATATTCATACATATATATTGTAGTTTAAGATGGTCATGAGCGACAGTATGTTTTTCAACCAACGAAAAAAATCAACCGATTTAGATGGATTTTTGTAAAGTTGTGTCACACGTCAAAATTACCGAAAGCCAACGACTAAAGTTTGATATCCAGCATCTGCATACAAGGTAGACAACCCTTGAACTCATCCATTGTTTTCCAATTTTTACCTCTAGTGGATTTGAACGATCTTTGGTCTCGAATACAAACAATATTCTTCTTATATTTCGTATTTTATGTTTACATGCATAGAGAGGCAGACCTCAGAGTCATCCCTCTTGTATTTTTTTTTTTTTTTGAAATTATCAAAATTTGACTTTTAGGTGACGGCAAATTACCTTAGTCATCCACCAAAATAGTATGGTTCTTCAATATTCAATATGGATTTTCTTTGTGCTAAGTGTGAACCCTATCAGTGCTACAGTTCTCGAAATTCCTTGCTTACGACTTTTTCAGTCTGATCTCCTCTGACCTAAAATGACCTTTGCTTTCCACCAAACAAATAATTTTCTTAAAGATGTTGTCCAGCATCAACATGATAACTGTCAGATCGTTTGAGATTACCCTTCTTGAAATCCATTTATGAAGTGTCACTGTATAACCTCTCGTGCGTCCCCTACCCCACTAAACTTTGACTAGGATCTAGTGCGCAGCAGGTGAATGAGCCCATTGCTTTTCGAGAAGGTCAATTGATCTAAGATCACCAGCGGTCAATTTTAAAACCTAAAACATCACATCTCAAGTAAAATAACTTTGAGGGATAAACGTCAGTGCCACAAAGCATTTCCCTTCCCAATCAATCCTTTGAGCCTACTGGTTTAAGTGCCAAGTGTTTGCCATTCTCTATTTATAGGTCTATGACACAGGATGAATGGAGTTGTGTAGACTGGAACCCAACATGCCGGGCCGATCGTCAAATCATCACTTACTCCTCACCACTCAGATGCCGAAAATCACTGCAACCTATCTTAAATATTGAGAATGACTTGTGCGCACACAGCATAAGCGAAGGAGGCGGATTTGTGGCAGGGGGCATATGCACTCCCAATTCGGGCAAAAATAGTGTATCCATTCGGACAAACAAGACAGCCAAGAAAATAAATTATGCCCTTTTGCAACTGACACAGCAGTATCAAAATTCGGGCAACTTGGTCCAAAATACTAGAAATTCGGGCAAAAATTATTCCTGACCCTCCAGAAATTTTGACCCCCGGTACGCCTATGTAAATTCAGTACCAGAAAACATTAGGTGTATCGTAAAAAAAAACTTCCAGTATTGAATGGTACACTAGCAAGCTATCAGTTTCATAATACTAACAATGCTGTAGCTCACAGACAAGGCTGTGAAGCAATGTGACCCTGTGCTTAATGCCTATATTATGCCCCATTTACTTCGGTTAGTAAAAGTTAACGGTGAATTGGTTTTGGAACTTACCACAGAATGGAAGTTTAATGGAATAAACACACATCTCAGAATACTTCTTTTCAGATACCTTTAATATAATCAGTTCTGATACATGCGGAATAATATTTTATTTTTCATCAAGTGATATCTGTTAATGCAGATGATTGTAACATGCAGAAACTCCTTTCCTTGCAAAGCTGACTTTACTTATATTTTATTCTTAAACCACGTTCTCACACACTTATTATGGAACCGAAGCCCCCTGATGATTTAATTTGACTTAATATCATGTTATACAACTACAAGACATTTTTGGTAAGTTAAGCTTTTCAAACTTGCCACGAACTTATCCAGTCTCCATGAAAAATGTCCAGTGACGCGAGCATTTTTAAAGAAATTATTCAATGGTTAGTCACGTCTGATTTGTGAAAGCATGGAAGACAGCAAACTCAAGACGGTGTCTTTACAAAATCAGACGTTTTGGCAATCCTATTGAGCTGTTGATCGTGCATTGTATTCACAAACGAGTGGACGACTTCACTCTAATTTGATTCTATATATACAAGGGAACATATGCCGTGCCGTAAACTACAATTATGCAGCTCAAACACTTGTAAGCTTGCCTTCATCTATTTCGAATGCATATATACCGTACTTTAACAACTTTCCCAAAAGTTTCTGTTCCAAATATTTAATTGGGAGAGCCAATATTCATACATTTTAAAGTGATATCGGCAAGGAGAGATCGGAAGTCTGAAATGGGTTCCAACCCATCTCTCTCTCAATGTTCAGTTAGTATGCCATTATTTTAATCCGTTTTAAAGCGTATGTTACTTTCTGTATCTGTTTAAAAATATGAATGTTGTCTAAATTTACTTCACACCAAAAATATTGAAAGTTCTTCAATCGTCTAACCGAGGGTACATAAAAAGTAAGGATTTATTTCACTTCGCTGAATGCAGCGAACCTTGTATTAAGAGACTTATCCCCTAAATACCCACGTGTTGTATGACGTGCCTAATTACGTGTACCGCAGTGGTCCTGCACCTTCAAGATTGGAGAGAATCCTTAATAATATACCTAAGAGAAAAAAAGGGAATCTGAAAAATTTAAAAAAAAAACTTCGTACAAAGGACAAGCATTGAGTGTCAGGACCACATAGGTGAACACTGTTAACTTCTTCTATAGAAGATACATTGTTTTAAAAAGAATGTGGAGGAGTCATTCCTCCCCTCCCTGTATTTTAGGATATGAAATTTTCATTCTTAATAACCTCACTTTTCTACTGCACGGCAAGATTTAACTCCACGTGAAAAATGTGCTAATATCGTAAGACCTTGCTCGAGATTTTCTACCACTCTTAAGTCGCCCACAATTGATCACTAATAAAAGGTGATCAAGCAAAATAGTTTACATACAGTCACCTTTGTTGCGGATGGAAATATAGTAGTTTTTCTGAGCAAAATAAATAATAAGTTCATTTTCAAATTTTCCTCGAGCTTGGTACTGTTTGTCTGTCTGCTGTATTAGCCGCTTACTTTCCAATCAGCTCCTTGTTCAAAAATTCTGATCCTGCTGGTACTTCTTTAGAATTTGTTCGAACAAAAGTGGGCTTCATTTTCAGAAATCGTGTCTCTGTGTGTAACCAGAATAACGATTAAGGGCTTTTTTCCAATCATTTGGCTCGATTAGAAAATATTTTCTTTTCGCTCTAGCAGTTTCCTTTTCGTCAATCTGTTTGGGAATCTGTTTTTTCCATGTGCTACATTTAGGCCCGTTGCTTAGGCTTGATATTGATACTAGTGAAAACAGAACCGCTGCCTTAAAGGTACATTTACTTATTCACCCCAATTAGCGTATACTGTCTACAACACCGTGCCAAAAATTCGCCATTGTAAGCTTCTGCGATTCATCTAGGCAACCAAAATGAGAAATTTATTTTACGACATCGTCGACTTTTACCTGGCTTATAAAAGATAATAACAATAGACTATTCCCGATACACATTATGTTCAAGATGGACACCACCGTTCACGTCGCTGTCTTAACAATAATCGTCGTCATCACCGTCTAGCCCCTCGATCCTCCTGCTCCGTTTGCTTTTCTCAGCCTTTTCCCTGTATGAGATTAAAATTTGCAAAAGGTTTTTCTTCAAACTATTTTTTATTTACTTCTTTCCTGTGCAGATTCCTAATGCATCGTTATTGCTTGTTTATTGACTAAACGATGTCATTCATATGAATGGAACTTGGATTGTCAAAATTCTTACTTCAAATCCAAGGAAATAAGTAAAGCAAATACGTGCTTATTCTTTTCGCTCCCTAAATTTTACAACCAGCCTAAATCATATCAAATACAGACTGGGACAATGTGAACTAAAGTCTATATCAAACAAAATGCCAATTGCGCACCAAAAGGTGAGTAAAAGATAGACCTTCTCTGGTTAAAACCACGTCAGCATGTTCAAAATACCGAGTGGAAGCTTTTGTGTAGTACTCGTAACCAGACGATGCTTGCCCAGAGAAGAGCTCGAGATTTTTTGGAGTAATAGGACTTAAATATCGTTTGAGGCTCCAAAAGACACAACCTTTATGGACAACACGACTAAATAAGTTTTCTTTTAGTCACCACTGATGACCTCAGATGACCTTCCACCTCCAACAAACCAATAGGGGTCTCTCTATCTGTCTCTTAAGGTAACGAATCTTTATACCAAGTATAAAAGGTATTTATCATCACCCCTTTCGTGAAATATCGTGAAATTGCAAGGTTATTGGTTCGTGACCTCTGATAACCTAAAATAACCTCACACCTCCACTGAAAACAACAGGAGTCTTTCTCAAGATATGATAAATTTATATGCCAAGTGGGAAAAGTGCCTACCATTGCTATCTTGAGATATCGTGTTTACAAGTAGTTTTAAGAATTCAGTAGCACCTCCGGTGACCTCAGATAACCTTTGACTTCTAACAGAACCAATATGATCCATCTTCTGACTATGATTCATTCACATTCCAAGTATAAAACGTATCCATGCTTCATACCTAGAGATACTGTCTTTACAACTCTTTCAGCTTATAACCTCTGGTGACATCACATGACCTTTTTAGTGGAGATCAGAGGTCATTTGAGATCATCAGAGGTCAAAGACCAAAAGCATCAAAAAACACACGATAATTCAAGACATAAATGATGGATACTTTTAATACTTGGAATATAGATTTGTCACGTTTAGAGAGAGAGAACCCTATGAGTTTGCTGGCGGTTGACGGTCATCTGAGGTCATCAGAAGTGAGACTCCGAAAACCTTGTAAACTGAATAGACAATGGGCGGTACCTCCAAATTGTGTCAGCCCTTTCGTTACGAACGAAAAGTTAGGGCTGAATATTTGTACCATCCCAAAACAATAATTATAGAGTACAACATTTATGTTTTCACGAGCATTACTGTTGCTGTAATAATTCCAACTTTAATTACCTAATGATGAACAGTTGTAACGGATGCTGTGACTATAGCATGATTATAAATACTATTCGTAGAACGTGTTTGTTGATGGCGTAGTGAAAAGTGCTAGAATTCTCACAAAAACGGCCCGGGATCGAATCCCTTTCAAAATACTTCTTTTTTCATGTTTTGTTGTTTTGGTGGGATTCAAAGATCATGTTATGTCAGCAGAGGTCAAACTGTTAAAGCATGACATGAATGATATATTTAAGAACGACAAATTTGATGGACTAATCTCAGTGCAACAAAATGGGAATCAATAAGCCTTTTGGCTTTCTGGTTAGGACAAGTTCTCAGAAGCCAGGAAACTTATCGAGTCAACAAAAAAAAAAGGACTGGTAAGGTGCAACCCCTTTCTGAGTTCGCCTCTGGCATGATTGGCAACCAGTGATGTAATTAACTTTTCAAACAACCAGAAAACCCACGGGCTATTTTTTCCTACCCGAAAGGAAATGTTTTGTCACAGTGAGGTTTATTTCTTAAAGTTACCCTACTTGAGACGTCATGTTTTATGATACCTGTTGATGTCATATGACATTTGACCTTCATCATAATCAATGCAGTTCTTGTAAACAACACTGGCACATATTAGGTCCCTAGCAATTACACACAAAGATTGCACAGTTTGGGCTATACGAACTTCATATGACCGATGACCGCTAATTATTGGACGCGGTATTGGAGCATACACATGCTAATGGTGAGATCAGTCAATGGGATTTTATATTTACACAAGGCCTAGTGACTCAAAAATGAACTTTGACATCAATCAAAAATGGTACTAGTAGTCAGTATTCTGTATCCACATGCCAATTATGAGAAATGAAACACTCCTTGAAATAGCATGTTTGCAGGCAGTTTACAACGTTTTCTCAGTTGTACCACCGGTGACTTCAAATGACCTTTGATCTAGATCTACCGAGAACAACAGGGTTTCTTCTTCTAAGTTTAATGCATCGACATTCCAAGTTTTAAAGCATTCTTCGTTGAAATACCGTATATATAAGCTAAGCCTTTCAAATACACAGACACACAAATATACACTCCAGCATATACTCGCCAGCGTAATTGCATAGATTCCTTATGCCTTAGTCAACGGATCAACAGTTTGCTAAGGTGAGAAGATAAGCTTTATCCATGAATAACTGAAAAGTTTCCCAATGGAAACATTTTCCTTATCTGCATTTAACCACTTAATTTAATTATCTTACAATCGGTAAGTAAAATAACAACTGTTGCTAATACGAGTTACGTTAATGTGGTGTTGCACTTTTAGGACCTCAACCGTGACCTCAAAGTGTATGAGCATTTGCCGTATAAGGATTCGGCTACTTCCTTGAATTCGTTTGTGCCGAACTAGACTAGAGCACTGACGAATACCTTTAGCGACATTTGTTCTATTCAAATATATTGTGTTCAGATTTATATTCCTGTCTTTTTGCAAGGGCTTGTATGCCAGGCAAACTAGCCATTTTCAACACAAACTTGAACAAATTGCAATTTTTTTGACCACAACGCTTTTCTGTCAGGCCTCCAAAAAGACACAGTACACGTCCTAAAGAATCCTAATAGGAGAGGTATGCCTAATTTGCATAAATCCAAAATGATCGCCAGATGCCAATATTTTGCCATTAAATAAAACCATTAAAGACGGGCACTTGAAAGGAAGAGTCGTATTGTGTTTGTTGGAGGTCATCACTGGTCAAAAAACCCAAACCCTTGTTAACACTATATCTCAAGGTAGAATGCACGTATGTTTTTCATACTTACAATGTTGATGCGTTATGATCAATAGACAAACGGTATTTTTTTTTCTGGTAGAGGGTAAAACTGAGGTCACTTGAGGTAAAACTACGAAAAACTTTGAGAATGCTCATAAACACGCTATCTTAGGATGAAAACGATGGATACTTTTCACAAGAAGTCAAAGTACGAACAACATTTACGCCGTTTATTACACGGTATCTCAAGATAGCAATGGAGGATACCTTGTACTGGGCACATTATCCTGAAATAACGTGTTACAAGTGGCTTACATATTTTTCATGCTTCGCTCTCTAGTGACTTCATATGGCCTTTGATATCCACAAATTACAATATGCTTCTTTCTTGTAACATGACAAATGAACATAATAAGTATTTAAACTGTTCATCGTGAAATTTCGTGTTCATAGTACTTTCTGTTTGGGACCTCTGTTAACAGAAAGGAAGTTTGACCTGCGTTAAACCAACCTATATTTCAACTGTGAAAAAGTGACCAGCATTTTTATCCAAAGCAATGTCAAAGGCTTTTGTAGTTTTACTGGAGTACCATCACCATCACCGTCACCGCCACCGCCACCGCCACCGCCACCGCCACCGCCACCGCCACCGCCACCGCCACCGTCACCGTCACCGCCATCGTCATCGTCACCGTCACCATCCTCATCATCCTCATCATCCTCATCATCATCCTCATCACCATCCTCAACATCATCCTCCGCCTTCCCCCTCCCCTCCCCCTCCCCTCATCCTCCTCCTCCTCATCATCGTCATCGTCATCATCATCGTCATCGTCATCGTCATCCTCATCCTCATCCTCATCGTCATCGTCATCGTCATCGTCATCGTCATCGTCATCGTCATCGTCATCGTAATCCTCATCCTCATCCTCATCCTCATCCTCACCGTCACCGTCACCGTCACCGTCATCGTCATAGTCATCGTCATCATTCTCATCATCATCACGTCGACGACGATAGCGAAGGCGACGACGGCGACGACGTCAGAAGGCGACGGCGGAGGCGACGACGACAACGATAATAAAAGGGTTCGTCTATTGACCATGGCTCATCCACATTGTAAGCATGGAAGCTATCCATGCTTCTCAACTTGTGATATGGTGATTACAAGGTTTTTGGTTTTTGACCTCTACTGACCTCAAGTGACCTTTGTCCTCCACCAAACATAGGAATGTCCTTTGTTGTTAATGACACTTGATATAGCGCACTACACAACCAAAGGTTTTCTGAGGAGCTTTACAATAAAAATAAATCCACTACATACTAAATGCTTCGGCAAACAGGTGGGTTTTCATTTAAGTCTTAAATATTTCAATACTTGAACTACATTTGATGCTCTCTGACAGGGCATTCCACAAATTAGGACCATAGACGGAAAAAGACCTGTCAGCAAATGCGGAATTGTGTGTGAATGGTACAGTAAGGTATATTGACTCCTGGTCACTGGATCGTAATCTGTACTTTGACGTAGGTGCTTCAAGCAGTAATTTTTTTAAATACTGTGGAGCGTCACCGTTAAGAGATTTGAATACTAAGGACAAAACCTTATGTTTAATACGATGATTAATTGGAAGCCAGTGCAAAGATCTTAAACAGACCTTAGCACTGGCGAATTTACTTTCACGAAGTACTAATTTGGCGGCACAATTTTGAACACGTTGTAATGTGTTTATATCGCATGCCGGTAATCCCATTAACATTGCATTAGCGTAATCTAAGTGTGAGATGACAAGAGCTTGTACAATACCACGGCAAGTATCATGATCTAAATAATTTCTAATAATTCGAATTCGGTGAAGATTAAGTGATGCACTTCGTGCTTTAAGAGTTATGTGTTCTTTCAGAGATAAATTTTCGTCAATATGTGCCCCAAGGTATTTAATACGCCCACTTCTCTTAACATTAGTTCCATTTACATTCAGTTCTTTTGTAATACATTTTGAAATTTGAACTTTTGACCCTAACGTAATAAACTCTGTTTTGTCATTATTCATTTTAAGTCTGTTGCAATCCATCCATTCTTTAACACAGTTTAGGCACTTCTCTAAGCTGGAGATGCTTCTTCTTTCTGAAAGTGGATCATTTAAATCAATTTCCCTACTCAAGACGTGATCATCCGCAAACCCATAAAGGCTGATGTTATGCTCCGACATAACGATGTCACCTAATGTGCTAGCATACGCTGAAAATAATTGCGGACCAACCACCGAGCCCTGTGGTACAGAATGATCTACCGCACGAGGTTCGGAGTATGTCTCACCAACACGTACTCGGAATTGCCTCGGTCTAGGGTATGCTTGGAACCATGAGAAAACATTGCCAGAGATGCCAAATCGATTCTTCAACAGTGCGAGTAGTGCATCATGGTCAACGGTGTCGAATGCTGCGCTAAGATCAATTGCGCATAGAGTAGTTACCCGTTTTTCTCAATTGACCAGAGAGAGTCGTTGAACAATTTGACAAGAGCAGTTTCGCAACTGTAGTTTGGCGATATGCGGATTGATAATCTGGTAGTAGAACATGTGTCATGATGTGATCATTATATTGTTGAAGGACCAATTTCTCGATCACTTTGGAGAGAAATGGCAAATTACTGATGGGCCGATAGTTACCGTACTGCAATTCCATTCCCGGTTTCTTTAATAGGGGCTTCACTGTAGATGCTTTCCACAATTCAGTAAAGTCACCATTTTGCATAGACTCGTAAGCAATTTCGGTGATTAGTGGAACAATTTCATCTATGCATTTCTTTAGCAACCACTTTGGTATAGGATCTAAGTCACAATGTTTAGTGCCAAAACTTAATACTGCCCTCTTCACATCCTGGTCTTCTACAACTGTGAAGTTTGACAATAACTCCACCTATTTATATGCTGGATTGCCTGAACCTTGGTTAAGAAATAATCAGCAAAGTTCTGAGACAAAACGTAATCACTTTCACACTCAGGCAGAGGATTTTTAGGAACATGGCCAGTTAAACTGCAAATTAGTTGGAATATAGCTTTATTGTCACCTTTACAATCATTAACTTTTTTACTGATGGCCAAGGTTTTACTTTCTTGAAGTAATCTATGGTACTTGTTTCTTTCAGATTTGTGGTACACCAAGATAATGTTTGTTTATCCTTCCTCCATCTCTTTTGTAATTTTCTGACCTTTCGTTATTGCTCCAAAATTTCTGATTTCTCTTTCTCTTATGATAAAATTTCCTTTCTCTTATGATAAACCTATATGCCAAGCAGAAAAAGTTTCCATCATTCATGTCATAATTTTTAAAGACAAAACATGAGATGTTGCTGCAATTTTGGATTGATGCTAATTAGGAATAACTCCTCCATTAGAACTCTGTAGAACTTTTAGTTTATTCTTCTGGGGACCTAACAGAAAAGAGTTGTGGTAAAAAATGTCGCTAGTTGTTCTAAGTGGAACCTTATTTTGCCTGAGCCATTGGTGTTGAAAGTCCCTTTTACTCCTTCACAACAGGCGTGTTTTTAACATTTTCCACTGCAACTTCCTGATATAGGTGTGACAAAATTTATTTAAAATTTTTACGTTATTCTAACGCACTAAAACAGCACACGATATTTTTTTACCAACAAATAATAGCTTCCGGGACGTTATTTATCAGTTTTAAGTTTAGGTATACATCTGACCTATTTACTTGCTTTCCTGTCAATAGCACTTTACGTAAATTTTACAAGCGGTGCCTCTATGATTCTAAAACTTAATTTCCTTAAATTTGTGTAGTCTTTGTTAAATTTTTATTGTTTTCACCGTTTGTAAACATATCATCTAATACATGCTTGAAAATTATCCAGGAAGCTTTAAGGCGCCTGGATGTAATTTGTAACGTCGAAGCAAACTCTTATAAAAACGTAAAATACCTTAATTCGTCCCGGTATACCTGTACCTGTGAGAACAAAACAAAACGCCTCAAATGGAATAAATATAATTTTCAAATCCACGTGCTTGACTTAAAGGCAGGCAAGCAAAACCGATAATTTAGCTGCATGTGCCCCTTTTAAAGTAGTTAAAACGCAATGCACACACCTTTACATTGAACTGAGATAGACTTCGGAATTTTAAAAGATATGTTATTGATATGGATTACGAAACGTTAAGTAAAACGAAGCCCCCTGGAAAAATCTCCCTAGACGATCAAAAATTACCATTGCCTTATTGCATTCAGTATATTTCTCCCCCCCCTCCGGAAGCTGTCTCGCCCCCTTCAGTTCCTTAGTTGTCTGGCTACGAGCCTGGTCCACGACAAGAAATTTTATGTAAGCTCCTAACATTGTAAAGCTCAGTGACAGTTTTAAGTAAGGGAAAAAACTCTGACCAGAGGGCAACCGTCGTGGTAGGTACAGAGAGATGTTAAAAGCTTATTGCGGGATCTTCCTATATAGGAAGAAGTGCATAGTTCCCTTGTTTATCTTTTTGAATAATGCCATGTACAGATTAACTTAGGTGGTTTCCATTTACGTCAGTAGCTTGCTTCCATATAAAAAATCTACTCTGGTGTAAATTTTGAAATTCCTCATTAGGGCAGAATTCCACTCAAATATTGCACCATTTGCGACTAGGCACCTGTCAATTTCCAAAAATTTCCAAAGGGGAGGGGGAACCTCCTCTCCCCAGGTCACAACATATCAGTAAAAGTCGCATTGAGCAGTTGAGAAGACGTCCTAGCTCAACACTGGCGGGGCTCTGGATCCCAACCGCTTAAAACTATAGCGCCCTAACTAGAGGAATAGCCTAATACATTAAAATTATTGGGAATCTTTGCATTTGATGATACATTATGAACCAAAATATATCCATCCTGAGACTTAATTTTTCACCCAGAGATATGCTTAAACCTCAGAGCTTCCGTCCGGGGCTTTACCCCTGGACCCCACCCGCTAAAGCTCGTTTTCCCGCTACGCATTACCAGTCTGTCGGCAAAACATAATCTCTACACCCCTCCCCCTCCCCCACCAAAGATAACACCTTCGCTCGCCCCTGCAGGTTACTGTCCGTCACAATATGACCTCCAAGTTCATCATCTCCGCCGGGCTTTTCACACCGATACCAGAATGACGTCTCTTGTAGGTGGGAAATAACTGTATACGTCACAACATGAATATTAAGCGTTCCTAAAAGACGTCAAATTTATAATCTCCCATGCACCGCGCCGACGAATCCTACGTTATGGGTGTTGGCTCCCAGGTGTGGGACCCTAGTTACTCTAGTATTCTACCTTTCTGGATCCGCCTTGCTTCTTCAAATTTCTGGACTGTATCCTGTATGAAATATATTTCAAAATTCAATAAATTTCATGAATGTAGGAAAATTTAAGGAATAGTGGAAACACTATCTCAGTTCCTACATTTTTTAAACTTGACAAGCGCCATCTATCCAAGTTAGTTGCACTCATAGTTGCACTCGATTGATAGAAAGACATGGCTGCTGCAACGAAACTTGAAGACAAATCTATTTGGGAAGATGGAGAGGTAACAAGTGAATTCTGTCCTTTTCGATAATATCACTAGATGCGGTTTGAGGCATGTTTTTGTTTTGCATGGTTTCTAAGAGCAGCACGCGTGTTTTAAAGGAATGACATCCTTGCTACACTTCAATTTGCCTGAGTCATGCTTTTGTGTCCGATAGGGAACACCAGACAGTATACGGTGGAGTACACATAGCATAACACTAGGCGTGGTTAATGGTCGTCTTACAATTACATGTAGGCCTATCTGTTACTGGTTAGTGTTATGCATATCGTACTGAACAGAACTGTAGTGTGCGTACAGCCATATTGGAAAGTTCATTTTTTCGCCGCCGAAGATTTACGCCAAAGGAAATACAAGATAAAAATTACGCCAATATCTGCTGTAGGCTAGGTGTGCCAAATAGAAATCAGGCTGACAAAATACGCCAGAAATTTGGCCTGACCGCTTGAGTGCCACGCCGAAGATCTTCGTCGTAACCTAGGCCTAGGCTACATGTTTTCCAGACTGGGCATACAGTACTAGGCTACTACATTAGCACTTGAACAGGGCTGTGTGTTTCCGTTACACTCCAAGTCCAACACAGCCCTGGAGCACCAGGGTGCATTCTGTGCACACTCCTACCTGAAGATCTTCGGCATGGAGTACATTCTCCTTATGTTTTCTATTGTTTTTCATGGCGTAACCCCGGCGTGGATCTGACATGGAATGCACAAAAAATGGGGACCTCTGTAGTCCGCAGTCTACTGACCCAGTATTTGGGTTGCTTTGGTGCTTCCCATAGGCCATACTAACGTTAGGTCAGCGATCATTGTCATTGGCAAAGTTGCGCTCAGGGTCAGTCAGGAAAACATGTAGGCCTACTTTATGTTACTCCGAAGATCTTTGGTGTGGCAGTCACGCCAGATTCCTGGTGTACAGTATTTCATCAGCCCAAAGCAGATTTTTACTTGGCATGGTGTTTAAATGCTGTGCGGACGTACATTCATTGGCAGGGCTCGATTTTAATAATATTTTTCCGGTCGTCCATGGCGACCAAAATTTGTGACGAAAAACCAAAAAATGGTGGGTTGGTTGTCCACCGGACAGCCAAAGTTCATGCAACAAGTTAACATAAGACTGCTTGTAGGATTACTGCAAATTTCTGTGTGGATTACTAAATTTTCTATTGGGCGACCAAAACAGGGAGATAGGTTGTCCAATTGATGGACAACCTTAAAATTTTCTTAAAATCGAGGCCTGACAGGGTGAGAAATTAGCGGTCGCCCGATCTTCCGAGGCGACTAACATTTCTGTCGGATCACTGAAATGCAACGAAACATGTTTGCATGGTCGTCCTGTGGGGGACCAAATTATTAGGTCTAACACAGTAAGCCTACAGTAGTTTAGGCCTAGGCTAAAGGTTTGAGTTTTCCGTGGCGCGGAAATTCCATGAATTTCCAGAATCTGGAGATGAACCCTAAAAACAGATGATAGCTCATGAACAATTTGCACGCACATTTGGAAACTCAAGGCTGAGAAGTAGCGTGAAAGAAAATGCTGGAAATTTTAGACAGTACATTTTGTTGCCGTACAATACATGGACGTGATAGATATGTGTCAATTGGCTTGACTTTTACTAGATTTCATACTTATCACTTAAATTTTAAATTAAGATGACATGCCTTTATTATCAACAGAAGTAAATTCTGGTAATAAAGTTATGTATACATAAGCTATGCACATATTTAACCAAAATAAAATTCTATTGTATCAAATCAATCACTAAAACTTAGTATTCTTAGTAGGGCTGCGACGGTTAACCGGTTAACCGACCGATCGGTTGGTTAAACGACCGCCAAATGTTGTTTCGTTTAACCATTTTTGCATCCTAATGAATCTGTCGCCGTAGTTCACCATTATACCTAAACTCGTTTATGCAGTAAACCGCAGAAGTTGCTTGCCCAAAACCACGTAACAATGGGTAAACTTTGGATGAAAAATTACAAAAGGTTTAAAAAAAGACCTTTATAATGTCAGTTGTACAGTCTGCGTTGACTGCTTTGACTGGTATATCGATCCGTTTGCCCCACGATCTGGGATTGGTTTGCCGAAATAATGTGACAATAAACTCTTTCACGCAACATTTTGAAAGGATTTAAATTATCAAAGGTGCAGGGATTAAACTATGCAGTACACACTTCAATAATCCACCATACCTTTATAAAGTGTGGAGCACTGTAAACTTGATAGATAAGACTAAAAAAGTTACCTCTAGACGGCAGAAAAATATATGCTTAATATCGTTCAAGATAAATGCACTTCGGGAATTTTCCGGGGCGTAACTTCCAAGGTTACGTGTTTACAGTTCATCAGTCTCAAAACATATGGAATCTGCACAAAAAGGGACCAAGCTATGTAGCTCTGGGCTTAATTATGCAACCCTGGCTTGCAAGCCTTGTGGGTGCAACTAAAATATTTGTAACTACGTTAGCCTCCCCATTTAAGCTGACTTAATAATTTTACCAAAAGACGATTAAACATTTTTTATAATTTTTTCAAAGTTAGAATAATTCCTGGAAAAGTTTCAACCCCCAAAATTTGCAAAGATGAGTGAAATTCTTATGGCTGTTTCATTTATTAACCCCAAATTATAAAATATAGAGCATTCCAATGGTGAACTTCATGAATAATCATATTATTTTCGAACATAATTAGCATAGTTCGTTGGACTTGCTGAACGAACCGGCGCACTGTAGGTACGTGCATTGTACAGTACAATACAGCATTTGTAATTAGCAGAGCTGATTGAGCTTGCTGAACGAACAGGGCCGACCGGCCAGCCATGTGCTTCACTGCGTCGCACGTTGCATGAACGATCGTTCATGACATACCGTACGTACATTGTACAGTACAGTATTGCGTACGAGACAACTATGCCCGAGTCCCGTTATAACAGGGTTCGTACGGGGCCTGGAAAAGCTGGAAAAGCATGGAATTCAGTTAATTCATTTTCCAGGCCTTAAAAACCTGGAATTTGGGCAAGAGAGCATGGAAATTGTTAGAAACAGCCTGGAAAATGTGAACATATCTTTTTCATAAAAAAGTAAAGTGTATTTATCAAACAATTGTACAAAACCTTCAATTTTTCATAACACAACAGCCAGTTCCGATCATTTTTGGTCATTCTGTGTGATTACCTTCTCACTCTCTCCATGTAACGGATCTACGGTGTCCCGCAACATGAGATTCTTGAGTTGCTTCCCATTTCATATTCAGCCGACTGCAACTGCTGAAATGTGTGGACCCTTTTTCAAGTTGTATCGTTTAAGTGTCCAATTTCTAACGCATTTCGCCAAACTGTGACATACTGTAATGTCATTCTATAACCAAATGACCTCCTCCATTTAAAATAATTAAGAGTTTAAAAAACAGTAAAAACTATTGTGGAAATTGTTTCAAGAATGATAACTCGGACATCATTCGAAGACCACTACAAACTGCTACACCACTCCAGTATGCTCTGTATGCACGTGTTTAGCCTAGGTTTAGGGGATAATATATATTACATGATATATTACATGATAGGATACAGCAAACTGCAGAGTCCTTTTCAGAGGAAAAAGATCCGTGAGGGAAAATTTCCGTATTAAGGTATGCAAGTACAGTGCAGATTGTTAGACAAGGGTCTTTTGCACATGTGAAGAAAATATTTTAGGGATTTTTGGCCGATTGGATTATTTTTAGGAAAATTATGATGATCGATCATATAGCTTACATCCATGAATGAATGAGACCTGTGTTGTCTGCTAGCCTAGACAGATGCAATATGCATGTGAGCTTTTGCTTTGCGATCGTACCCCTAATTTTGGAACCAGGATCTCTCCTTTGGGAAAGTAGAAAATGTTTGTACATTATCTCTGATGAGCAAGGCCATCACTGGACAAAATGTGAGAATTTTAGCTGATATCAGTGCAGTGATGTGAGCTACAGATGCGCCAGGAATAAACGTAAAAAACCGACCGGAGCGCTAGATACCAACCGCTGAAAACCCACAGTTTACCACGCTTTTGTCGATGTTGTTTCACTGAAATCTGCGGCTCATGGTTTTGGGCGGTTTGAATAGGAGTAATCTGATAAGTCAAGTAACAGCCTACACAAAAGATTTCACCGATGAAATTCTTTACAATGAGGAGCGTAACACAATAGCTGCATCGTCAGGTTTCATTGATCAGACTTCCTGTGTAATCGATAAGAAATGTTTATCACTAGGCCTTCGTTAATAGCGCAGAGGGTTGTTATCCGATGGTTAGCATGTGCTGACAGAGTTTGGAAACGGTCGGACTATTCCTAGTACTGTACGTCACTGAACCGTCCTGGTTTAGGCTTACGGGTTTGTGAAGTTTTAGGCCTAGGTACAGTAGCGTAGTTACTCAGGCCTGTTCATTCAAAGACACAGCCGTCACATACACACAACAAATTACAGTTTTATAGCAAAACGGCACAAGTTACTGTATACGTTTGATAATACTACACTCACAGTAAAGTTTTGCAATTGTCTTCCCTGTAAGGCTGCGTTATTACTTTGATCAACTTTTTTAGAATAAAGACCGATCGCTGAACGCAGCACGATGTGGGGACAACTTTTTTCTTTGTAGAAATTCCGATTTATTAATTCCATTTTTCCAATGCTGTTTGAAAAAAAAACACTTTGGTACAACTGGATTAACTAGAAGAAATTGCCGATTTTACTGATAAGGTTGTTCTATATCCTCGCAGTAAAACAGCTTATTTCAACACTTATGCGATGCTGCAAATCGTCCCAAGAATTATGTTTGGCATCTGTTGGGAGTGGCCCAGCTTTCCCCCACCCCACCCGTTCTCAGTAACCGTACAAGTTTTTGTGTTGGATGGGGCCTCTTTGTAGCAGTTGCCCCCAAAATGTACAATCCAGTGTTCCCATAATTTCTAGTTTGCAGAAAATTCTCTTACCTCGGAGAGCATATGAAAAGTAGTAGGCTAAGCCGTCCATTCTTTGAATATATCCTATTATTTCCTAGTTGGTGAAACGAGTGACGCTTTCCTCCGTATATTTATTTGTCTTGAGAGCATATAAAAAAGCGATGTGTCTTTTAAACGGCCATGGATGAAATATTCCATACCTTTACGTTCAAAGAACGGCAAATAATTTTCAGTAGCAATACGGTGCCGCATGACCCTTTAACAGATAATCAGTAGACTTGCATTCTAATGAAACTAAAACCCACTGCATTGTCTTATTTTTCAGCCCATCGTTCGTTGTACTACGTATCTTTCATTTGACAGCCCCATGCAGCACTCATATTCGCTTTACCTTCCTGGCTAGCTCGCTGCTACATAGCAAATGTAGACCACAGATACAGTAATGCATTAGTGTGTTAAATTCCATGAGAAAACCTTCGCAGTTCGACTCAAGAATTTCCCAGGCACCTTGCAAGGGCCCCAGCTTATTTGCATACAACGTTCTGTACATTCCTTTGCTAGTGACATCATTGGACTATCAGCTATTTTTCACGGATTAATCCGTGTACAATTTCCATTGGCTGCTACCAATCCACGTGAAGGTTTACCGTAAACGAACAACTGCTAAATCCCGCCCTACTGGGCAACACCCACCTCTTGAAAACATACAGCACTCAGTACTGTCGCTTCCGCGTGTAGGCCTGATAGTCGTGTAATGTACAGTACATAACCTAACGAAGTAAATTTCACATGGGTATCGTGTCGCTCTACGTGCGTTGGGAACATGCTGTCATATAGCCTGGCCAAAATTCAGTATGCAGATTTTCAGCAAAATCAACCTTTACAAGCTCAATTTTGTACCTTATCTTATTCATGGGTGTAGAAGAAGTCCGATCTTGTGAAAAGTTTTCGGTAAGAGTTTAGTATCGAGGGAAATATCGCTTATTTTTGAAAAACAAGATGGCGCCGTCTGCAAAAGTTTGAAAAACATCCGGAGAGATGTGTGACGTCACGTAACTGTTAAGGACAACCAAATGGGCTACGACTTCCAAAAAAGGTTACGCAAAAATGGGCGGTGGCCCTTATGAATGAATGAGTATCAAAACCCACAGCGGCGATTGGATATTTCACGTAATTAAGGCAGCTAGCTGCATTTGATTTTCCCAAGGTATTTGAGGTGGCTCACATAATAATAATGTGAAACATGTGGCAGGGCCCTATGTACATATTAGCGCGGTGCAGTTTTAGGCCCATGCAAATATGCGTAGGCTATACAGCGTGTGACAGTACTAAATGACAATGTTATACGGTTCCCCAAGGGCCGTGTTAAAATTCGGGATCGTGCTAGCTGGTGAATTTTACCGAGATCTGGGCAAAGAATGATAGGGGGATGTACTGTCTTACATTCTGACATTTCCATCTTCATTCTCTCCCACTGAATGGACTATAATTGGATTAATTTTTTTCTATTAAGGAATCAGACTTCAACGGTTTTACCCTTGTAGGTAAGATTTGAAATTTTAGCAATTGCTGAGTAGAGGGTACATATTCTATGTGAATGAAAAATAAAATGCGGCAAGGCCTTTGTATTGTACCGGAACATCGGAGGATGCAGGAAGTAAGCTGTGATACTATTGCAATGGCATTCTCCCTGATTCTTTTTTTGGTAGAAAACAGAATGGTTCAATTTTATGGACTTGGCGGCCCTCCCTTTGTCTTCCTTTGTATATGAAAGACTCAAAAAGTTTCAGAACTTCAGGCTAACAGATATAATTTTCAAAGGTCACGCAATTGATTTTTTTTTGGAATGTGCAAAAAAAGAAAAAAAAAAAAAAATCGAAGGTTTGAAAAAAAAATGTTCCGTTACGGGAAGGATTCGCAAACGCGCAACAATATTTCCGAACATGTGGGAATATGTACGAAAAGATTTGGAACGTTCAACCAGATCTTTTTCTTTCCAAACTTACGAAATGTATTCATAATTGCAAAGAGAAATTCAAAAGAAAATTGCGGCCCTCCTTTTTTCCATACTCATGAAGTTTCAGACTAGAACGCGGGTCCCACTACAGTGATTTCGGATAGGATTATGTCCCGATTTTCATGAGTTTTAGTTAAAATCTTCTCCATCTCTGGTCAGAAACCGCCAAAAATCTGCCAACCTGTGTAAATGCATGATATCAGAGGACTACGAAAATGAAATGTAAACTAATTATTTCATGACGTCACATCGACAAACAACTTTTATCGGAGTACAAAACTCGGACTGATTTTCAAGTCAATATCGCTCTATTGAGCGATATAAGTTATATGGTGATAGGAGAACACTTTACTGTGACAAAAACTCAGTTACGGAAAGAACTTGCAAACGCACAAGAATTTTTCTGAACGCAATCTTTTTGACGGAAGGTACGAAACTTTGGGAACGTTCTAGGTATTTCTTTCTAAACTTACGAAATTTATTAATCATTGAAAAGGGAAATTCAAAGTAAACTGCGGCCCTTCCCTTTACTTTACTTTGTATATATAAAAGACTCATGACGTTTCACGCTAAATAATATAATTTTCAAAGGTAATGTTATTGACAATTTTTCGGAACGTTCGAAAACTTTTTCGAACTTCAAAAAAAAAAATCGTTCCAACACGGAAAGCGTTCGGGGGGATTTGCGGATGGTCGCAAGTGTATACGTACTGTATTCAATCAGAAAGTACGATTGTGTGCAGGCAGGCTTTCACAGGAAATTGATAATTGCTTTTCCCCACAAGAGAAGATTTCTTGCTACAGCGAATTACGGACACACAATGGGACTTCTGTTTACACTGGCACAAAGGCACCTCGGTTTACCGGGTTGCCGATATTCCGCATTGAAAGAGCGAGGTACCTAGCGGTTCTATTGTACACTGAATAGACCGGAGCGTGACCGAAGCGAACACGCACACTTATTCCTGGCGTATCTGTACTGTGATCGTACAGGGCCTTTCATGCAGTGTACTTCATCTGTGATGTTCATAAATTGTGGGGCCAAGGCATGGTCAGTTTTGGCCATAACGATCATTTTCGGTCTTTTCATTTACTCAATGAAAACCGTTCTTTATTAAAGCTTTTTTGGCATACATTGTTTTGAATTAATTGTCAAATGGTACAGTAATGGTCTTTAGTGGGATGATAAGGAATTTTGAGTCAGCTAGTGGTCATATATATGGGTTCATTTGTATGAAAACCTTAAAATTGGATCTTTTCTTGAAGTGTTTTCAGGACACCGTCTTTAAAGTTTCTATTTGTAATCACTATGATCAAAACATTGAGAATGTCACTGTGTGAATAGTGAATACAGTACTTTGTAGTTGAGAAAGTTAAAACTCATGTCATACTGACAACACCAATGTGCTTCACGTTAGTTTAGAGCAACATGCACAAAGAAAAGCACTGTTATATCTAACAATATACTTCTGCTGTGGTCAAAACTGTAAATATGAGAGTACAGTATTTCAAAACCATGAACAGTTCTCAGTTCATACCATTAAATACAGTAGGTGCATGCTGTTCGATTGGGCCTGGAAATCTTATTAAAAAAGACTTGAAAAGCCTGGAAAAGGCATGGAATTTACTCCTTTATAAAGTGTACGAACCCTGTTAAAACATCAAGTATAAGGGTAGCGACCGTTACCAAAAAGTTTCGCCGTTCATAATTACAAAGAAACTGGTATTTTTAGTAGGTATTAGGTAAAAAGGCATGCGATGTAAGGCAAGTTAAAATTCAACGTTACATTTTTTTACGGAGCATGCAGTAATACATATGGGTAAAAATTTTCACACCATTACGACATAACGGTGCTGGAATTCTTAGCAGACACACGTATATTACGTATGAATTGCAGCAAGGTCACAAGGCACACTACAGTACACTGTATGTGGTACGTTTGTACTCGAAACTGCTCTAGGCGTGTGTGATACTGTATCGCTGTAGCCGCAGAAGTGTTTCTTGAACTGCAATAATGCCAGTGATATCCATAGCTTTTCATCCTACGGTGCTATGTTAGACCGCAAAAATCTCGAAAACGGTAATCAGTGGCATAAGAAAAAGTATGCATGTTTGTGATAAGTTTGAAAAAATGCGTGATTCGCCCATGTGTATGGACTGCTTGCCAAAACATCACAAATAATGGAAACGTTTTAACTTGCACGCTACTTCGACGATCATCACTACCGGCGCCATTTTAAGTGTAGAAACTTTGGTATTTAAGTAGTGGCGCTCTTCCGAAATGTTTATTTTGTTTATATTCTTTGACTTGTTTTTATTTTCAGTTAACCGTTAACCGTTCGGTTAATAAAAACGGTTAAACGGATAGTGAATTAACCGGAAATGCACATCCCTAATTCTTAGTGGAGATACTTTTTTGGCAACAAAATTCACTTTGTCAACTGTAGCATCGTACACATTCTTTGAAGGGGTACCCTCTGCTGTGTGCACAGGAAGAAAATTTTGTGTCCAGTTACTTCTATCCTACTACTCCCTTTAATATTAAAATGATACCTATCTCTATGTTTTTCATAATTTTTTATTGCTATTCAAACTATTTTCAAATGTTTTTGCATCCAAAGTTTCCAAACATATGGCAAAAAAGAGCAAATGTTATCCTCATTTCTTTGGTATACCCCATTTGCTAAAGTGGAGTTTGCCAAATTCACATGCACTGCTCGGCACAACATATCGTGGGGAGCACCCAGGCTACGAACGAATGTTCATACAGTATGTGATAATGACATGCACAGTGTAGGCAGTATCGTACCTTACATAGTTCCCGGTACTGTACGGGTGAAATCACAGCCCAGGAGGTGCATCAGAAAAATTTAACTGTCATTATCATGAAGGAACAGTGTGTACAGTAGATAGTGGATTTTTGATAAGAGTAGCAAGAAAGCAGCCAAGGAGAAATTTGAACACATGGTTGAGGTACAGGTCTCTACAGTACAGAAGTTGGAGTGACAAACTTATGTTATTTTTTGTTACGATGCACATCTTACGGCTCACTGGACACAAAGCCGCAGTAGGTAATGGTAGGACTTGTTTATAATGTGTCTGATTGCACATCTCATTAATTGCACTAAAGTAGGCCTATATGGTCAAATTAAATATTTGTGTCTGATTTTCAAAGTCACGATGTCAAGAACCAGTGGCACAAATGAATGAAGTAAAGCATTGTGATGTATAGTGTTTATCTGATCGATCTGATCAGAGAAGAAGGGCCGATGAATCGAGTCACAAATTGTATGCACATACAATACCTAAAAGAAGTACAGTTCATGTGAGATGTATACAAGCACATATTTTGCTGTTTTTCATCGAGTTTTCAGGGCTTTCATTAGTGTCCATATTTGTGTATTGTGCGTTTTGGCGAGGCCTAATACGCATTAAAAAAGTGGGATAAAGAGTCAAATATGCACCCAAGTATGAAAACAAAGAGTGAACTGACTCATTCACATTTTGTAATGAGGTCAAGTACGCACGGCATAAGCCCCCCTCCCCCCCCCCCCATTGGGTATTCTCACCTCCTTACAGTAGCTAAGAGCCTAGTGTGCTAGCATACCGTACATGCTTCTCATTTGTTCTTCTTACGAACATTTGATACCTTTGGTACTGTAGCCTACCTTTACTTACTTGTCTCACAGTACAGTACATAGAGCTGTACACAAGTCAACGGGTATGCTGTTACATGCTATATAGCATGTCACTTGGAAGAACACGTAGCAGTTAGTACGTACTGCTGTACGTATCAACAACATGCACAGTCAGACTCAAACAGCGTGTGAAAGACATCTTACCCACAAAAATGGTTCCCTAGTCCAAACTTGCTAAAGTACATGTCATTAGTGTATGTCTTATAATATTGACCTTTGGATCTGTGTACTTTGACTGAGGGGTGATTGTAATATAGGTGAGACATTTTATTTTGTTTGTTTTTAGGGAATTTACGATCAGTTTCGACTACAGTCATTTTTGGTAGTATTAATATAATAGTTTTGAGACTCAGACGGAATATGATAGCGAAAAACAACCAGTCAAACGTCGCTATAGCGTAAACTTCAGTTTCAAAATTCTCCGAGACACCAGATCGGAGACACAGACAGTCGTAAAGTTATGTATTTGTGACACATGCACTCGGCCCTAAGTTAAAATTTTGTTTCAGTAGTGAGATACTGTACAGTGCACGTGTATGGTGTGTGTAAATTAAACAACGTTCAACTTCAACCAAGGTGAGTGTCAGCGCGAGAATTGTTTTGTGTAAGAGGCCTAGGATGTTTCATGCCAATGGACCCGTCAGCTTTTTGGAAATAAGCCACACCTCTAATTCCAAAATAACAGCTTTTCGACCCCTTTTTGATTCCTTGCCGAAGGCAGGCAAGGAATCTATGCGATGGTGATGTCGTGTGTGTGTGTGTGTGTGTGTGTATGAGACGGCTTAGCTTGTTTACACGATATCTCAAGAAGGGAAAGTTGGACAGTTCTCAAACTTGGTACATAGATGGCCCATATTGAGAGGAAGAACCCTATTGTTTTTGGTGGAGGTCAAAGGTCATCTGGGGTCACTGGGGGTCAAAACCTGAAAACCTTGTTTACACAATATCTCACATTAGAAAGCTTGGATAGATTTCATGCTTGTTATGTAGATGCGTTGTGGTGAGAGGAAGAACCCTATCATTTTTGGTGGAGTTCAAAGGTCATCTGGGGTCACCGGGGGTCAAAATCTGAAAACCGTGTTTACATGATATCTCAAGTTAGAAAGCTTGGATAGATTTCATGCTTGGTATGTGGATGCGTTGTGGTGAGAGGAAGAACCCTAGATTGTTTTTGGTGGAGGTCAAAGGTCATCTGGGGTCACCGGGGGTCAAAATCTGAAACCTTGTTTACACGATATCTCAAGTTAGAAAGCTTGGATAGATTTCATGCTTGGTATGTAGATGCGTTGTGGTGAGAGGAAGAACCCTATCGTTTTTGGTGGAGGTCAAAGGTCATCTGGGGTCATCGGGGGTCAAAATCTGAAAACCTTGTTTACACGATATTTCAAGGTAGGAAGTTTGGATAGATTTCATGCTAAGTATGTGGATGTGTTATGGTGCAAGGAAAAACCCTAAATTGTTTTTGGTGGAGGTCAAAGGTCATCTGGGGTCACCGGGGGTCAAAGTCTGAAAACCTTGCTTACATGATATTACAAGGTAGGAAGCTGTGATAGATTTCATACCAAGTATGTGGATGTGGTATGGTGAGAGGAAGGTTTCTGTTATTTTTGGTGGAGGTCAAAGGTCGTCTGGGGTCACCAGGAGTCAAACTCTGAAAACCTTGTTTATACCATATCGCAAGTTAGGAAGCTTGGATTGATTTCATATTACGTATGTGGATGCATTATGGTGCGAGGAAGAAGCGTATAGTTTTTGGTGGAGGTCAAAGGTCATCTGGGGTCACCGGGGGTCAAAACCTGAAAACCTTGTTTACACGATATCTCAAGGTGGAAAGCTTGGATAGATTTCATGCTTGGTATGTAGATGCGTTGTGGTGAGAGGAAGAACTCTATCGTTTTTGGTGGAGGTCAAAGGTCATCTGGGGTCACCGGGGGTCAAAATCTGAAAACCTTGTTTACACGATATCTCAAGGTGGAAAGCTTGGATAGATTTCATGCTTGGTATGTAGATGCGTTGTGGTGAGAGGAAGAACCCTATCGTTTTTGGTGGAGGTCAAAGGTCATCTGGGGTCACCGGGGGTCAAAATCTGAAAACCTTGTTTACACGATATCTCAAGTTAGAAAGCTTGGATAGATTTCATGCTTGGTATGTGGATGTGTTGTGGTGAGAGGAAGAACCCTATCGTTTTTGGTGGAGGTCAAAGGTCATCTGGGGTCACAGGGGGTCAAAATCTGAAAACCTTGTTTGCACGATATCTCAAGTTGGAAAGCTTGGATAGATTTCTTGCTTGGTATGTGGATGCGTTGTGGTGAGAGGAAGAACCCTATCGTTTTTGGTGGAGGTCAAAGGTCATCTGGGGTCACCGGGGGTCAAAATCTGAAAACCTTGTTTGCACGATATCTCAAGTTGGAAAGCTTGGATAGATTTCATGCTTGGTATGTAGATGCGTTGTGGTGAGAGGAAGAACCCTATCATTCTTGGTGGAGGTCAAAGGTCATCTGGGGTCACCAGGGGTCAAAATCTGAAAACCTTGTTTACACGATATCTCAAGTTAGAAAGCTAGGATAGATTTCATGCTTGGTATGTGGATTCGTTGTGGTGAGAGGAAGAACCCTATCGTTTTTGGTGGAGGTCAAAGGTCATCTGGGGTCACCGGGGGTCAAAATCTGAAAACCTTGTTTACACGATATTTCAAGGTAGGAAGCTTGGATAGATTTCATGCTAAGTATGTGGATGTGTTATGGTGCAAGGAAAAACCCTAGATTGTTTTTGGTGGAGGTCAAAGGTCATCTGGGGTCACCGGGGGTCAAAGTCTGAAAACCTTGCTTACATGATATTACAAGGTAAGAAGCTGTGATAGATTTCATACCAAGTATGTGGATGTGGTATGGTGAGAGGAAGGTTTCTGTTATTTTTGGTGGAGGTCAAAGGTCGTCTGGGGTCACCAGGGGTCAAACTCTGAAAACCTTGTTTATACCATATCGCAAGGTAGGAAGCTTGGATTGATTTCATATTAAGTATGTGGATGCATTATGGTGCGAGGAAGAAGCGTATAGTTTTTGGTGGAGGTCAAAGGTCATTTGGGGTCACCAGGGGTCAAAGTCTGAAAACCTTGTTTACACAGTATCTCAAGGTAGGAAGCTTGGATAGATTTCATACTAAGTATGTGGATGTGTTATGGTGCAAGGAAAAACCTTATTGTTTTTTTGTGAAGGTCACAAGCCATTTGAGGTCACCAGAGGTCAAAAACTGAAACTTTGTAAACATGTCATTACAAGGGAGGAAGCACAGATAAATCCCTTCTCATACGTTTTTTTTTTTTTCATTTTTTTGTGGTTATTCAAGTTTCGGTATAAAGGTCATGTGACATGAGCTGATGTGAGCAGGGGTCAAATTGTGACCACATCATAAAAAATGATGTAGAAGAGAAGTATAAATTTGATGGATGAACCTCAGTGTAACAAAGCACCCCCCTTTCGGCAAGGAATCACTAAGCCTTTTGGCTTTCTGGTTTGTAATTCTGACACCGGATTATGAAAGAACAGGTCAAATATACCTTGTCCACATTACCCTAACCCTTTTTCTAAACCTAACCATGATTTTGAAACAAATTTAATAAATAACTCTTGTCAGCACGGGCCGTGCCTGGTTTATCTTTAAACTAAAGTTTGTAATTGTATTTTTTTTTAAATAAAGGAAATTATGTAAATACAGTTTGAACATTTTTATTGGGAGTCAAATACGCTTTCAAAATTATGAGTGGCAGTCAATGACCCTTTCAAAAGTTTGAGTGGCAGTCAAAAACTCCTTTGTAAAATAAATTAATGAAAGCTCTGAGTTTTGAAGGACGACCAGCAATGATGAAGGACGATCAAATTGTATGAAATGTCAGTGATTTCACTGACTCAGGCACCCGGGTCAATGACGCACAACTTTTCATTTTGACGCACAGACACAAAACCTCTGGGGTCAAACTGACGCACAGCTTTTTCGCCCCAACCATCAGTAATGATAACACAAGTTTGCCAATTACATTCATTGTGCAAATTAATTCACAAAATGTGGCACTTTCCAGTTCCCATGTTGATTATCGACAGATTGAATATCATGTCTTACAAGAAAAAGATAGTGGAAAAGCATCACAAATATAGAAAATAAACAAAAAACAGGAATAAAGTTTGTTGTATTAAACTCAAATTTATTTTGACCCCTTCTCTTTTAAATTTGACTCTTGTAAATTTATTTTGAAGGGCCTGTCACTCCTGAAAAAAATGCTGAGCGAAAACCCTGAAATGTTCACTTCACAAGTACCGTAGTTCAGACTCCAGTAAAAATTCCTTAAATTCACACCCTGAATATGTACAGTATTAAGATACAGTATTATATACAATGCAGGGCTTACAAATGTTGCACACAAATTTTAAGTCCAAAGCTTTTCCATGAGGTGGCTGTACCGGCTCCACTGCCTACTGTACATCCTGAAGTACATTGTGACAGTGTAGCCGGCTATGCCGTGGACTTATTTCTTGGTGGGGTATTCTATAATTGTGCCCTAATGTGTAAGTGGCCGTATTAGGTTCCCTGTTCCAGCTCAAAGTCAGGGTATACTGTATGCTTAAGTATCTCAATAGGCCTATGTATCATGAAAAACTTCAACTTAGTTTGAAAGAAACAGAAAAGTATAGCTTGAAGTAAAGATTTGCCACATAGGAAGATGTAATACCAGATATTTGCTTCTGCTAAAACGAATTATTTATTCTCTTGGCAAAAATAAAGACATCTTTCCATTCTCAACAAGTTTTAGACTGGAATGATGGGCATAGGATTCTGAATTGAGGAACATGTAAGCCTACATTACGTACACTATAATGAGGTGATATTTTAGTACCAATCTTATTTCTCATACAGGAGACTGTTGGTGAAGAAGTTCTTCGGATGTCAACAGATGAAATTATTGGAAGGACAAGACTCCTAGACAATGAAATAAAGGTATTCCCTCATTTCATTCCACAAAAATTTTGCAAAGTCTAACAGTCCTCTTTCCTGAAGCCCCTCCTCATGGCAATCTACCTCCTAGACAGTGATTCCTCAAAGAAATTTTCCATTGGGTCAATATATCCAGTATAAGAAAAATTGACACACTAGAACTAGAAATTTTTGTACCATGTGTTCACACTGCATCAACTTTTGGAGCAAATGAAACCCTCTTTTTACTGTTTGCCACAAAAATCAGTGCATCAAATGGACAAGTTACAGTATTGTGTCAAAATGGCATGATAGCGGCTTAGCGGAAACACTGCTCCAAGAAAAATGTCCCCTCCCCCCTCCTCAGAAAGAATTAAAAATCTGACTGTGCTTACAAATTGGTCGTAACATTTTCCCCTCCTAGATCATGAAGAGTGAGATGATGAGAATCCAGCATGAACTAACAGCACAACGAGAGAAGATCAAAGAAAATGAAGAGAAGATTAAAGTCAACAAAACACTTCCATATTTAGTATCAAATGTTATAGAGGTATGTATTGTATGTGCTACAAGATACTGTTCTTTCGTGTGTGGTAGTGGAGGTATGTCTGTACAAACTATTTCTATAGTTAGTATCTTGTATTATTGAGGTGTGCATTGGGGCAGATCCTGTTTGGGACAGTAGGACACGTCCCCACCAAATTTTTCAGTGATGGGGACAGGATATACCCTGTCCCCACCAATTTGTCTTAAATGTAGGATGGAAATCGCATTTGCAGCAGTCTCTAATTGTTTTCTGGGAGAGGCACCCTAGACCCATCGTATACAAAAGTTTACTTGGGTTATTTGTCCCCTGATTTTTTTCTGCAGATGCCCATGTATTTCCCCAAACTAAATTCCTAGACCATGAGATCTAAAAATTAAGGAGGTTTGGGAGCATCATTGTGTCTGGGAAGTGTTATTTCCGGCGATCTGAGAGGTATATTTGCCAAAAAATTTCATGTGCGCGCTCCACTTGGATAGTAGGCTATCAGGGTGCAGACATGCATCCCCACCCTTAACCAAGATGGATCTGCACCCATGGAGGTGTGTACTAAACCCCCTAAGCCATTTCCGTAACTTTATTGAAGTATGCACCACAAAATGCTTCCATATTTATTATCAGATACTGATGTATATGTTCGTGCCTCAGAGGTCAAATGTAGTCACTCTGAACCAGGAAATAATTTAAAGACCAATTTTACTTTGCAGTTGTTAAGATTTCTCTCTCTTCTTCCTTCCAACATCATTGTAACCTTAGGGTTATACCAAAATACCTGTTACAGTGCATTTCTGCACTGATTTGAGCAGTGTTGTTTCGAAAAAATATGACGTGACACTGCATGAGTTTTATTCTGAGGTCGATTTGAATTTATTTAATGAAGGTAGACTAAGAAAAGTGGAGTGAGTAGGTTGTATGTAACTTAAAGCAGTTTAAGACTTGTATTCCTCAGATATAAAACACTTTTGTTTCTTTCTTTAATTCTTTAGCTTTTAGATGTTGAACCTGAAGACTCCAGTGAGGCTGAGGGAGCTAATGTTGACCTGGATTCACAGAGGAAGGGCAAATGCGCTGTCATAAAAACATCCACCAGACAGGTATGTTCAGTAATGCAGTAGTTATTGGAAAATTTTTGCATGTACAATTCTTCTTTTTTAGCTTTTAAAAATGGGAGCTTCTGCCATTGTGCTTGGCGCTCAGCATGAGCAATAGAGTAGGGAAAACAAGCCAATGAGCCACAACTGGAAAAAAGGCTGTGGTCGGCCCGATTTAAACCAGTTGGTTAGAAACTGAGCCGTAAAACCTCATCTAACTCTCTTTTTTTTTTGCTTCTAACTATCCTTTAGGATGGAGAATAGAGTTTAAGACAGGAGTCAACGGACCTTCTACATTTCATGACACCCCACCCCCCCCCCTCCCATACAGTGTGATCATAGGAAACTGGTTGTCTAATATTTACAGTTTTTTGATTCCTTGCCGAAGGCAGGCAAGGAATCTATGCGATGGTGATGTCGTGTGTGTGTGTGTGTGTGCGTATGTGACGGCTTTGCTTGTTTACACGATATCTCAAGAAGGGAAAGTTGGACAGTTCTCAAACTTGGTACATAGATGGCCCATATTGAGAGGAAGAACCCTATTGTTTTTGGTGGAGGTCAAAGGTCATCTGGGGTCACTGGGGGTCAAAACCTGAAAACCTTGTTTACACGATATCTCAAGTTAAAAAGCTTGGATAGATTTCATGCTTGGTATGTAGATGCATTGTGGTGAGAGGAAGAACCCTATTGTTTTTGGTGGAAGTCAAAGGTCATCTGGGGTCACCGGGGGTCAAAATCTGAAAACCTTGTTTACACGATATCTCAAGTTAGAAAGCTTGGATAGATTTCATGCTTGGTATGTCGATGCGTTGTGGTGAGAGGAAGAACCCTATTGTTTTTGGTGGAGGTCAAAGGTCATCTGGGGTCACCGGGGGTCAAAACCTGAAAACCTTGTTTACACGATATCTCAAGGTAGAAAGCTTGGATAGATTTCATGCTTCGTATGTAGATGCGTTGTGGTGAGAGGAAGAACGTATTGTTTTTGGTGGAGGTCAAAGGTCATCTTGGGTCACCGGGGGTCAAAATCTGAAAACCTTGTTTACACGATATCTCAAGTTAGAAAGCTTGGATAGATTTCATGCTTGGTATGTAGGTGCGTTGTGGTGAGAGGAACAACCCTATCGTTTTTGGTGGAGGTCAAAGGTCATCTTGGGTCACCGGGGGTCAAATTCTGAAAACCTTGTTTACAAGATATCTCAAGTTAGAAAGCTTGGATAGATTTCATGCATGGTATGTAGATGTGTTGTGGTGAGTGGAAGAACCCTATTGTTTTTGGTGGAGGTCAGAGGTCATCTTGGGTCACCCGGGGTCAAAACCTGAAAACCTTGTTTACACGATATCTCAAGTTAGAAAGCTTGGATAGATGTCATGCTTGGTTTGTAGATGCATTGTGGTGAGAGGAAGAACCCTATCGTTTTTGGTGGAGGTCAAAGGTCATCTGGGGTCATCGGGGGTCAAAATCTGAAAACCTTGTTTACACGATATCTCAAGTTAGAAAGCTTGGATAGATTTCATGCTTAGTATGTAGATGCGTTGTGGTGAGAGGAAGAACCCTATTGTTTTTGGTGGAGGTCAAAGGTCATCTGGGGTCACCGGGGGTTAGAATCTGAAAACCTTGTTTACACGGTATCTCAAGGTAGGAGCTTGGATAGATTTCATACTAAGTATGTGGATGTGTTATAGTAAGAGGAAGAAGCCTGTTGTTTTCGGTGGAGGTCAAAGGTCATCTGGGGTCACCGGGGGGCAAAGTCTGAAAACCTTGTTTACATGATATTTCAAGGTAGGAAGCTTGGATACATTTCATACTTAGTATATGGATGTGTTATGGTAAGAGGAAGAACCCTATCATTTTTGGTGGAGGTCAAAGGTCATATGGGGTCACCGGGGGTCAAAGTCTGAAAACCTTGTTTACACGATATCTCAAGGTGGGTAGCTTGGATAGTTTTCATACTTAGTTTGTGGATGTGTTGTGGTGAGTGGAAGAACCCTATTGTTTTTGGTGGAGGTCAGAGGTCATCTTGGGTCACCCGGGGTCAAAACCTGAAAACCTTGTTTACACGATATCTCAAGTTAGAAAGCTTGGATAGATGTCATGCTTGGTTTGTAGATGCATTGTGGTGAGAGGAAGAACCCTATCGTTTTTGGTGGAGGTCAAAGGTCATCTGGGGTCATCGGGGGTCAAAATCTGAAAACCTTGTTTACACGATATCTCAAGTTAGAAAGCTTGGATAGATTTCATGCTTAGTATGTAGATGCGTTGTGGTGAGAGGAAGAACCCTATTGTTTTTCATGGAGGTCATCAGAGGTCAAAACTGAAACTTTGTAAACATGTCATTACAAGGAAGCACAGACAAATCCCTTCTTTTTTTTCTTTTTTTTTCATTTTTTTGGTTATTCAAGTTTTAGTTCAAAGGTCATGTGACATGAGCTGACATGAGAAGAGGTCAAATTGTGATCACATCATAAAAAATGAACATAGTAGAGAAGTATAAATTTGATGGATGAACCTCAGTGTAGCAAAGCACCCTCCTTTCGGCAAGGAATCACAAAGCCTTTTGGCTTTCTGGTTCTAGAAGAAGATACTTCATCTTTGTATCACAAAACAATGTCATCATGCTACTGTTTCCTTTAGGCGTTATAGTTTCAAGAATGCAAATACAACAATTTTTTTGTGAGATTATGCAAAAGAAAATTTTTTGCAGGTAAATATTCACCATCCTCATTTTAAATATTCTTCTCAAATATTTTCTTTACCTATAGAGGTCATAAATTTTGTAGGAAATGATTCATGAAATAACAGTGAAAATGGGATGATGCTTTGCAGGGATGTAGCTAGCCAAATTTGAGTGCCGGGTAATTGTCTGATCTGGGGAAAGCACCTCAACCCACCCCATGGCATCTACCCCATTTTTCAGCCATTAATTTTTCATTTTTCCCTCATTTTACTTTAGGGAGTAAATTTAGGGCTAGTTTTAGGTCTCGGTAGGCAGATTTGTGGTGGGCGGGGAGACGTGTGTTTGCCTGGAGTGCCGGGTGGGAATATCAAGTGCTGGGTGTCATCGCCCAGCGCGGCCCACCGTAGCTACATCCCTGATGCTTTGAATGTTCCCTTGTTAAATCAGTTCCTTTCATTACTCTACAAATAAAAAACTTGATGACAAGGATGGATGGACAATTGTCTGTATCAACATCATTTGTTTACTATTATTAAGTAAGATTTTTGAAAGGGAGTACTGTCCAGCTCTTCTCCCACCTCTCCATGTCTTCTCCTTCATTTCTCCCACGTCCTTGAATGTACTCTCCGGGTAGCCTGTGCTTTTTATGTTGACAGCAGTTATCAAGATGTATGTTATAACTTATTTGTGTTTAGGTGTTGAGGTAAAAGGTGCTATGGCTTGTCCTGTAGTAATTTGATGGAATTGTGCCATTTCTTCTGTAACTTGATGGTAACTTGAAGTGAAGGTTAAATGTTCATTTTCAGTCATTTTGTTTTTTTGTCCTGACAGACATATTTCTTGCCAGTGATTGGCTTGGTAGATCCGGAACAACTCCATCCTGGTGATCTTGTCGGTGTAAATAAAGATTCTTATCTCATCTTGGAAACTTTACCACAAGAGTAAGTAAAAACCCATCAATATGTCGAATTGTTTACCTAGTATAACCTTGCTGATTTGACAGTTTAAAGTAGTTGTGTTAAAGCAGAATTCTGCAAGTGAATCTTGTTTAGACTCACACTTGTGATATTAGTATGCCACTTTAAAGAACAGGTCACACAGACATATGAGAAACTGTTGTTGATTCAGTGCTGTAGGGGATAAAGACTCCTGACTGGAAAAGAGTTGCACAGACTTGTGTCTGATGATTGGAGAGATATTGGTAATATGGTTAAAGACTTATTGTTACTTGAATTGCTGCTGTGATAAAAGGTGCGTAATAGTAAGAAACATTAAAAAAGAAAAGAAAAAAAGAACAAAAAAAAAAAAAAAAAAATGAAGGACAAAATTTTGATTACTGTCAGGTGGAAGTGATTGTCATCAGAAGCAGATACTAGTAGTGGGTTGAAACCACTGACCTGAAAATATAGTGTTATGTGACTACTAGTGCCCCCATTGTTCAAACAAGTTTAGGCCTACAGAAATAGCTGCTGGGATGTGTATTTTAATGATGAAATTGTCGCTTTCCTTTAAAATGAAACATTAATAAAAGAAAATTGAAATTGTTCACATTGATCTTTTTAAACTGTTTCAAATTTCATATCTCAAATGTCGAGTATCAGTTTAGTTTTTACTGAGTCGCTTGAGAAGATCCTGAAATTTGTGCACTGAAGACATTAGCTTGCAGTCTTCTTTGTAGGCATGTTGTGTGTATATATGGCAGTGAGCCTCTTAAGTGTGGGAACTGTTAATATTTATGGGCAGCCTGTTGTTGGAGCCCACAGGTTTATTAATAGTGTGAACTCTTAAGTTGATGTGACCCTATACTATTACAGATGGCAGTATTTTCTAGTTCGTGGAATTTTATCTCGGTTTCTGAATTGCCAAAATCAAAAATAGCCAGATGGATTTTTACAAGTCCCATTTTTAGCAGTGACAGAGCAAAGCATGTAAAACAGTATCACAATCCCATGTACTGTAATAAGTACATTATACAACGCAATATTTAAAGCAGGATAGGGTATGATATATTGTGTTTCTTGTCCTTCCAACAGATTTGATTCTAGAGTGAAGGCTATGGAAGTAGACGAGAGACCTACAGAACAGTACAGTGATATTGGAGGATTAGATAAACAGATACAGGAGGTGGGTATTAACAGTGTGACGTGTGACCTCTTGAGATCTATACTGTGGTGGGCATAGTGCTGTGTCACATTTTAATAAGATGCCATTTTCAAAACCTCATATTCTCAAACGGATTCTGCAATTTGTGAGCCTTTTATCCCACATACTAGTCAAGGGTAGTTGATGAGTCAGTTGCCAGGCTTTTAAAACTCATAGATATCGTACAAAGAGTAGAAATTTTTAAATAAATGTGGCAAAGTTGTCTTTTTGTCAATGTGCGATGGTACATTCAAGTCATCGAAACTGTGACACATGACAGTGTCAGTAAGATGACAACAAACATCCATTTGTGACCCACTACCCCAGCAGGAGCTTGTGAATATTTTTCTTTCTGAAGAAAATTGAAAGGAAAGAGCATAATTAGGGAGGAGTGAGGGGCCATTTTCAAAATCATGGAGCATGCCGAGTCAATGTTTTGGACGTTTTGTGATAGATGTTTACAAGTGGTGTGAGAATCCAGTCTGGGAATGTGTTTGTGGGATTTTCATGGTATTAGAAAAGCTGTTTTCACATGAAGCTCAATGAGATCATTGCAATGAGATAATTTAGATTAGATGACTTTAAATGTTTCGTATTCCGAGAAGGGACTGCAGGGATATAAAATGCCAGGACTCAAGGAGGGGTGGGGGGGGGGGGATGGAGGGAGAAATCTTAACTGAGATGAAGTTGGTTTCCCTTTGAGGTGAGGGATATTAACTTAAATTCAATGTAGTTATTTTGGTCTTGTGTGCACGATGAAAAAGAAATGGTTCACTGCATATTTTATGTATAAAAATACGATGCAGTCTACATATTTTTTCATAAGCTTCCATCATCCATGATTTGTAAACACCTTGCAGGAGGTAATGTGTTCTGTGAATTATGGCTTTTGGAATTAAAATAAAACTGTTGAACATTAATAATATTCACTTCCTTTTACTTCTAGTTAATTGAAGCAGTTGTCTTACCTATGACCCATAAAGAGAGGTTTGAGAACATTGGCATCCAGCCCCCGAAGGGAGTACTACTCTACGGACCACCAGGAACAGGAAAAACTTTACTGGCTAGAGCTTGTGCAGCACAGACAAAGGTGAGAAAACCTCTTTTGAAAAGATACAGTCACATCCTGACCAGTGCTGTAGCAAGACCTGTCTCGAGACCAGAAATTGTCGGTCTCGTCTCTGAGACCGGTCTCGAGTCCCTATGCAAACAGTGTGTAAATCCTGTTGAGAGGCCGGTCTCGACTACAGCACTGATCCTGACTTAGGGCGTGGTTGAAGTAATCTTCAACTAATTTTTCAAAGTTGGAAATATTTTTTGATTTCTATCCTGCATGCTGGATTTACATCTAGTAAGAGCATCTTGAGGATTGGTGTTGCTGCTACTGGCATTGCTGTGACGTGTGCTCATTATCATGTGTGAAGTATAAGTAGTACCATAGAGGAAAAGTCTCCAAGAATATCATTAATGGGCAAACTCAGAGGTGAAATGCTATATGGTTACCGTAATGTATTTATTAGATGTTGCAGTTATAATGTAAAGTTGTTGGCAACCACTTTAGATTATTAGCAACAAGTTGCTACAGTCGCCGGGAACAAAGTAATCTGTACATTTATTACAGTTAGAAATCATTTTCTGTGCAGTTTGTAATTCTCAAAACAATGCTGGTACCATAGGAACCAGACAAATCATATTAGTTATCACTTTCAGGAAGCAAGAATTTCAGCAAAATAATATTGCTAGTATTTTTAAATTTGTGCACAGTTCATTGTGCAGAGTGAATGTAAACACAGGTCTGTTGTATTTGTAGGTAGCTGGTTCATTCACATGCTTTAAACTTTCTTTTTCCAATAGTCCACATTCCTGAAACTGGCTGGACCTCAGCTGGTACAGATGTTTATTGGTGATGGAGCAAAGTTAGTTAGAGATGCCTTTGCCCTGGCCAAGGAGAAACTGCCTGCTATTATATTTATTGATGAACTGGATGCTATTGGCACAAAAAGATTTGACAGTGAAAAGGCTGGAGATCGTGAAGTCCAAAGAACTATGTTGGAACTGCTGAATCAGTTAGATGGTTTTAGTTCATCAGAAGAAATTAAGGTAATTGGATTGCACATATGCTAAAATAATAAAAAAAAATTCTTGTGTGGAAATAGTGTTTGTGTAAGGAGTAGTGGCCATATGGGTAGATTCCTTAAAATCCTTAGCGGTCCCTTAGCCATAATTTGAAACCTCAGTGAAATCTTTCACATCTCCTGTAACTTCCTGTACAAGTCTGTTTTACGATGTTGTAGTACAGTTATCGGTATGCATATTGAGTAAATTAAGGAGTAGTCAACCTCTTGCTTGAATGAAACAGTTCATTGATTTAAGGCAGTGTCACATAGTTATAAAGAGCCCTATTTTAATTGCACAGGAAGAAGGTCAGGTATATTAGTTAATTTTGTGTAGTTAATATTGTGATAACTATATAGATGTCCTTTGTAGGTAAAGTCATATCCCTTGGAAAAATATTAGAGACAAAATGGTGGAATGATTGTATTTTATCATTTCAACAGGTAATTGCAGCCACAAACCGAGTAGACATCTTGGATCCTGCTCTTCTCAGATCTGGTCGACTTGATAGGAAAATTGAATTCCCTTCTCCAACAGAGGAAGCCAGAGCTCGTATTATGCAAATTCACTCTCGTAAAATGAATGTTGGGTAAGTACATCTAAAAAGTGGTAAAGGAACAACATTATAGTAATCTTAGTAATTTTGTGAGCGTTTTACCACAGACAAAAGAAAATCCAAACTTCACAACCCTTACAGTAATGCTATGCAGTTACTTGACAGCACTGGTTGAGATATGAAGGTAGGCCTTAGCAGAGAAGTTAACAGTTCTCCAGTATGTTATGTTAACATTTGAAAACAAAGGTGAAGTCACTCTTTATTATCCCTGGAGAGTAAGAGGTCCTGGTGGTGAACACAGTTAAAGAAAGGGACCAAGTTAAACAGTCAGGGAAGGATTTGTACAGAGTTTTAAAAGCATGGAGTAAAATCATACCCTTGTGAAAATTTTTGTGGAGATTATAGACTTGGCTCTTCAGGGATTTTAAGGATGCAAAGGCGTATTATTGTGATCAGTTTTTGGTAAAGGTTATGTAGATAGGTCTTCCCACCTTTAGACCTATCTACCATCTCGGTGTAGTTACTATGTGTGTCAGATGTCACTGATTGATAAACCAGGAATGTGCCATGTGTACAGATGACAACTTTCTAAATGAATACTTTTGTGTGGGCATAAGGGGTGATCAAGTGAACTTAAACCCATCAATTGGTAATGTGTGGCTTCATTTAGCAGTAATTCTACTTATGTCTTTCCAGATTTAATTAGAATTGTGTCTTATAAAAGATGATTTGTAAAATCTTTAAAGTATATAAATGTGCATGTTAGTGTTTTAAGTAAACTTCTGTTCACAAGCAAGCATGGCCCATTCATTCCACTTCTTTACCCAATTAGCGGAAAATTGTCAGTGGCTTTTGGTAAACGCAGGGTTCAAAATAAGCTTGAAAAGGGGCACAACCAAAATGATCAAATTGGCTGTTGGTCTATGTTATTTCATAGGATATTGACAGAGGGGCACCACGGCCATCAGTAAGGGCCTGACAGCCACGGCTGTTGGTGCTGCCGGTTATTGTGAGCCCTGTAAACGTTTATTCAGCAGTAGACGGATGCTTCATTCTTGGGGAATGTTTCACTCTCAGTCTGCTTCATGTCACGTGGGTGTGGGTAGGGTTGGGGTTAGGGAAGATTTAACCATCTCTCACTCTAGATATACTTACCAACTGCTGTGTTTACAGTCTGAGATGTGTACAGGTTGGTAAAATGTTGAAGAATAGCCACACAGTGATCCTAACTTGTGAACAGTCTTGAAGACTGTGTCAAAATTTCCAGTTTTCTCTCCTCCCACGTACCGGATTTTCAAATAAAAAAAATCCAACCATAATTATATAGAGAGGATACTAGTTTTTCCTAGATAGTTGTTTTATTTTTGATATGTAACTATTAATTTAAGTAAATGGGCTGAGTACTTCACACATTTTTGTGCGACAGTATGTGAGCGTAATGACTCAATTCTATTGCTGTATTTGTTAAGTTTATCATCACATACTTACTGTAATTGTCTTTTGTTCCCTGTTTCAGAGCTGATGTTAATTTTGAAGAATTAGCTAGGTGTACAGATGACTTCAATGGAGCACAGTGTAAAGCAGTTTGTGTTGAAGCTGTAAGTACTAAAACTCTCAGCTGTCCTGAAAAACATTCTTGTCCGTAATGTGAAATAGCGTGAACTTTGAATTTTCATTGAAAGTGTATTTTAATATCACATAATTCATGTAATAAATTGAAAAGCAAGATGCATGAGATTTGATGTTAAATTATTTTACTCAAACCTGCATGCTTTGGTGAGCAGGAATAGGCAGTATGCATCTCAAATTTTATGTCACACAATTCCCTGTATTAGCATAGTTTTGCACTTGTGTGGCCAATGCAGAAGTGACATTCTATCACTACTGCTAAATTGTGGTGGGATTTTAGTCATGTATAAGAGGGCAATGGTCATCAGATGGCAGGTTTCCATGTGTACATTTTCCCATATTTTAAGAAGGGTAACTTTTAGAAGTCTTATAATTTATATATCCTCTACGCACATTGAGTAAAAAAACAATATTAATTTTGGTTGACAGCCTATGTCATGTGGGTTAAACATGTGAAATCATTGAAGGGTAATGGAAATCAAGAGGGGTTGCTTAAACATTTTCATTCTTAGAATTGGTGTGCTTCCAGTGCACTTTGGTGGAGGTCAAAGGTCATGATGGGTCAGCAGATGTGTGATTGAAAGTACTGTGTAATGGCAATGTCTCAAGAACTTAAGTTGCCCTTGAAATACAATAAGGGTAGGGTACACATGAATGTGTCTTTACTAGGGCTGCGACAGTTAAACGGTTAACCGACCGATTGATCGGTTAAACGACCGCCAAACGTTGTTTTGTTTAACCGTTTTTGCATCCTGATAAATCTAAAAAGACCTTTATAATGTCAGTTGCACAGTCTGCATTGCGTTGCTTTGACTGTTATATCGATCTGTTCGCCCCATGATCTGGGAGTGGTTTGCCGAAATAATGTGACAATAAACTCTTTCACGAAACTTTTGAAAAGGATTAAAATTATCAAGGGCGCAGGGATTAAACTATGCAGTGCATGCTACAACAATCCACCATACCTTTTAAAAGTGTGTAGCACCGTAAACTTGATAGATAAGACTAAAAAAGTTACCTCTAGATGGCAGAAAAATATATGCTTAATATCGTTCAAGATAAATGCACTTCAGGAATTTTCCCTGGCTTAACTTCCAAGGTTACGTGTTTACAGTTCATCAGTCTCAAAACATATGCAGTCTCCACAAAATAGTGACCAAGCTATGTAGTCCTGGGCTTAATTATGCAACCCTGGCTTGCAAGCCTTGTAGGCGCAACTAAAATATTTGTAACTACGTTAGCCTCCCCATTTAAGCTAACTTAATAATTTTAACAAAAACTGATTAAACATTTTTCATAATTTTTTCAACGTTACTATAATTCCTGGAAAAGTTTCAACCCCCAAATTCGCAAAGATGAGTGAAATTCTTTCGGCCATTTCATTTATTAACCCCAAATTATAAAATATGGAGCATTCCAGTGGTGAACTTCATGAATAATCATATTACTTTCGAACATAATTAGCACAGTTCGTTGGACTTGCTGAACGAACCGGGGCACTTCACTTACATGCATTGTACAGTACAGTACAGTATTTGTAATTAGCAGAGCTGATTGAGCTTGCTGAACGAACCGGGCCGGCTGGCCAGCCATGTGCTTCGCTGCTTCGCACGTTGCATGAACGATCGTTCATGACATACCGTACGTACATTGTACTGTACAGTATTGCGTACGAGACAACTATGCCCGAGTCCCGTTATAACATAAAGTTTGAGGGTAGCTGCCGTTATCGAAAGTTTTGCCGTTCATAATTACGAAGAAACTGGTATTTTCAGTAGGTATTTGGTAAAAAGGCATGCGATGTAAGACAAGTTAAAATTCAATGTTACAATTTTTTACGGAGCATGCGGTAATACATATGGGTAAAAATTTTCACACCTTTACGACATAACGGTGCTGGAATTCTTTGCAGACACACGTATATTATGTATGAATTGCAGCAAGGTCACAAGGCACACTATAGTACACTGTATGTGGTACGTTTGTACTCGACACTGCTCTGGGCGTGTGTGATACTGTATCGCTATAGCCAGAGAAGTGTGTCTTGAACTGCGATAATGCCAGTGATATCCATAGGCTTCTCGTCTTACGGTGCTATGTTAGACCGCAAAAATCTCGAAAACGGTAATCAGTGGCATAACAAAAAGTATGCATATTTGTGAAAAGTTTGAATAAATGCGTGATTCGCCCATGTGTACGGACTGCTTGCCAAAACATCGCAACTAATGCAAACGTTTTAACTTGCACGCTACTTCGACAATCATCACTACCGGCGCCATTTTAAGTGTAGAAACTTTGGTATTTAATATGGTGGCGCTCTTCAGAAATGTTTATTTTGTTTATATTGACTTGTTTTTATTTCCGGTTAACCGTTAACCGTTCGGTTAATAAAAACGGTTAAACGAATAGTGAATTAACCGGAAATACACAGCCCTAGTCTTTACCTTTGTAGTTTTCAATAGTGCGTGTATTAGCATGGTAATAGTAAACACTTGAAGGTCTCGTTCCCCACGAATGGGTAGCGTGTACATTACAAACAATAAAAAGTGCCATATTGTGTTTGGGGATATAACAGTTGTCTGATACCAGGACCAATGACAAACATCTGATTTGAGTATACTGTAATGATTTTGTAGAACAAAGTTAAATTTTTAATAAAGGTTTTGTTTTGTTGGTGGACATCTACCAGAAATTAGTAGAATGAGTTTGTAAAAATCTCAGAGCAGTCGTGCATTCTGTTAGCTTTATTATTATTATGAGGATTGTATTTCCTTTGTTTCACAGGGAATGATTGCTCTCAGGAGAGGAGCCACAGAACTTTCTCATGAAGACTATATGGATGGTATTCTGGAAGTACAGTCAAAGAAGAAAGCAAACTTAAACTACTATGCTTAAGAGAGGGCGACATTTAAATATAAATATCAGGAAGGAAACTCACAGCAAGAAAAGCTTTATTCTGAAGCTGTCTGTAAATTATCAGAGGAGAATACTGATACCACATGAGAGCATTTCTTAAGCTTCATAGAAGTATTTTCCATCACCAGTTTAAGATAAAGCTGGAGTGCATTGAATTCTGTTCACATAAAATGGTGGAAGCTTTGTGAACACATTTTCCTTCTTTCAAAATGGTCCTTAATCCTGTTGTATGTGACTAAGTGGGGGATGTAGTAAGAAGAAGGGTACAGTTAGTTTGCACATTTATGTGAGCTATCCTACTGTTGATGCAATGAGCTGTAGGACAAGCAAACCCCTGTATGTACTAACATATGCCTAATTGATTCATGTACATGCAATTTTAATTTACAGTACCGTAAGCAAAAAATGTGTGAACATTTATGTATTGAATTGCATTGCGTTTGTTGGCCCTTCAAAAAAGCACTTGCGTCAACGAATTTGACGTCCTGACCTTAGCTACTAGCTCCCTATAAAAATCTGTCGTAAATACTTCTCATGCAATGCAGAATAGCATCAATACTTGTGTAAGGAAGTCAACTTCAAATGGTAAGCATGTTGACTTAAGCTCATAGCCAAAGGGGGGGGGGGGGGGAGGGGGGTGGCAGGAGGAGCAAAACCCTCCTTGGAAAATTTTTGGCCTCCCTAGGAAATTCAAAATTACCCTTGCCTGAATGCATCATAGTATATCTTGCCCTCATGTATTTTGCCCCCCCCCCCACCGGAAGTTACCTCAAGATCCTCCACCACCCCACCCCTTTGGTACCTTGTCTGGCTAAGAGACTTGGTTGACTATTAGAATATGCAAACCTGTGTATTGTCCTGATGACAAATTACAGTTACAGAGAGGAATGAATGTGTTATTGTATTTAGACTAAATCTGTAGCAAAGATATTCTACAAGTGACTGCGTTGGACCCTTGTGATGAAGTTTTTACTGGAAGATGAACAAGAGTCATGACTTGCAGTGAAATATGTAACCAGGAAACCAGAAATGGAATATGTACCATGTGACATTTGCTGCTCAAAGCAGTCAAAATTTATTCTGTCATATTTTAATGAGGGTAACAATAACCTAAAAATTAGGTGAAGTTGGACATGTTGGTTTAGATGATTCTCTTTTTAAATACTTGCATGACACCAAAAGACATGGCCTGGATGTAACTTTGGTACTATACTTAGACTGGTCAACAATGATCACTCTAAGTAGCACAGTAATAGACCCTTTTCCAAATACCAATTACAAAGGATTGTGGGATAGAGTTTTGGCGTGCGTCGTTATTTACTACATTAAAGTGTCATTGACAAAAACGACGTGTACCAAACTCTTTGTAATTGTTATTTGGAAAAGGGTCTATGGTACATTGACTATTTACTGAGATTTTTCATGTGCTATATTTGTGTATGTTTTTGGGACTCAAACTTGGTCTAGCTGCTACAACTGTAAAATTTCTCCTTTTTAGGAACCTTTATGATAATAGTACATTGGCCAATTACTGACAATTTCATCTGTTTTGGGGACTCATGCCTCTAAGGACTCAAACAGTATTCTCATAAAATTAATATGTATGAATTGGTGACCGCACTTTTACCTGTTGTTGTAGGTTGGGATGACCTATTACTGTGTCAAGAGCCTACGAAGAAAATGAGGTTGTAGAAAAGTAGCACACAAATGTATAGAGGGATTCTTTCTTCAAACCCTTGATAGTGAAGGGCCTTCATACCCCTCCATCCTGGCCAGGTTTGTAGATTATGTTTCACGTGTGAAATCAGTTCTACTCCACATAACCTCTTCATCAATCACGCAGTATTTACATAGTCTTGGACAGTTTTCTTGCTGCAGTTCAGGATTTGAAGGGTTTTTTTTTTATTTTATTTTGTTTTGTGTAATATGAAATGTCCTTGTTGCTTTACTGAAAGCAGTAGGAATCAGATGTGACTGTTGTGTTGATACAAAGTTGGTATATGTTGGTAGTGTAGGCACCCTCAGTTTGGGCCCTAGCAATTTCGTGTAGTAGTGCAGTTTCCATCCATTGTTTCTTGATAAACCCTTCAAGAGCATATTTAAGTCATCCCAGCCTTACATAGACATATATCTTGAAGCCAATCTTCACAATCTCTTCTCAATTTTTGGGGAAAAGTACATTTCATGTTTCCAAACATAAACTCTATATTCAAGATAAACCTGTGCGGGCAGGGAGGGAGGGAGGGAGGGGGTGTTTTATGGGTGAAAAGGGTTCAGATCATCACCTTTAGAGTCTCTGTGAGAGTGACAAGTTAATTACTCAGTGGGCATAATTGAGTAAACAAATGTATTAGTTGTGAAGTCCTTACTTTTGTCAAGCTTTTATTGAATAAAACCAATTCAACAATCATAATCTTGCATGTCTGCTGTACCGTGTCACATTTTTGCAAGTATTTGGAGAAGTGTAAATTTATGCTTCGATCAATGTAGGCCTTGCACTATTGCAGTCGTAAGAGTGGCGGTAGGCCTTGTAAATGAGGCTGCTGCTAGCATACACATGTATTTTAGTCATCCCAGCGAGGATTTCAAAGGCAGTAGTACTGGGCTGCTAGAATTTTTTTAATTCATTGAAATGCCAGTAAAATAAAAGAACACGATCCTTTCATGCGTTGATGAAATTCATGTTATTATATCAGTCCTGAAAGATTTAATAAGCATTTTCAAAGTTTGCAGAGAAGTCATATATTGGCACGCAGGTTAAGTTACCTACCAATTTTGACTTTCTTCTGCCGTAAAGTTAATGATTATTCTTTACCAAAACTTGGAACCAAGTGATTACTTATAACAACCCACCATTTGAACCGTTACCTCAATCAACGTTCGGTCAACCCGGCGGATGTACTCCTGCACCTATATTGGCTGCACTCTTAATGGTATGTACGTGAAAAAGAAGCGCACATATTCCGCACCTGCTACGAAGGAAACATTCCTTCAGTCCAGCCTTCTGACCTGGCATGTACATTGATCTCAAACAGTCCCAACCCAGATTTTACGATCGATCAAGTCTTAGGACATAGGTTATGCATTGAGGTGTCGGTAGTACAGACAGCTGTGAAACGGAGTGTACCCGACAGTGTTGGTAGCTATTGCCGTCTGTATGCAATGGCACTGTCGGAGGCTAGCTAGGGAGGAAATGGGTTAGGTGGCGGCAGGGGCGGCGATTTGTTCTCAGTATTGGGGGGGGGCATGACCCCATTTTCAAATTATTTACTGTGAAAAATCAAGGTCAATGGGCGATTTCTCAAATGTGGCGGGGGAACATGATGCCGCCCACGGGATCGCCGTCCATGGGTGGCGGAAGTTAGCCAGCGGTGCCACCTATGGATTTTGGTACTGAATGTTCGCAATTTCTTTGTTTTTTGTTGGAACTTTTTTGGCCTCTGGGATATATTTTTATGCCCAATATTCCCTTCAATTATGTTCTACTGATCTCCGTGCCATTAAAAGTAGATTGTTAGTAAGACACATCAATTTTGAAAACTGAATTTTTTGCATTGTGATATATACATGATCGTCAATCCTGGGGGGAGGTGGGGGAGGGGAAGGGGGCACGTTCCCCGCACATTTCGATGGATGGGGACACAATATCAAATGCCCCCCCCTACATTTCATAACTTGAGAGTAGTGCCGTGGCTGTATTTGATAAGGGCCTACGTGTCTCAGCATTCTGCACCCATATCATCGTATATGAGAAGTTCAGTCCCATGAAAAGTGCCCGACGGCACCTGTTTTTGTTCTCAAGAGAAAAATTTCTCTAATAAGAACCCCAAATCTTCGGCGCGCCACGAGCGCTAAGGAGTCTCTCCAGTTTCTTCAATAATCCCATTCCACATGGCTAGATAAGTCCTGGCCTGTCAACCTTGTCAAGTAACATTAGGCACAGTACACAGCTAGGTTATGTAGAGGTCGTAAATCTCCTCCCTTATCACAAAGCCTAATCCAGTGGCGTAGCTAGAGGGGGGCAGGGGGGCGGTCGCCCCCCCACAAAGCCTTTGAAGGCCTCTGTCGGAAATTTCTAGTGTCTGTCGGAAATAAATTAAAAAAGTTCATTTGAAACACAGCACCTGTTATGTTTTTAAGCAGAATTAGACATCGAAATGTCAACGTGTAAATCAAAATTCGCCCGGAAAGCAAAAAAAAAAAAAAAAAAAAAAAAAAAACGCCCCCCACATAATTACACATCGAAATGGTCTCAAATTGCCCGGAAACCAAAAAAAAAAAAAAAAAAAAAAAAGAGGTCCACAGATAAGAGTCTGTCGGAAATTTTTGCTTTTGCCCCCCGCAAAAAATGTCTAGCTACGCCACTGGCCTAATCGTTGTTGCCTTGTGTGTGTCATGCGGTAGGTCAGTTGGTGAGCGACTCACGGAGCAACAGTGCCGTAGCTATATATATTTTTTTTGGGGGGGGGTGCAAAAGCAAAATAATTCCGACAGACTATTATCTTGAAGTAATGATGTACTATCTGTGCGTAGCGCCACCATCTCTGGCGTGTAGCGCGCGGAAAAAAAAAATAGATTAAAACATCTCCGAGATTGCCTTTATTGACACTGACTTCCAGACCTAGTCATGCAGTAACCATTTCGATGTGTAATTCTGCTTGAAAACATAAGAACTGTTGTAAGTGTTTCAAATGAATTGTTTTTATTTCTTTCCGACAGGGACCAGAAATTTCCGACAGAGGCCTTCGGAGGCTTTGGGGGGTGGGGGGGGGAGGGTGACCTCCCCCTTCCTCCCTCTAGCTGCGCCACTGCGGAGCAATGTTTGACTATTTCATCTGGTAGTCCAGGTGGTTTGACATAATGTATGTTATCCCTGATGCGGTCTACAACTCCTAGCCTACATTTTCTATGTTTTTTCTTTTTGTTTTTAATGATTGCAAAAGTTTTTTGTGTAAGCCTTCCAAAAATTTTCGCGCGCTTTGCAGTTTTAAGATTCAGACTCGAAAGAACGTTAAACTATCAGTGCGCAACTCGACTTTCGAAGCATTAAGTGATATTGTGCAAAATATACCCTGCAATAGCATGTGATATTTAGGCTCCTTCATATTGCCTTCTCATCACCCCCTCGACATACGGGCTGTCGGAACTTGGGGTCTCTGTCATGACCCGGCCACCCTGTCGGGAAAAAAAAAATTCTGTCGCTACCCATGGTCGGTTTACTTTGGCTTTCAAAAAGCTGAGGGTCATTTCTGCGGTAAAACCCAAAATTTTCGGTACGCTTTGCCCACTCTTCCTCAGTTCCGTTATAGCTAATAAAGTACAAAACCTTACCATCTTTTCAAGTACCGGTAACTCAATAAGTAAAATACATGGATTTAGGTAAATGTCAGAAATTTCATCTCATTTCTCTAATCTTAGTACAGGTTCATTTGTGTCTGTCGTCGGCGGTACGACTAGTGACTCGAGGAGGGAAGTACAATGTAAGTTGTGCCCGACAATGCCCGGAAAATTGACCTATATAAGCTTTAAATAAGTACAGATTCTTTTTAGTGTAGGCTAACCCAAAAATTTTCGCCTGCTTCGCGCGCTTTTCATCAGCGCGGAGCTATTTTCCTCTAGCATATGCAAACTTTGTTCATTTATGCCCCACAATTGCATGGCACGGTACACAGGTTTTCTTCAAATCCCGGCCCTCGACGGTATCCTGGCTGTCGGAGCTTCGGGTCGCTGCCCTCCCCCGGGAAAATCCTGGTACCATCCCTGGGGGATGGGAATTAAAGTTTTCCATCATATTATATGACTTGTATATGTGTTATGAAGCATTGGGCTACAAAAATGGGAGCTTGACTTTTTTGGAGGGCGGCAACTATTTTTAATTGGCGACCATTTTCACTCGGGGGGCGGGTCGCCCATCTAAAACCCCTTGCGGGGAACACCGGAATCTAGTATAAAAAGAAGCAAAATATAGCACCATATTGCATCTAAGCCCCTTGAGACAGTAAAAATTCAAAACGGGGAGGGGGCACCCCTTCCTTTAAACCCCTCCCCCATGAGGACAAGAATGGGAACGATGAGTCGACTTTGCTTCCCAATACACACACACACACACACACACACACACACACACACACACACACACAAAGGCTACTCCCCTGAATTTACAGAAAATTTTAACAGTGTAGCGACGTAACAAAGGGGGGAAGGGACCAAGTCAATCGAAAACAAAAGTAAAATGTTTGGTGATAGGATGTCTGTCCATACAATAGCGTTGTTACTGTGACAAAGGGTGGGAACAGGGCCGTCGCGACCCAGTTGCGACTGGGTTGTGGGGGATGACTCGCCCTTTCCCCCGAGTTCGTCAGAAGACGATAGTAGGAAAATCTGAAATTGTGCACTTGGAATTTCTGATATCTCAGTCTGGCACATTTTCCGCCTGAGCCTATTTCAACTTTGTATGTATTTTCCAACTAGAATAAGTGAGGATCCTGCCAAACGTTATTTTCCTCACGTAAAATCAAATCAAAGCTGTCCTTTGCCGTCTTATTTAATGAAAGATTTCGGCGCGCTTCGCGCGCATGCGTTGTGGTTTGTCCTCCATCTCATTACCATTATGAAGGTAACTATATATGAAACTATTGATCACAACACTCATGCGAAAAACAGAAATACATCTCCAAACATATTGAGGTGCCTCGCATCAATATATTAAATCTAATTTGCAGCATGATGTGGGAAGTTTAAAGTACGTATTTGCCGTTATACATTTTTCAAAAAATTTTACCGAGCTCTCCCCGCGCAGCCCATTGTCGGTATATATAGACGGTGATTGTTAATACACTTACGACGAAAAAGCATTCTGTTAGTCCGTCACCCCTTTTGCTAAACCTATCAGGGAGTTCTAATATCGTCTTCCTGCACCTATTCTCTATTGCTGAAAGCTGTTCGTCTAGACTTTGGGATAAAAAAATTCCCATTTTGGGGGAAGACCTTAGGTCATGGCCTTAGACCTTAGGCCATGGCCTAAGGTCTTCATGCGACTATTCAATACAGCGTTAATTGATTCACTCATTCATACAAAGTCGCTAGGTAGAGGGACGTAGCGACTTTATATGAATGGGTCCAATCCACGCTATATTAAATAGTGGCACAGAGACCTTAGGCCATTTTTCCTCTAAACATAAGCACTTGCCTTACACTAAGCTACGTCACTCGACAATACTCAATACTACATGGGACGCGTTCCTATGACGTAACAATCACACTAGGTAGCGGCCATTTTGCTTTTTTGCCTTCTTTATTGACCTGAATTCAAAAGAAATATTTTTAAAAAATAGTTCCGAATATTCATCATAAAATATGGTCAGATATAAAGGGCAACTATGTCAAAAGTATTTTTAATGATTATTTTTCTTATTACTTTTACATATTATATTCATATTGGGACCATTTTGCTGTTTCCACCATCTGGGTTAGCCTAGGTTGCTGCATAAAATATCAAAAATCATGTTTTCAATTTTAAGTAGGCCTACAATTTTCTACAAAGACATTCGGGGTTTTTGATTAAAACCCCGGTTTTTACTGCGGATTATTTGCTGTGATTTTTCGATAATATTTTATATTCTAATTTTTGTAGGGAATTTTTCTGTGTTGTTATTACTTCCACTGTGCTTTTCCGCCATAGTGGCCGAAACAAAATTTTTATTATTTTTTCCTCTATTTCGTTTTTTGCAGCCGTTTTGAATAAGTGAGATCCAAAATATTTGCTGTTACTACACGATTTCGTGTTCAGGGGTCCAAATGGTTTCCAAGAAATATTGGGCCAGAGACGCAGTTTCGGGGGCGGGGTGGGGAATGCCCGTGAAGTGCCTCTGGGCCATGGCCTAGTTGTTGCTATGCCATTAGGCCTATCGTTCTCTCAGTCCTAAACGTAGGCCTATTTGTTCGGCATTATTCTGTGACGCAACTTTCTAGACGGAAAAAGCCGGGATATGTTGTAACATATGGTGTAACATATGGTCACATGCTAGTTGCACTTTGCAACAACCACATTACTTATTCACCTTTGTGTACTTCCGGTTGTGCTTGTATGCACTCACGAATCACATTCCAATACCCGGACAGTCTTGTCCAAGCCAGCGACCTGTAAATACATATCCGTTCCTTACTTAATAATAAACCCACGTGTCTGTGTCATCTTTACCGAAGTCCCAAGTCTTCACATGGTGTCAGAAGTCGGTACTAGAACTTAACCTTTCACAATGGATCAAATGAAACAACCTGGAGTTTTAAGCATCCACGGCAATTTGTCGGAAAACTGGAGAAAGTGGAAGCAAATATTTGAGCTTTATATGGAAGCCAGTGGACACAGCAAAAAAGAAGAAAGTGTGAAAACTGCCATTCTTCTCAATCTCTCAGGAGAGGATGCAGTCGAAATTTATAATTCTTTCAAGTGAGACAAGGAAGAGGACAGCAAAATTCTCGAAGAAGTTTTGAAAAAATTCGAGAGTTATTGCAATCCACGAAAAAATGTTGCGTGGGAGAGACATGTGTTCAATACACGTGTACAGCAACCATCAGAGTCCATCGATCAGTACGTCACGGACCTTAAACTTAAATCTAAAAGTTGCGAATTCGGACCTTTAAGAGACGACCTTATTCGTGATCGTATCGTTTGTGGAATAAGGGACGATAAGGGACGTCAACCGCCGACTCCTAAGAGAAGCGAAGCTTACCCTACAGACTGCACTCGATATTTGCAGGGCTAGTGAAGTAACTCTCACACAAATGAAAACCCTCTCCTCGGAGAAAGCAGTTTTGGTTGCTGCGAAAAGTACTCGCAGTAGGCCTACTTCAAAGCCAGGCAAAAACACATCACATAAAAGTTTGTGTGGAAGGTGTGGCAATAAACGCCATCGTAGCGAAGAGGACTGCCCCGCTATGGGAGAACTTTGCAGAAACTGCAAAAGACCAAATCATTTCGCGAAAGTTTGTCGCACGAAAAAAGATAAAGGACAATATTCGGCTGGCAGAAATGTGAGTAGTGTTCAGCAAATGGACAATGATGATACTATAGACGGAAACGAATTCTTCGTTGGGGTAACGAATACACCAGGTAAACCCCTTAAGAACAATTCATGGACAGTCAACTTGTCTCTAGAAAGTAAAACAGTAACGGTGCAAATCGACACGGGAGCCCAGTGTAATGTAATGTCACAGAAGACTTATTCAACACTTAGTAAAGAAAGGTTGATTAAGGTTAAGGACAATCTAGTAGGATTTGGAGGACAAAAGCTTCGCCCAATTGGACGCACACAGTTAGAATGTTCCTACAAAAGTAAATTCTATGTGTTGGAGTTCTTTGTTACAAAGGAAAATGTGCCAACATTATTGGGGCAAGACTCATTAGAAGAACTCAATCTGGTGAAGCGCATTTATTCCGCAAAAAGCGAAACAGTGGATATAATGAGCGAATTTGACGATGTTTTCACTGGGCTAGGATGTGTTAAAGACGTCATACATCATATTATGGTAGACCCGGATGTACCTCCAGTGGTCCATCCTCCAAGGAAAGTTCCAGTCGCCCTACGAGCAAAAGTTAAAGAAGAACTAAAAAGAATGGGAGAACTGGACGTAATAGAAAAAGTAACCAGTCCTATACAATGGGTGAGCAGTATGGTGAGCATACTCAAGAACGACAAAGTCCGCATTTGTCTAGACCCAAAGGACTTAAATAAAGCTATTCGTAGGGAACATTTTCCCATGAGAACAGTCGAAGACGTTGTGTCTCAGATGCCAAACGCGAAAGTTTTTTCCGTTCTGGACGCGAGTTCGGGATTTTGGCAAATTAAGTTGGACAAAGAAAGTTCAAAGCTATGTACCTTCAATTCCCCTAACGGGCGGTATATGTTTAAGCGTCTACCTTTCGGAATTTCTTCAGCCCCCGAAGTCTTCCAGAGTGTCATGTCGCAAGTTTTTGACCGTATCGAGGGCGTGGAGATAGTGGCTGACGATATTCTCGTATGGGGGGAAGACGACAACCACCACGAACATCGACTAAGGCAAGTTCTGGAGAGAGCTAGACAAATGAACGTTAAGCTAAATAAATCAAAATGTCAATTACGAAAATCAGAAATAGCTTATTTAGGACATGTTGTTGGTAAAGAAGGCTTAAAAATTGACCAAGAAAAAGTCAGAGCCATTACCGAAATGGAAGCTCCGACCGACAAGGCAGGTCTTCAGAGATTCATGGGTATGGTTACTTATGTTTCTAAATTTATTCCTAATTTATCGCAAGTAAGCGCACCTCTAAGAACCTTGTTGAAAAAAGATGTTCAGTGGCATTGGGAAGAAAATCAAGAAGAAAGTTTTCAAAATATTAAAAGTATAGTAAGCAATACACCGGTATTAAAATTATTTGACGTTACGAAACCAGTAACGCTATCAGTCGACGCAAGTTCTCAAGGCTTGGGTGCCGTCATTTTACAAGACGACCAACCCGTTGCATATGCATCTAGAGCACTGACGACAAGTCAGAAAAAATTACGCTCAAATAGAGAAGGAAATGTTAGCAATTGTGTTTGGGTGTGAAAAATTTCACGATTTCTTATTTGGTCAAGAAAGAGTGACTGTAGAGTCAGACCATAAGCCACTTGAAGCGATTTTCAAAAAGTCATTACATGAAACACCACACAGATTGCAACAAATGTTATTACGTATTCAGAAATATCCTCTAAATGTAATGTATAAACCAGGTACTGATATTCCTATCGCGGATGCGTTGTCAAGGGCATTCTGACAGAAGAAAATAATTGCCAAAATGAGAATGATTTTGAAATTGACATAATTCAATTGATGCCTATTTCTGAAGCAAAGTTTAAGGAGTTGCGCAGTTGCGCAGTTTGCCCACCAATACAACTTTGAACATATGACGTCAAGTCCTTACCACCCCCAATCAAATGGGATGGCAGAAAGAAGTGTACAGACAGTCAAATCGTTACTACGGAAAGCACTCGACGATAACAATGACCCCTACTTGGCACTTCTAGACTTTCGTAACACACCTCGTGATGACACACTAGGATCACCCGCACAGAGGTTATTCGGTAGAAGAACAAAGACATTAATACCGACTTCAAGAAAACTTCTTGAACCGAAAACTATCCACCCACAACAGGTGACTCAAGGACTGACAAAAAGGAGACAAAAGCAAAAAGTTTACTTCGACAGGAATACCAGGAAGTTACCACAACTAAAGATAGGCGACTCAGTAAGAGTACAAACAGACAGAGGGTGGTTTCCCGCAATCGTTAAAGGGACCGCATCAACTCCGCGATCGTACATTGTACAAACACCAGACGGTGCGAGGTATACACGTAATCGCAAACACTTACGACAGACGAACGAAACTTTTGTTGAAGAAGATGACTTAAGCTAGCCGTACACTACACGACTTAGCACACCGCAACCAAACTCGATCGTCGGGTCACCACCAGTCGTGAGTTGTGCAAGAGTTTAAGACTGCGATTGGCAGTTTTAAGATCAGTTTTAAGTCGCGCCGACTTCAGTCGGGAAGAACCAACATGTTCGTTCTTCCCGACTGAAGTCGGCGCGACTTAAAACTGGTTCTAAAACTTCCAGTCGCAGTCATAAACTCATGCACACTATACGACTGTTGGAGATCCGACGATCGAGTTGAGTTGCGGTGTGCAAAGTCGTGCAGTGTACGGCTGGCTTTAGAACCCTTTTCACAGGACACCGACTCGGGTACGACTGAAACTAGGCCGACCACAAAACGAAAACGACAAAGACCGTTTTGGCACAAAGACTATGTTATGACTTAGATAATTCCCCGTGACATAGCTGTGGTATTTATTGTTAATGTTTTAAGACAATGCTCGTAATTGATACTGACAGCTGTTTTTATGTAGTTTGTAAAATTGTAAGGTTAATGACCAGTAGTGAATGCCTCCTGAGTTATTTCAAAGAATTGAGGGTTAAACCAAAGATGTTCTTTCATCTTCTAAAAAGGGGAGATGTAACATATGGTGTAACATATGGTCACATGCTAGTTGCACTTTGCAACAGACACATTACTTATTCACCATTGTGTACTTCCGGTTGTATGCTTGTATGCACTCACGAATCACATTCCAATACCCGGACAGTCTTGTCCAAGCCAGCGACCTGTAAATACATATCCGTTCCTTACTTAATAATAAACCCACGTGTCTGTGTCATCTTTACCGAAGTCCCAAGTCTTCACATATGTTCTTTCACGCTTCTTTCTTTCATATATAGAGTGAAATATGATTTTAAGCATTAACCCACCACCGGAGGCGGAAACTACAAAGCTTCCTACTTTTGAGATGTCCACATGAACGCGAACTCAATAAGACCCCCATATTGAACGTCACCCATGTAGGCCTCCGTCAGTGTAAGTACAGCGACCACCGTACATTATGTGCTCCACATGGAGCGAATCGTTCATTCCACATATAGAAAATATGAAGTAGGCCAACTATTGCAATATTGAGGTACCGCTGTGTTTTCCGTAGAAACATGCACTACCTGAAGAGGAAAGCAAACACGAAGACCGAGCAAAGGCTCACCCTAATAACCTTTTTACAATTCACAAACTATAAAACTCAATCGTGTTCAAACACCTGCTGTATGAAGGCCTATGATGTGTTAACGAGAAAGAACTTCAACATGCTATAATGCGGCATCGATTACATATACACAGACCCTAGCATGTGCTTCCACATTAGTCATGGAGCTGTTCCTTAACCTTCTAGCCTACAGTCTATTCTGGTTGGTGATGGTCTCAGTGTCAGGCGCGGATCCAGACTTTTGGAAAGTGGGGGGGGGGGGTGGGGGGGGGATCAGGCTGAAAGCCCCCTTGAACATTCTCCTAGATTAAAATAACATGCTAATTTTCGCGTATTTGTTGTCGTTAATGTGGCGAAAAAGGGGGTGGCTGAAGCCGGGACCCCCCCCTTTTAGATCCCCGCCTGAGTGTCTCTTAGAAACATAGCTCATTTTTGGAGCAGAACTCCTGATAACGTATAATTATTGCCTTTCCGGCTGTTCGCCAAAGATTCCAGGGGACCCTGGAAAAAAGTATCAAAGCATAGTCACCTGCAACTTTCCGGTAAGTCTCAGAGACACTCCGTATCATATTCTTCACTCGACTACTCGCCCACAGACGCTAATATTATATTTTGGGAATACCCGCTCATTGCACAACATGCTAGACAGGAAGGTGTCCTATATCCGCATACAATGCTTCCACAGTAAACGATCTTTCCGCATACTTTTCATGCGTAAAATTTTTGGGAGACACTTTGTGTAGGTCATGCCATCCTCAAACCGACTCAGGTGAATAGACACCTAACGGAATAGGACGGGCTGGTGGTTTTTTACGCCCGCCCTAGGTTCGTTGCACTTTGTCCTCGTGCAGGTCTGTTTGGTTCCCATGATCAGTTGAGCGTATCCTTTTAGAAATGTGTTATCTTTCTTGCCTCGTCAGTTGTACGTTTTCTCACCTTGTTAATGGGTTTAAACCTGAAACGTTATAATTTAATAAAACTACTCTTTGCATAGTATCTACCATGTTTACTACATGGTTTAAACTTGAAGTACATGTTAAATTAAGAGGAAAATATTCACTTCTTCAATTAGAAAACCTGCTCTGCTCTTGACGTGAAGGCAGGAGTATATTCTTCCACTGCCATGTCCGACTCCGACAATAACTTCATAGTTAGCGCAGAATCAAATGATTAGCATTAGAAACATTCTCCAAGTGTCTACTCTACTTTGTTCTTCATTTTAAAGCTTGAGATATGAAAATCTTAAAATGCAGATTCCCGCTCTTCTTGAGGAAGCTCGACATTGATTTGTGGAAGAGCAGCCTTTATGTTAATGAAGCTATATGGCTTCACCGACGGTGCCAATTGCGGGAACTTGTGATAATCGGAATTTTACATTTTCTTTATGCTTGAAACTGCTCATTGGATTTGCCTTGCACAAGGTGTGTAAATATTGGTTTTTGTAAGTTATAATGGAAATTGATTTGATTTCAATTTTTTACTAACATTGTCTTAGTTATAGCCAGTGTACTGGTTATAGCTGTGTGCTAGGTCTACAAATTTGTTTAAGCCTTCTACAACAATGTAAACACATACATACAAACACATACATGCCATCTATAAGCTAAGAATACCTTGCCCATACTATATGAATTTACATTGTCTCTATGATATGACTTTCGTGAAACCAGGGAGCTGGAAGACATGTCTTCCAGCTCCCTGGTGAAACACGGTGTTTATCCTAAGCTTCATTACTAAGTCAGTAAGTGGGATAACCGTTGATGAATACGAATTACACACTGAAACAGTGTTGAACAGTTTGGTGAGTAATGTTTCTTACCATGAAGATGTGTTAAAATAATTTTTCAAGGAAATCAGTCTTGTCTTACCATAAACCATATGCTTTGGGAGCGAGGGCCGGGGGGGGGGGGGGTCAAGTAAAAAATGTGGTAGGTTGAAGTATGCTTCCGCCCCCCCTTAACTCAAGAACGAAGAGCCCAGGTAACATTCCCATATGGGTTCTTAGGGGCCCCATATGGGCTATTATATGGGGCGCATATGAGTTTGCACCGAAGATTCGATCATAAGGGGCTAATATGCAGGGGCGTAAACACGGGGTTGTGAAAACCCCCGTGAAAATCAGAAGTCGGTCTCTGAGCGCCAAAAAGTCGGTCTCAAATTCTATTGTCATAATCAAGTGCATTTACCTATCGTTATATAGATACCTATAGTTATATAGGTTTCCTACCTGGGAACCCCTGGGTTGCTCAACGCTGTGAAAATTGCCAAAAATTGTCAAAAAAGTGGAATAATTTTCCTTAAAATTTGCCCAATATATTGCACCAGTTTGCATCTAAAGACCCTCAAATGATCAGGGATTTTCCACAGGGGAGGGGGAACCCCATTAGACCTCTTCTCCCAGACGGCGGTCCGAAGTTATGTTAAGCCCCCTTTTCGAGAACATCTTCCTACGCCTATGCCATAAACTGAACACAGTATAGAATATCATATATTCCTTCATGTTCTATTCAATCGGCGTGCGGTAGGAACTTTCCTATCGTACTTCATAGGCTCATATTATTAGGACAGATTAGATACACCACAATCTACTCTCTCGTTAGTGGATAAGTGAAAGTGAAATAAACCTGTGTTGCAGCAGTTCCTAGCAGGTTTAAACCTCATAATACTCATCGAGAGCTTGCATTGTGAAGCACAGTCATTCGTGCCATAGTGAATTATGTCATTCGTGTGTCACATATAGCATGTAGGCTATACTAGCTTATAATTATAGGCAATAGGCAGTCCCCCAAGTACGTGCACGTGCGTTGTGAATTTTCCCTGGTTTTAGATATTTAGCCTAAGTTTAGAATAGGACAATAGTTTTTGACGCCGATACATAAAAAGGGAAAGTGAGGATTACGGGTTACTATCAACTTACTGTACAAACTTAATGAGCGTGCATCTGTGTGATGTGATTTTAGCTGACTCATTTCTTTCTAAAGGGTAAGGCGTTTATTCCAACATAGCCCAAATGTACGTACCGGTATCATAGTTTTTGCTTTTATTTTTCTTTATTAACCTTGTTATCGCCAGGTTACTATAAAGTCTGGCTCAAAAACGTAAACCATTACTGATTATCTCCAGGTTATTAAGGAAGCCCAGCATGAAAAAGAGGGTCAAATTCTGATGCACAAAATATAAGTGTATCATTAACTTAGGCTTTTACGTTCACAGCATTTTGGCCATATTTTGGATAAATTAGCGCAAAATTGGCGAACCGACAGCTCTGCAAACATAAATGTCCTCAAAAGTGACAGACATTTTGCAGTCAGGCACGAATTAAGACAATGACATGAACTAAAGCTTGATCAAATTGTGAATTTTGTGGTCCAATTACTGGTCATCTAACGGGATTTGAAGATAATTAAGAACACGGTGGACCTCACTTCCGCAGGAGAGAGCTTCTCCCTCCAACGGCACCTCCCTTTCCCCTTAGTTGTTATTATCAGCGCCCCCCCCCCCCCCAGATAGCACACTTTGTTGGACCAACATTGGCAAATGGTCGGCAAATGTTGGCAAGCATTGGCAATAAGTTGTGTTGGCACATAAATGTTGGACCAACGCAAGACCAACCTAGTCAACAACTGTTGTGCACGCTAACATTTTTCCAACGTTGGGCCAACATTTACCAAACAATTGTTGGGTTTCATTCATTGAACCAATGTTAGGCCAGCATTATCCATCCAACAGTAGGGCTTTCTTCGGTCAAACAACATTGGGCCAACATATACCAACCAACTGTTGGGTCACATATATTGAACCAACGTTGGGCGAACATTAGTCAGCCCAACTGTTAGGCCTTATTCGTTTAACCAACGTTGGACCAACGTGTACCAACCAAATGTTGGGCCTTACTCGTTGAACCAATGTGGGGCCAACATGTACCAACCAACTGTTGGGCCACATTCCTTTAACCAACGATGGGCGAACATTGCCCAGCCAACTGTTAGGCCTTATTCGTTTAACCAACATTGGACCAACATGTACCAACCAAATGTTGGGCCTTACTCGTTAAACCAATGTGGGGCCAACATGTACCAACCAACTGTTGGGCCACATTCCTTTAACCAACGATGGGCGAACATTGCCCAGCCAACTGTTAGGCCTTATTCGTTTAACCAACATTGGACCAACATGTACCAACCAAATGTTGGGCCTTACTTGTTAAACCAACATGGGGCCAACATGTACCAACCAAAGGATGGGCTACATTCATCTAACCAACGTTGGGCACACATTGCCCCACCGACTGATAGGCCTTATTTTAGACATTATGTAAAAAACCAACGTTGAGCCAGTTTAAAGTTACCAACTGTTGGGAATCATATATTGAACCAACGTTGGACCAACACTTAAAATTTTTTTGAAGGCCGTTACTATCATACAGTAATAAAACAGTATCAGAGAATTTATTTATAGGCCTGTCAAAGCAGTAAATAGAGGTTCAAAATTCATCAGCGGCACTTTATCTGTGATATTATCATGTTAAATATAAAAGATCAATAGTGTATGTGACAATTTGAAAGAGTTTAGTTATAAGTCATCCCTCGACTGATGCGCTGAATCTGGAGAACACTTAAAAGTCGGTCTACAACCTATGGTTGGCCCAACCCGAACACTGGATTTTGGTGATGGATTGCTAAAGGCCCACATTAGTTTCGGTTGGCCAATGGTAAGCGGCCCAACATTGGCCCAACAATGTACCACCGAAAAAATACTGCTCTCCCAGATAGCACAATACATTGGAACAGCGTTGGAAAATATTTGGTAAATGTTGGCAAGCGTTGGTAATGTGTTGTGTTGGCAAAAGAGTGTTGGTCCAACTTAAGACCAACATTTTTTTTTTGCAGCCCGTACGACATTACAATGTTGCACTAACGTTGGTCCAACGTTTAGCACCCAACTGTTGGATTTTATTTACTTATCAAACGTTGGGCTAACGTAAGACGGCCAAAAGTTGGCTTTCATTCCTTTAACTGACGTTGGACCAACAAAAGTCAGCCAACAGTTGGGCGTAATTCATTTCATGAACGTTGAGCCAACGTTAAGCACCCAACTGTTGGATTTTATTTACTTATCAAACGTTGGGCTAACGTAAGACGGCCAACAGTTGGCGTTTATTCCTTTGACTGACGTTGGTCCAACAAAAGTCAGCCAACAGTTGGGCGTAATTCATTTCATCAACGTTGAGCCAACGTTAAGCACCCAACTGTTGGATTTTATTTACTTATCAAACGTTAAGCTAACGTAAGACGGCAAACAGTTGGCGTGTATTCCTTTAATTGACGTTGGTCCAACCAAAGTCAGCCAACAGTTGGGCGTAATTCATTTCATCAACGTTGGGCCAACGTTAAGCACCCAACTGTTGGATTTTGCGTACTGTACCAACTTTGGGCTAACAGTAGACGGCCAACAGCTGGCTTTCATTCCTTTGACTGACGTTGGATCAGCAGATGTCAGCCAACAGTTGGGTGTAATTCGTTTCTTCAACGTTGGCCCAAACTTGGATTTTATTTACTGCGCGAACGTTGGGCTAACAGTAGGCCTATAGACAAACTTCAAGTAGCTGCTTTACCTTAAACCGTCTTTGAACAACTTCCATGAAATCAACCGTTGGTCCATATGTCCTCAGCCAATATTGAGCCAGCCATATTTAGCCAACCGTCGGTAATTATGTAATTAACCAATATTTACCCAGTTTTAATTAAGTGACAAACTGTTGGGCATTACTATTGAACCAACATTGGACTAAATCCTAAAACTACTGAAATTTCTATAGGCCGTTTCCAATAATACCGTAATAAAACATTCACTATAAGAGACTTCATAGAACTGTCAAAGCAGTAAATAGGTGTTCAAAATTTCTTCATTGGCGCTTACCTTAATATAATGTTAGATGTTGAACAGCAACAGCGCATATGTGAATTGAAAGAGTTAAATTAAAAGTCACACCTCAACAGATGTGCTGAATCTGAAGGCTACTTAAAATTCGGCCTACAACCCATGGTTGGCCCAACCCGAACACTGGATTCCAGTGATGGGCTGTTTAACGCTGACATTACTTTCGGTTGGGAACCGGCAAGTGGCCCAACATTGGCCCAACCATAGTCCACTTAAATAATATTTACCCGATCATTTTGGTATCAAGCCAACCTCACAATTCCTTTAATAGCAGCTGTTTCTAAATTTTACATTCACAGTGAATATTTTGCAAAATGTTTACTTTTCTAGTAGAAAGTTCTGCCGAGACAATTTAAGGAAAATGTTTAAATGCTAAAGAATTATGTTGGAGCACCAGGTTTATACACCTTTCATCTGAATGGAACATTCTGAATTTTTAATAGCAAATTTTTATTTATCCCTCAAAACAGGTCTGATTGAAATAAATTGTGACTGGTAATGGTGAATTATTGCAGAAAATCATGCTTCTCAGTTGTACAATGCAACTAAAAGAAGGAGAAATTGGAATATCATGAAAAAAATTGTGTTATTAGGGTTAATAATAACAAAGACGTCTCACTGAATATATATAACAGCGAAACGAACATTCACATGATTTATATTAAAATCCTACTGCTTTTAAAAGTGGCTAGCTCGAGCATGTAAGTAGTAATGCTGGTAGCTTTTAAACTTGCAGAAGGTAACTTCTCTGAGATATTTCATTATGGTATCCCATAATGAGCAGTTATTGGAGGGAAGTTCTAAAAAACAGGCATAGTGTAGTTGGCCCAACGTAATGCCAACTATGTACAACTTATTGCTCCTTTGGTGCAACAGGTTGTAGGATTAACGTTGGAACAACGTTGCAACATTGTTAATTCAACATGTTGGGTAGACGGTGGCATAACGTTGGTCCATTGATTACACAACATGCCAACGTTTTCGAAATGAACAGCCAACCTTCAAATAACATTTTCCCATATCAATTTGTTCAAAACACTTTCCTGTCAAAACACTTTTCTGTCTAAACTGAGGATTGGGTGACTGAGACGTCATGCTATGTATAATTCATACACACGCTCATCCCGTACACTTGATTGGTCGTGTGGGCGTGACCAAATGTTTTGTTTACCACTGCACGCACGTGTTCGCTGTACATACTGTACAACGCGCGCACGGTGTAGAAGTCTGTGGCGGGTAACGGTCGCGTTGTTTACACATCGCTTGGGGTCTTTTCATTGGTGCAAGACTTATGCATATTCATATTTGTGTCTGTTTGTACGTATTTTGGCCTGGTCCCTATGGGGGAGTGTTGAAAATTTGAAAACAAAGGTTACCATTGGAAAGTTTACATGATAACCAATCCAGCAATGCATGAACATCGGCGATCCAAGCTTATTTGTACAAACAGCAGAAGGTCAAAAGTTCATAGCTATTGCTTGCCATGCAAAAAGATGCCTTCGAAATCTGTCCAGGTCCCTATGTAAAAGTCAAATAATATCGATATATTTTTATGTCATTCAGAAGCTGAGACATAGTAGAACATGGAACTGAATGAACATCACTGTAATTTTGCTATGCAACAGAGCACGAGCGATCGAAAGTTCGTATCCGTACTGTTTTCCACAGAGCGCATTTTCGTTGCGTGGGAGACGCTAACACAAGCTGTATGGGTTTAAGTAACAAACAAATTGATATGCCAATGTGCTGCCAACAATACCTACAACATTCTTCCAACGTTGGTCCATTGTAACAACAACATATTGGATAAAAGTTGTTGTAATGTTGGCCCTGTATTGCAAAAACTTGCAGGATTAACACTGGCACACCGTTGAGCCATTGTCAATTCAACATGTTGCGTGGACAGTGGCACAACGTTGGTCCATTGATAAGCCAATATATTGGGCCAACGTTTTCACAATGAGCAGCCAACCTTCAAATAACATTTTCCCAATGTGTTGCCAACAATACCAACAACATTCTTCCAACGTTGGTTCATTGTAACAACAACGTATTGGATAAAAGTTGTTGTAATGTTGGCCCTGTATTGCAACAACTTGCCGGATTAACATTGGCGCACCGTTGAGCCATTGTCAATTCAACATGTTGGGTGGACAGTGGCACAACGTTGGTCCATTGATAAGCCAATATATTGGGCCAACGTTTTCACAATGAGCAGCCAACCTTCAAATAACATTTTCCCAATGTGCTGCCAACAATACCTACAACATTCTTCCAACGTTGGTTCATTGTAACAACAACGTATTGGATAAAAGTTGTTGTAATGTTGGCCCTGTATTGCAACAACCTGCAGGATTAACATTGGCTCAACGTTGAGCCATTGTCAATTCAACATGTTGGGTGGACAGTGGCACAACGTTGGTCCATTGCTAAGCCAATATATTGGGCCAAAGTTTTCACAATGAGCAGCCAACCTTCAAATAACATTTCCCCAATGTGGTTCCAACAAAAACTTCAACCTTCTTCCAACGTTGGCCCAACGTTTTTGTGCTATCAGGGCCCCCCCCCCCCCCACCCACTGGACCACTGTGCTCCGTGCCTTCCTTTTAAAGTCTGGCAGCACTATTGATTGCAATAAGATTTGTTCTATAGAGGCAACATGAGAGTGTGCAACATGGTTACGTCCTTGTCTAAACGACACCAAAGTTCATGCAACCAAGGTCATAAGTCACAAGTGACCGCTGAAATAACCCCCTATGGGTATGCACTGCAATTTTCACAAGTATTGTATAAACTTTTAAAACAGCAAAGCTGTGAAGGTCAATATAATTATGATTTATTCTGCATGATTCAGAAAGTTAAACATCAAACATTCATTGAGCTGTAGAATACCCAGACAGTAAAATATGTTAATCCTGAGCAACAATCACATTGTTCTTTGTTTTACAAGAAGGACGAGAATGATTTCTTCAGTTTCAACGATCTTTAACAAGAAAGCCCAAAGGCTTAGTGATTCCTTGCTGAAAGAGAATGATTGAGTGGCACTGACTCGGTTCATCCCTCAAATTTTCACTTCTTGACTTTTTCATTTTTTTACAATGTTTTCACATCTTGACCTCTGCTGACCTCGTATGACCTTTGTACCCTAAAGTACCAAAAAGATGAATAAAAAATTAAAAAAAAAAAAAAAGAACGTATCCTAGGAGGAAATCATACCCGGGACCGTCTGCGTGAGAAACCGAGCTCAAATCTACTACGCCATCAAAGAACTCGTTCAGCATAATAGTATTTCTAATCATACTATAGTCACACCATCCTTTACACGTCTTCATAATTAGGTAATTCAAATAAGAATAATTACTGTAATAGTTATGCTTGTGAAAAAATAAATGTATTTCTGTATAACTTTATCTTTGGAGTGGTACAAAATTCAACCTAGACTTTTCGTTTGTAATCAAACGTCGGACACAATGTGGAGGTACGGCCCACTGTCTATTTCGTTTTCGAGGTTTTTGTAGTTTCACCTCTGACGACCTCAGATGACTCTCGACCTCCAACAAACTCCAAGGGTTCTCTTTCTCTTAAAGTAAGAAATCTACATACCAAACATGTAAAGGATCCATCATCCCTGTCTTGAGACATCGTGTTTTTTCAAGGTTTTCGGTTTTTGACCTCTGATGACCTTATATGACCTTCGACCTCTACTGAAAAAATAGGGTTCTTTTTTTTTAATATGCTAAAGTCATATACCAAGTATGAAGATTGTCCATCATTGCTATCTTGAGATATCATGTTTACAAGGTTTTCGGTTTTTGACCACTGGTGACCTCACATGATCTGTGATCTTCACCAGAAACAATAGGGATCTTTCTCTGAATATAATAAGTTTATATACCAATATGAAAGTTATCCATTATTACTATATTGAGATATCGCGTTTACAAGCCAAGTGTCATAACCACATATTCATACACACGCATACACACCCATACATGTAAAAGCTAGGTGTCAATCGGGGACTTATGTTTTTAACAGTGAAAATGTGGGTATCCCCACTTGGGGTGTATACACTTGACTAGGGAAAAAACGCTCATGTCCCCGATTTACATGTACTACACGCATACACACACACTCATGCACCAACACATGTTGTGTTTCCTAATGATAGGTTCACAACATGGGAAATAGGGAAAACACCAAAATGTTTCAAACTTACTAGGGCACATCTTTGACAGGTGCAAAATCCAATTTCATGGCAAATTTTGCTTTTGGGAATTGGGGATATAACCACTTGCTGGTGTATCCACACTTGCCCGGGGAAAAAACGCTCATCTTTTACATACGCATACACACACAAACGCCCGTGTGATTGCGTAGATTCCTTTTGCTTTCGGCAAGGAATAAAAATGGTAAACGCTTTGAGGCCTTTCAAAGCGTTCCTTGCTTGGACAGTGCTCGGCCGTCCATGCATTGTGGTTATGGGGTCCAGAAATATTGCAAATATTGGTCATCTATATACCCTGTCTGGTCGATTTTAATTTTACCACATCTATATGAACCAAATATGTCTCCTAAGTTGATGGTCTACATTCATCTCGCATATTGCAGTCCCAGACCATACGATCCTCTGTATGATATCCTATCCTTTTCCACGCTGTATTCATATGCTAGTATTCTACCCTGAAGGCCCACATGGGCACAATAAAAGTGTAACCTACAAAATTCTATGGTGTCCACATAAGCCAACCCATGTGGGACCCATACGTTGGCTCATATGGTACCCTTAATGATCTCATATTTGAAAGTTATCGAGGAACGATGGATTACTAGAACGTCACGGGCCTTTAAAAGAAATGTTTTATGTAATATTACCAGGTAGGATTCCTAAACACGAATAAAATATTCAGACTGCTTCGTGCACGCAGAAATTCCCTTGGTCGGACATAAGAGGTTGTTTGGAACAGTGGCAGAGTTTTTAAGTGAATTTGGACAAACTGGGGATATGGGAATTCTTTGAGACAACAAACCTGTTAGCTGCATATTTTATTATGTCTAGTGAATGACTGAGGATATGGGGTAGCCATCTAGAGATTTTCTATAGCGAAAGTGCTCACTGGCTATACACATGAGTTGTGGGTTGATAAGAGTTAATTTGGCCGGCTCGGCGGGAAATGAAGTTGGCAATATTTTCGATTTTGTCAGCTGGTAATTACGATATCTTCAACTTTATGGAGAAATCATTAGAAGCATAAAAGGAGTGACATTCATTTTTTGCTCGAATTCGTTTCAACGATGTTCCCGACCAAAATATCTTCATCAATTATCTGCATTTATCTTCTATATTGCAAACAGTACAGAATGAGATGACATGCGACTTGAAAAATCCAATATAACTTTTAAAGTTTTTGTAACAACTATTAAATACTAACTGAAGTCAATGGAAATTTGTTTGGTTACAGCTCATATAAGCATCTGCCGTGCCACAAAACTAGTCTCAAATGGCTCTAGCAATTTCATAAACTCACCATTATTTGTGCACGGTTGTTTGGCAGTGATCCGAAGAATTGCTACTCTTTGTTCTAAATTCTAATGTGTCATTTCCTTAAAACCATAAAGATACATGGTTGACATTAAACTCTTGCTTACCAGGGACCTAAACGAATCTCTCGGGTATCTTTCTGTATTGAAACAAACTACGGAAGAACATTTTGAGTTACCACTGACTGTCCAAAACATGTCAACTTGATGGCAATCTAAATCTGTCTGACTATAGCTTCCCATTGTTTCCACTTTAACTATGTAACGGGAAAGAGCGTACTTTGTTGCAGTGTACATTAAAGGCTGAGCTAAATGGCATCCCCCCAAATATATTTAGACATATCCCCATAGTTCTAAATCCAGTTGGTGACTGTACTTTGATTGGCATTCATTCAACCAATAAAAGCACCACTCTGGTTGGTAATGATGACTTGGATCAGTTGTGTTCCTAATTAGGCTCACAGTCACACACAGTTTGTATTTCAATATCGCCTCGAGCGATTGAAACTCAGTGCCCGCTACTGTGGCTCTGTCTTGGAAGTGTTCTACTGTTAATAGGCAGTTGTTTGTGTTTAAATTGGAGGCGGGGCTAGGAAGTTAGGTTAGTTGGGAGAACTTTTACTGTCTGTTGTGAGCTTAAAGGATCTTTAAAGGGTATATGGCCGGGTTTAAGGTGTTTGTTAGGTCCAGCCTTAAGTCGGTGAAATAATTGAAAAAACATCGAAAGATTTTGGTAGTTATGGTAAGCGATTTGAGAAGTGGCCATTTGTAATCAACGTTAGAGAAGCAAAAAGAAAAAAATGTCAGTGGTTTTGTTTATGATTGGCCCACACACATATGAACTACTAACAAGCCTGCTACATTCGGTAGAGTCTACCTAGAAGACGTGTGCAGAACCAGAGCAAACGTTGACCGTCAGCCTAAGCTGTTGATAAACGCCAAACGGTCTTGTTCATAGAGGGAACAGAAGTCTGTTTTTTCAGTTTTTAACAGTGGCTGTTCCTTAAATTAAGTTCTGGGTTGACACAAGAAAAGAAAAGGCACAAAGGCACAGACATTGGGTAGGCATGTGTAATACCTTTTGCTCTATGTGTGGTCACCTGCGGCTTTGACTCGAAGAAAGAACATTTAACAACAGTGCGTGGTGAGCTGATAAAGCAGGTACTAAACAAAGCTTAACACAATGACGACAATTTGTGTCTTCATATTGTAAGCAAAAACGCTGCAGATGTTAAAAACTAATTTGCTTTTTGGGTCAGCCATATTACATTGTTACATCAGGAAAATTCTTAAGAAAGTAACAATACTTTGGTCATGCGAACTAATGAAGTATACCAAAATGTAAAGAAATGACATTAACTCAAAAACTTATTCGAAACAAAGATGTCTGTGATTGTTGATCTAATGGCAACTGTCTGGTTGGTTGAAGAATTTGATAATAGACGTCCAGGAGGTCATTCGTTATCATTCTTTGATAATATTGAAACACATTAACGTAGGATTAACTCCGGTAAAAGGAGAAAAAGCAGAATCTAAGACATTTTCTTCGCTTCGGAAAAATGTTTGTGGTATGTAATGCAATACCTAATGCAAAGGGGAAGTGAAAGCAATGGAAATTCTTTCGTTCAAATAAAAGAGAACAAAAATAAAATAAAAAACCTTTAGTTACAATAGGTCAGCTTAATGGGAAAGTAAAAGTTAATGATTGTCATTCAAGGAAGAGCAGCCGTTAACCTCACGGCTAGGGTTCTACAAAGAAAATTTAGCCATCCCTCTCCAGATGAAGGCATCTTTTTTCCTGAAAATATTCTCTAAGCTGGCTATTATTTGATGGTTTTCACTTTCATGAATTCTACAAGAACTGTGTTTTTTGCCGTAACATAAAAATTGGGACTGAATATTTGCATATTGAATGAAAAACTGGTTTTACTTAATAGAATGGCATGTGTTAGTTTACAGGAAATAAACATGAGTATGTGTAGGTAGGTCTTTTGCTAAGGATTTAAAGGAGATATGTATATTTTAGCATTAGTTGGTATTTGTACTCACAGGCGCCCCTATATTCGTATCTGTGAATATAAAACGCCTTAATTTGTGTACCAGAAAACCCAAAGGAGTGATTAGGAGCTCTGTTGCCATACTCCGATGTTGTGTCGTGTTGCTTTGCTAGTAATTTTGATAAGCAATAAAATTGTTCTGGGCTTTATGTACATATTACCGGAAAAGCAGTGTCTAACAAGCAGTAGGGACAATTGATTCATAGCTTACAACAGATTACTGCTTAGCAGCAGCAAGACTGGGTGGTTTAGACTGATCATCTTTAATAATATATTAAAAAGTTATGTGGATCAAAACGGTACGGTCAAAAAGTTTGTGAACAATATAACTTGTAGAAGGAATCGTCACATGTAGACCATGCAATCTGCAGACTCTCCCACTTCTGCCATTATCGTGCATAATAATTATTGCGAGTTGAAGAACGTAAATGGGGTCTAAATGCACAAAGTGTGCATCGTAATCAGCCCAATGCACGTTTCTGTTTTCAACTGTAAACGGAAACTGTATATTGGTGGTATTTTCTATCCAGATGACATGTGTGTGGTAAATTCTCCTTACGGACAATCCCTATCTCTCGTGTTGAAGACTTGAAAACATTTAGAGCTTTGTGAAGGAATAAAATATATATTTTGTTGTTCTTCCCTAACTGCTGACAACAGACGATACCACGTTCCTTTCCATCATACTTTAACCACCCAGAGCATACCTGCACTCCCCTACAAAAGCTATTAAACAAAACGAAGGCTTTGTTTCAATTCGTAGAGAATCCTTATTGACTCACCTCCTCTTCTCACAAATCAATATTTGGTGATTTGCAGTAGATTTAACAAATTGAATGGGAAAAGGATCTTGTTTCGTTTAAGTTTGGCGGGAATTGTAAGTGTAACTGATGCAGGCATGTATATATAAATAGATTTATGTTATAAGTGACTTATGATGGTGTTAAATTGAAAAAAAAAATTGTAAAAAGCTTACTTGAGATTTTAAAAGTGATAACTCTAGTAATTAAGCAGATCATCTGAGATATATTCTTATCAGATAATGGTGACAGGGTTTTTGTTCTAATCGATTCTTCTCTACGTCAAACTTCACACTGATGTGACCTGTCAATGACGCCCAAACCTCCTGGCCTCTTAAGCCATTGTTATTCAAGTCAGTTAGTTGTAAGTGGAAGCATAAATCTATTGCTTGATTGCTTGGTAGGATATCGAACATGTCATTTTCGCTTTCAACTATGCATTTATTCCTCTTTACAAATAAAACAACCAAAAACAATTTGTTTCAATATGGCAGTAATGTCAACACTGAAGTTTTATGTGCATTAACTTTTTTGTTGTTAACAGCAAGTAATGATCCTGATCCTGTTGCAACTTTCAGTTTTCATTCTTTCCAGGCTGTGCTTGCACACGACTTTTTTTCCCTCAGATTAGCATTCGACAAATTGTAGGATGCTCAGTGGTGTTAGTGTTAACCATTAACAATGATCTGAGCCATTATTATGATTTTACATTTTTTCTGCTCTTAAATAGATCAGACATTTCTTTTTTGTGAAGTATTTTCACATTGATTGTTTGTACATTCCTTCGTTGCATTTGTTTTACGCTATCGATTTTATAGACGTAGATGGGCGTAATAAATGGGAAAATAATGTAAAAGGAAGGAAAGCCTGTTGATGCTTAAAACTTTAACTCTTAGTTTAGTTCCATAAATTGACAGATTTTTCTTAGTTTTAATTTTTCTTTTAGTTTATCACTTGATAAAAGTGAATCGTTGATTTTGTGTAAAATACTCATGTCGTCGGTCCTCCAGGATTTTCACTTGCAAACTTTCAACCTATTTTGCAATGACTTTATAGAGGTGAAAACACCTTGATACACCAACAAAGTGATCATAAGTAAAGCAATATCTATACTGCAAATAGGTCTCAACAATACCGTTGCTATCATTTGTCTTATACAAAATGTCCCAGTGAGTGATCATGCGTAGCGTGTTTGTACATGCGTCTCCTTTTCCTCTCTGTAAAACTTAGGAAATTGTTCATTTGTTAGCCTGGAAAATCCATCATCGATCTTCATCATATCAGTGATGTGAACGTGAAACAAATCATTCTTTCTTTCGTAGATCCGACACCATCAATCAACGAATCTCAAAGTAAACTTAAGGGGGTATTAGAAACGTGCTCCATACATTTTTGTAAGGATCTCAACAGTTAGAGACCTTATGTATATGACGTCACAGAAAAGAAAGACAATCACACGATAAAATAAGTTTTTGATAGTACTTAAGGGGAGTGGCCTAATTTACACTGGGGGGGGGGGTGCTTGCAGATTTTCCTCATTTTTTAAAATATGCCATGAAGCGTAGTGACTTACTACCCTTGCTCCAACAGGCATGTATGTGGAAGACGTAGACCTAGCAAAGGGTATCCATCGTAGCTTCTGTTTTTACTTTTCTGTACAATATGGTATGGCTTGAATACGTGAACAGGGGAGCTATACCATCTGCGAATCTGTGTGTGATTATCCTGCCGCGTGGAACCAATTTGGCAGATTAACCTCAATTGTCCCAGAAAAAAGGTAAATTTGTCCTCTTCGACCTAAAACAGATTAATTATAACATCCTTGTTAGCTTCAATTCACTAATGTTACACGATTTTCAAAAAAAAAATAGTGTCCATTGACAAATCAATCAATGAAAAAGTTGCCAGCAAAACTTTTGGAGCCTAGAATTTGCCATATCAAATTACAGGTGATGATCCATACGCAGTGTATCAATGTAAATGTAATGTTTACGAAGCAATTCGCTCTTTCCGTAATTTAATAACGAGAGCTATTAATATTTGTTCAAATCAATACTCTTTAGTCTTTTTGTATCTAGTAAGGCTCACAGCAATGCAGTACACTTCCCACATATTGAGACACGTGGAAATCTCCCTTAAACCAAGTACATGGTCAGATGGTACAGGTATGATCGACCATGATCTTGGAATATCAGCCTGAAGGTTCAACTTATCCCAGCTCTAGGAGGCCCTAACTAACACTTTAGCTGTGGTAAACAAATTTGTTGTGTTATGTTGTGGAAGACTCATATTAAGAGAGCGTGAAGGAAGAGGCGGGGTGGGGATGGGTCAGGCAAGCGGGATCTCGACTTTGTATTTCTTTTGGTCAAGTATCATATCAGTTCAAAATGTCGACTTTTAAGTATGTTGTTGCAAAGTCTTCTGCATTAGGTATCAACACATATTGCTACGTTCCAAGAATCTTTCAAACTTTTGAAGTCGATGTAAAAGGCCAGATAAGCATTTTCGTTGCCCAAATTATGCTCAGCTGGGGAGGGGGTTCATATTCATAAGAGATCTTCTAACCTCTCCCCAGACATCGCCTTGGTATTCTCAGGCCTTCTCGATGAAATAGGACTACACTCTTGCGTGATTCATTGTTCCTTTGACTCTGCAAGAGTTTGCATGAAATGAAAAGTAATACAACACGCGTTTCAGTGAATTGACAAGTATTTTAGGCCACCTTTCAAAATCTGGAAAGCTCTCTTTGACCTACCCCTCAAAACGTTTGGCGGTAATTCTTTTCAATGTAATTACAACAAAACTGACATTGTCATCTCTAACACTTTGATTTCTAAGGTTTGTAGTGCATGGTCGGATTTTAATTTTCTCCCTCCAGCTCAGAGTTCGAATCAATATCTTCTTTACAATTCGTGTATTAAAATTAACAAGAGTTCTGCTTATTCCAATTTGTTTTTGCCTAAGAAAGCCTGTACTGTCAAGGACTTGTTCACACTAATGGTGATGCATTGTCGTATAATGAATTCACTGCAAAATTTAATATCACAAGAAAATTTCAATTCACCTCTTATTTTGGAATCTTAGAGTCTATCCCAAGAGGACAGGAAACCAGCGGTAATCAAACTGAAAACCCTTCTGATAATGTCTAACGTCTTATAAGCTGTACTTAGTAATTAACGTCCTACTAAGATTGTTTATAATTTTTGAGTTGTATCATAACTTGTGACTCCTAGAAGGGTTTGAAAGTGGGACGAAAATCGTTAAGTTAACATTCACTGGAACAAGGTATTTTTGTTACCTTACGTAGCTGTTCGAGATACTAAAGTGGAATAATTTTAATTTCGTTTTCTTTTACACAAACTAACTAAAAGAATCCCCCATGTGTAGGCCTATTTTCTGGAATTTTGACATTGAAACCCTTGAGCAGCTGTCTTGGTCCTGCCAAGTAACTCAGGTGCTTTTGCAATGTATTTGTGGACTAAGCCTCACACATAATTGTAATCTAGCCTCAAACTTCGTGAAGTTTGGCTATGATGATATAAATAAGTCAGTTAACTATTTCATATTGCATGCAAAATGTTTTCTTTACAACTGCTGATTTAATAACAATATGGCAGAGAGACACAAGAATTTCTCATAAATTCAAATTTCTGTTGGAAGTGGAGCATCATATCTTGAGAAAAATGCTCTGCTGACTTATCTTACATTTTCATGAAACGTTTAAATGTACACATTAATTCACTTACGGGTGTTACAATGCCACACAGGCATGTGAACTGCGGTTTGCTTTGTAATTTGTTTTCCTTCGCTAGGGAAAGCTTTGTCTTTCTTATCCATTTGAATGTTACTAAGATTACGTACTATTGTGAACATTTTTAAACCTTCATTTATTATATGCAATGTTAATTTACTTGCATTTTTGTTTGTTAAGTGTTTGGACTTGTGAAAGTGGGCCACAATATGAATGATATCCGTTTTGAAACTGCCCTCTCCGCCCCGCATAGAAATGGATACTGTAATTTCCAAAATGCTGCAAACGACCAGTCTGCCTGTGTTATACCCTACACTGTCGTGTGGATTAGTCGCAGATGCCTGAAGAGAAACATTACGTCCAGTATGACCCCTTTTGTATTCCTAATGTTGGGGTGTACCGTGATATTTCCTAATGGACCTATACTTCAATGGTCTTATGTCAGAAGATGCAAAAATAAGTGCAGTGTTCAGGAGTATGTTGTTATTGATATAGTTATTTTGTCAGTAGTATATTTACAATGTGGTGTCTTGATTAAAGTAGCCCTCTACCAACTTTAACAAAGTTAACATATACTTGAGCTAGGGCTTAGGCCAATTAATTTGAACTTTATACTTTAATAAACTTATGGAATTTTGTACTTAACAAATATCACCTTGGCAAATTTTATTTGTCTTTCAGAGGGACATGTTTAAAATCAAATCACTATTAGTGGTACTTAGAGCCGTATGTGTTGAGAGACCTATGTATACGTGTTCACATTTACCATACCAATAACCGTATGTGCTCACATATACCATATGCCAAATTAATGTTATTCCTTTTTCCGGCCAGTGGAAGTTGCATTTTTCCACTTTATGTGATTCCCCTTTCCAACAAACACAGTGCATACTCCATAAAATAGTGTCATATTTATTACACCATAGTTCAAACGAAAATCGGCGGGACCTGCACATAACAATAAGCATGAAAATAACAGAATTCATTAATTATTAAACAATTTTATACTTCAAGTTGCCATATAAGCTCTCTTCAAAAGGATAATCGTCTCGGCCTCCAAACGACGTCGCTATGTCGTATACATTTCAAAGTTATGGTTATCATTCTGCATTCTTCCTTGTACTCAATTATTTTATTGCAAGATTGTCTTTACGTTAAGCAATTTTCAAATATTTGTATACCTTTGACCACTTATGATGAAATTTTTGCAATCAGGAAAGTTTTAACATCAATTTGCCTAAATTTAGTCTAATGTATTTGTTGTTAATAAATATGTTTGCATGTTTGCAATAACTATTATTAATTTGGTATTAAATTTATGCCGTTGAATGTATCAAATTGGCATATTTGTTTCTTCTCAGAACCTTTGAAGTTACGGACTAGTGCCGTGTCGTCTTCATCAGTATAGTTGTAACTTAATGGTTGACTTGCCCTATATTCAAGTTATAGAAATTAATATTATATCCGGCACAATATTTTAAAGTTTATTAATCTTTCCTTTGAAGACTTCAACTTCCAAAATGTTTATTAGGCAAATGGTATCTTTACGACCTCAAGGAGAATTGTTGCAAAAGAAATGAGATTGCCTGGCATAGGAAAGTATTTAATTGTTCATCATATTTTGCAAGTGTGTGTAGTAGGTACAGTCTGTAACGTTATGAGGCTAAAACACTTAATTTCATAGTACATGGTAGAGTTGTACGGAATGTGATGTAAAATATGAAAGAAAGGTCAGGGTTTCCTTTATGTGTCTTTCTTATCAAAAGGTATTTTTTAGCTTAAAACATGATAAAATCTATCTGGTTTATGAGTACTTAAAAGTTTGAACTTCACACAAAATTTCAAGTATATGATACTAAAATGCAGAGTACTCATAATTTACTTATTAGGACTACGTAAAAATATGATTTTAACAGTTGATACCTGTGGTAATAATACCTATATGTTTTAAATAGAATGCTCTCATATCAAGCTTTTAATAATTCCACTTTTTACTGGTTATGGTTAATTTAAGGAAAGCATGACTCAAATGGTTGTACTTAATTTTAAGATATCTTCAAATAATACAAAGAGGCAACAAAAATTATAAATTTTCCCCATGTTGTAAGGAGAAAATCTTTGACACATCTCTTGTCATTTTTCCATCATTACGATGAAGAGCACTGAAGCAGCTGTGTATTGTCTAATTAATGTATCTTATTTTGATCAGTGTTTCTTATTCTCTTTCGATAGCCTGCCGACAGATTAACCATTTTTTCCAAACTTTAAATTAGTTTCAATGATTTTGTGTTTTGTTATTGGAAAATGTTGAAACCTACTGTATGGTTTAACCTCGTCCTTTATTTACAAGACTTCGTTACGTAATCATAATAAGCCATCCATGGTACAATGTCTGTTAAAGGTGTGAAATGGCCTGTTTTCCTTACTTTGATGGTATGTTGTCCCGCTTTGGTCCAAATTCAGCGTGATGTATTTCATACCTTTAGAGTCCATATATGTAGCCCGTTGACGAAACCGAAATCAATATCACAGATTCCAGTGTAGTGCAAAGGTCTTAAAATTAGCCTGGGAAAGATTTGCCATTAGATGTTCCTGCATTTCTTCATGCATCTTTAATGGTGTAAGAAAACTAAGAGATCTCAATTTCATATAGTGGATTGCAATACCACAGTGCAGTTGAAATATGCCTTTCCTTGTAGAAAACAGTCTGTGTTAACTCTTTTTAGGATTCTCTTCGATTTAATGTTGCTCCAGAGGTAAAAGTAAAAAGTTATCCTGAGAATCTTTAACCGTAATCCACTGTTAAGAAATTGATTTTTTTTTGTTTTTTGTTTAGAAATTGATATTTTTGGATTAGCTGCAGTCGCTGCTGAATAGCACATACTAATTTTACCGAGAATGGATCTAAAATTAGCTATCATCGCTATTCAGAATGTAGAGCTTTTCTAACTAAATGCTGTAGTGTATGAACTAATCGATTTCAAAATGTTGTATTCAAAATGAACTACAAAACTCATGTCGTTTAAAAAAAAACAGTTGGATAAATGAATTTAAAAGAAATGTTTGTCCTAAGTCTTCAAGCGACAACCCCGTTCAAAGAATGGGGGAGGAGCGACGACCCCTAAAAGTTGTTCTCGTTTGCCTTAAAACATTGAAAATTACCAAAGGCTTAATGCATTTTAGTATATCTCGACACTCGAAGAAAGTATTTGGCCCTGAAAGTCATTTCGTCCCTATTCAGTACCTTGTCTGGCTACAGGCCTATAACTCCAAGTTATCGAAGTAGAAGAAGAGCAATTTAAATTTGATTCAACTAAATATTGTAAAAACAAATGTCAGTTTTGTGATACTTTACCTGATTTCGTAAATGTACTTGACGCTCAAAATAAATGTTTTATCTGTCAAAGGAAACCTACGGAAAATGTACATTAAACCTTAGTAATTCATTTCTATGAATAAAAAACACACGAACCTTGGAATTTCAAATAAAGTGATCTAAAAATATGCGATCTGTGTCTGCACTGGTATAATCCTTCTTCATCGAAAGATACAGAAGTAATATAAAGAGTATAATTTGGAAAAATTACAGCCTTCTCCTTTAATTCTCTGTTTATTACAACCGTATTCAAGTTAACCACCGCATTGTTGAACGTCCACACTGGTCTTTCTGCTTGGCTGTAGTAGCATCTTATGAACACAGAGTCCCAAGTTGTTATTGTACGAACAACAGTTCCGTTATTTGCATTAGAAAAGTAGAATAATTTTATGATGATCAAAATGAAAATAGTAGACATGTTAAGTCAGAATATTCAATTCTGCATTGCCAATAGGATATAAGTAGTAAGTTTCCTTTGGAGTTGAGGCAGTCAGATTGTTCATGTCTGTCCGCAAATCCAGAAGGCCATTGATGGGTTGATCAGACTAGTTTGAATGAATTCGTGTATCTTGAATTGACTTTCACGAACAAACTGCCTGCCCTTTCAGCGTAATGGTTGAAACGTACTGTGTGTACTACTTCAATATGTTGAGAGCTTCATGTTTTAAACACTGTAAAATACTGCTTTGCAGTACCACTGAATATTACCCCAGGTGAAAGTGTCTTAAGACATCAACCATACCAAACTAAAAATCCTTTCATAAGTTTACTCTGTTTTTAAATGGATTGTTGACTATCTCATTGCATGATGGGATAACCAAAGATCCGTAGATTTGATTGGTTAAGGGTCCGATTTGAACGCGTTCACATCAATTCGTCTCATGTCTAGCCTGGCCATTTATACAGACGTGCGCTAAATTGAGTAAAAGAGGAAATCAACTTGGTACAGAGCATACTATGATACATATACTAACTGTCAGAAACCTTCAGCTTATGAGCCACAAAGTCAGAAATATTTTTTTTTTCTGTGTGTGTAAAAGTTTCCTGTCTCTGGCAAGGCTAAAGCATGGTTTGATTGAGTAGGCGAGTGTTGTTATCTTTTGATTACTTTGAGCAGGGAGGATCTAAGATCTCCATGGCTTGTGGCTGTGCTGAGGACGAAATCGTGACTGAGGAAAAGGGTATCTTGTTAAACAGTTTGTACCATGTAAATTGTCTGTCTTATATGTGTGTTTTGGACTGTCTAGTCTGCAGCCTTAAGGGGAGTTTTGGTCAACATTTTCCGGCTGGACTTAAATCGATAAAGACACCAAAAAAGAACCAAAGGGTGTAATGCAGGGCTGTTTGAGTAGTAGCAAAATCCAAATTTGATGTTGATGCCTGAGAGTTCCGGTAATACATGTTTGCCTTTAGAGTTTGTGTAACAGCTTAATTAAATTTGGCTCGTAGGCCTAAATGTTCCAGTAATTTATCATGTACTCAGTGATACATTAAGGAGGAGCTGCCCGCGAAGCATTTATACCTGAAGGAGGGAGTTAAACGTTACATTTGTATTAATTTTTAGACTTTTAAGTTTCATTGCAAGCATGGAGGTTGAACGAGAAAACAAACTCAGGGCAGATACCTTGAGACTTGAATTTGCTTGATTTGTTAGTTGAGTAGAATTTAACCTGGACAAGAAAAGTAAGAAGTATTTCGGGAACCATGAGAAGTGACTTATGTATTTAAATGCACCCTAGTTTGGCAACGATCAAGAAAGTCCATGGTTTGGCCTTAAGAAAAATGAATAAGGAGACCATGAGTGATGTAAAGTATAAGCTAACATCGAGTCTATATTGACATCTTGCATCGTAACTCCATATAGGAAACATAGCCTGCAGAAAAATACAGGACCTGAGATAACACCGCAATATGTGAGAAAATAGTGAACTAATACAGAAACTTTACGTTCTATCATAATAATGCAAATAATAACCACTTTTTCCAGAATTGGAATATCTGCAAATCTATTCGTATGTTGAAAACAAGTTTGATGAAAAGATATGACGTAATATTCGTTGTCTTATACATAATTTAGAATTCCAGTTGAACGAATTTAAAAGTTATCTCTTCTTCACAGAGGTAGATTAAGTATCCTAATCAATGAAATGAACTCGAGGGCTATTTCACTTAAACCACAAAGATCAATGCATGTCTTCACTAAGCTTTAACATGATGTGGTGATTTTGTTTTACTTTGGCCTTTATTTTGGACCTTAGAGTTATAATGTACTGGGATACGCTTTATATATATATATATATATATATATATATATATATATATATTATATATATATATATATATATATATAGTGTACTGGGATACGCTTTATTTGCAATCGTGAGACTACTACATAAGTATAGATTTTCTTCTGACGAAGAAGGATAGCATGCTTGAAACAAAATCCAGAGCAAATATCCATTCGGTAATTAAGCAAGCATATGACTGCAGAAACTTCCAATATTAACGATTTCCATGTTGCAATATTGATACTATATTCGCTATCCATGGTGACAGAAGTCAAGTTGTGACCCTTCGCTTGTATTAAAAGGTTAATAACCTCATTCGTGCCACAGTAAGACCGTTCTTGCCGTATAAAATAATAATAAAAAAAAAGAATATCTGGAGAAGCGTGTTTATTAAGGACACACATTACTGTACCATATTTACAATTTTAACTCAAGTTTATAGTTACAAAATTTGACTTAGAACCCCAGCGAAATTGTCATTCCTCACAGGCTCACAAATATCAGGGCATTAGTCTGGCCAACGGAAACCAACCTTAAATATATTTCTTATAGCAATTTTTCTCTACGGAAAGTTAGTTAGATAGGGTTTTATGCCTCAACTTATAACCTCTTGGTTTAATCTAGCGGCGCCCCTCTACGGAAGGTAAGAAGGATAGTATAGTTGCACTTAAGGCATGAAACCTTACCACGTCTGAAAATTGAAGAACAGTTAACAGGCAGTTTTCAATAGAAACCGCCAAATTCGATAGTCAATATCCTTGTAGGCAACATCACAACCACTTTGTATCCGTAATTTTCGTTATGCAAACCTATAACTAATTTATATTGTCGTAGAGTATCAATAGGACATGGTGTTTTCAATAAATTCTGGACACGAAGGGTTTTCATAAGGCTTTTATTCAGAGAAATTCCATAATGATAGCATATTTATTGTATATTCTACTTTAATAAGCTGTGGATCCATAGATGCTGCAAGTGTCTCTGTTTCTGAGACGTCTTTAACCTCCCCAGACTCAAATATGCCAAATGTTGAACATAAAGTACTTAATTCAAAAACTTTGGTGAGGGAGGGTTTTCACTCCTCCAGGCCTTCGTGTTTTCGACATTTTGTATGACACATCTTTATTTTTGGCTAAGCCTATTCCGAAATTGCAGAGTGGTGAAACTGCATGGATATGCTTGTCAAATGTGCCACATTTCTGAATGGAGTTGGGAAAGAGCTTTCACTAGACCCCTTTGACGTATGAAATAAACAAAAGCTCAGAAATGTGGAACGTCGCTCAATGGATAAGTTTCTTTCGGAAACCTCGGCTTAACCAATAGATAACATGTACGTCATCTAGGTTTCCACTTTTGCATTCACGGGGCGGGGGGGGGGGGGGCACAAGTAATGAATACAATGGGTCAACTACAGAAGCTGTTCGCAAGGCTTTTGTTAACAAAAGTAAACCAGTTTAGTAACTGAACGTTTTCACAGGCAACAGCAAACCACAATACTATACAAATTTAAATGTCGCAGCCAATCACATGTAAATTTCAGTGAGATCTTACATAAGAATTTTAGTCTTGGTTTTTATCCCACCGGCGGTAATGATTCACTGAGTGCTTCTAAATAAGTAGTGCAGTCACAAGGAGAGGTGAATGGCGGTCTGATATCAAGTTCTCAACCCAGTGAACCATACGTCATGTCGTATGAAAACAGTCTGTTGTAATATTAAGTCAATTTGAGTGAACTTTGCCTAAAAGAGAAATAAATTCTCGACTTTCTTTTCACACAGTTGTGGATAGGTTTCTATTCTTATTGCAATAAATGTTATCTACCGATGTCGTAAAATTAACATACTTATTGTTTGGTGTTTCTTTTTTGCAGCATAACCTACTTCCTGAATTGTCATCCTTCTCCTCCTTGATATTTCTCTTGACGAGAAACCAATGGATCCATTTCATACATTAATGATGTCTGTTTTAGTTCTTTCACTGACCTATTCCCTTGGTAAGAACATTTACGCATGGAGTAATTCTGTGCTGATTTAGCTTAAGAACCTGTTTCCCGTACCTCACCTCCCTTTTGGTCTACAAATCCAATCGCCTAAGCCTATACTTCTTTTCAGCATAGGGAGGATTCTTTCCACTTTGTTTTCAAACGATAAAATTACAGTGCCAACTCCTGATGCAGTTTTTACTGCACTTGTATATTAAGGCTACCTTATAAGTTTCTTGAACATCAACATCTGCAAACTAAAAACCAATCAATTATCTTTAAAATGCAACCGGGGAGATAAAAACATTTATGTAATATCTATTCTTTCTTCCCTTACTTGTACGCAGAGGAGGCAGGTTTAAACTTTCAATTGATTTAATAGTATTACGAAAGTGTGTTTGAGATATCGAATGCGTTTAAAATATTTCACAGTCCTAAGGCCAATCAGTTTCTCTTTTAAAAGTTAAACGGGCATTTGTAAGTTTCAAAACCTAATCTTCCTCAACTATGATCTTCTTGTTAACACCTCTGTAAGTGCGGTCTAACTATGCCTGTGCTGATACGTTAAATACGAACAAAATATAACCATTTCGGCAACGTTTGCATTTCATTTTTCGACATTTTACCATATTTTTATTCCAAAAAAATAAAAAAACAAAAACAAAGAAAACGAGGAAATCTTGAATAAACCAAAAACGACATGAAAGCCTCATGTGAAATCATCTAAGGCTAATGTTTAAACTGTACAACCAATTTTCTCTGCCGTTATTAAAAGGCTTGATAATATGAATGCATGGTTAGCTACCTCAAATTTTATACACTAAACTCATATCCTTGTCTCTTCAAAGGTCAAACAAAGTATCGCCCTTCAAAGAAAAAAGCTGATTCAATTTTTTTGTAGCAAATTTAACACCTTTATCTGCGAATACCTTGAGAACCACACGTAGGATTGAGTGGAAAATAAACAAGAATACTTAATCTGGGTTCCACTTTTTCAAATTGAAACTTATTGTTTAAACCTTACCTTTAAAGGTTTTGAAATCGTTTTTACTTCCCGATAACAACTTAACCAGAAATAAGACCACGCTCTTATTTGGTTCTTAAGCTATTTAACAAGGTTTAAAGAGAAAAACAAAGGTTTTTAGCTTGAAGGGTGCAGGAACCTCTGAAATGGACTGATACCAGTTTGTCCTTTAAAGAGGATATGGCATCACCCTAAACCAGGGAGTTGCTAGAAACTCTCTGCCCAAACATATTTAGGAATACCCCCAGAGTTCTAAACAGTTGATAGCCGCACTTTGATTGAAATTCTTTTAAACAATACAGTTTCACTTTGGTTGATCAACAATTATTTGTGCAGTCTGTTGCGTGTTCCCAATTCAGCTCACACACTGTGCTTGACATCATTGTCTCGAGCAATTAAGACTTAGTGCAGGCTACCGTGGGTCTGTCCTAGTAGCTCCATGCTCTGTCTTAGACTTTTGAAGGTGTACCATAGACAGGGGCTCGAAGTTAACTCATTACGGAGAATTGGTACTGCCTGGGGTGAGCTTAGAGAGCCTTTAATAAATTCCAAAATTTCCCGTTAACATTTGTATTATATTTTATACAACAATAAATAATAATTTGGATTAATCGTTTAGGACCTACAATAAATACTATTCTGTTCATTTTAGGTCATTTAACTAGGACAATCCATTGGCCCACAGAAATGTGCTGTCTTATTACGTTTGTCTTATCGATAAAAGCCTTACAATTATTTCTTCACAGTTTTCAACAGTGCCTTTGTATTGCTTTGTTTTCGATCTTTCCTGATAAAAACAGCATTGGCATAGTTGGACAATATATATATATATATATATATATATATATATATATATATATAAATATATATATATATATATATATATATATATATATATATATATATATATATATCACAGAAAAATATCTGTGGAGAGACTGTAGAGCAATCTAATAAAATACACAAAACACAAAATTGGATTCTGGAACCTGGGTTTCACGCTACGCGATCATCAGCCAACTGCCCAGATAGAACAGGTTCAGCACGATTTTTCCCCTTTCTGCTTAGTACAGTTCGGTGGCTTGTATCCATGGCGACAAGTGGAAACGTGTTGAACCTGTTTTATTTGGTTGGCTGATTATCGCGTAGCGTGAAACCCAGGGTTCCAGTATCCAATTGTTTGTTTTGTGTATTTTATATGTATGTATGTATATATATATATATATATATATATATATATATATATATATATATATATATATATATATATATATATATATATATATATATATATATATATATATATATATATATATATATATATATATATATATATATATATATTACAATGAAAGTTAGATCCAATCTTTTAATCCTTTGAGCTATACCTGCTTAATGCAAATCATAGCATACTTTGAGATGGATTTGAAAATTATAATGTTAACTCCAACACCGCTTTATTTACAGAAGAAGGAGAAATGTGCAACTCTCCACAATACATTGAGGTGGAGAAACCAGGCATTGTTATATGTTCCCTTGAAAATGCTTACGCAGTTTCTTGGTACAATTCAACTATTCTCAGAAACGAGTATCCAATAGTTCACTACAGTGCTTCAGCCAAAAGTGGACGTGGATACATTTCTGGAGAGTTTGACATAACTCGAAACGGATCATTGCTTATCAACACTGTATCCTTTAGCCATGATCATTACTTTGCTGTGGAATACTTGAATGCAAAGTTGGATGACGCAGTTGTTTTAAACATTCAAGTAATAGTTGTAGGTAAGTAACGGCTAAGGAAGTAATTATTTTTTTCTTATAGATATGTTCACTTTTACCTTACTCATGAACGCAATTGCCATACTGAAGTTCACTTCTTACCCTTGGCCCTTTTCTACAAATTTCCTGAGGGAGAAAAAAGATGGAGCACAATACCTGTTACATGACATATCTAATGTCATATGTAAAGGTGATAAAAGTGAGCAGGTAACTAAACTCAAAGACTATGGTGAAAACATATTGTGTTGCAAATGTTAATTATACATTAGAACTAATTACCAACGGCAAACATCAACATAAAAGCTTATCTACACGTAGTGCTCAACAAAGTTTGCGATATCATATGGTAAATGTTATATTTTACCTTTTGTAAGTTTGCCTTGGCACTCATCTTTTCTTCTTTTTTTTTTGTAGTTGTTACGCACTGTGTTGATATTAAACTTGAAATATTCTTGCCTGTTAAAGTGTCTAGGACGTAACTTTTGTATCAACTCGAGAGACCAGCGTCAAGAATCAATTGTTTACCCGTCTTACTGCAGCATCGTTTATAATTTTCTCAGGAAGCATGCACAGTTTCGATGCAATCTCTCATAAATGTCTGGTTCCTTCTGCTTGGGCTCGTTTGCACTTCATTATATTCTTATAAGAGGATTACGTGAAAATTCCTAAGGCGTAGAAAGAACAAGTGTTTGCATTTTGCGATAAGCTTCTACTTTGAAGGGGTAAGTGCTATTGTTGTATTAAGAGAAATAAGTGTTTGAATGTAATAATTTTGTACTTTGTTTTCAGTTAAACCACATTTTCCATTTCCTGTGATCGAATATTGCGAAAACATTACCGGACTATGTTTTCAAAAGGTAGAAGACCCTCACGTATATTGTTCCGTGAAAAATATCAGGCCAGCCGCACTCTTAGAATTGACGGTTAAAACTGTAAATGGTAATAAAAATGTATCATTTCATCGACACACTGAGTCTAACGGAAAGTTATTTACATCAAGGGTTACAACTAGAGATGCATTCAAATACACATCACGGCTGGCGCTCATAGCATGTAGCGCGCATACCTTACCAGGAATACTAGAAAGAAATGAGTACATTGTTTTAATACAGAATATCAACCACAGTGCTCCTTCTGTAGAGCCAACCGTTAGATTTGTGGAACGAAATTCAAGCTTAGAACTACGTTGTTTAGGGACTGACATTGGCTTTCTAGTATGGTGGATGGCTGATACGCTTAATTCGAAACAATTAGGTCATCTTCTGGCTTATTCTGTGATGCTTGGAAATCCGCAGAAAGAAATTCATATACAAGGCTATCAGATGGGAAGAGAAGGATCAGTCATAATTCCTCAATTTGACATTACTTACGAAGGAACATACAGCTGCATTTCCAGTGATGGCCTAAGCGATACTCTCGCAGTGTATGAGACAATCATGTTCGGTGAGTTATCTTAAATTTGCCGTTACTGATAGATGTAGATAACGTAAACTATGAAATACTGCAGTTTATTGCATAAAAGGATCCCTAGTAAAAGGGATACCTAGTACGATTAGATCTGCCTCATCTATAGAGAACTTGAAGAGAATGCTGAGATCCTACCTGTTTTAATGTTATCCACTGTTTAGTCTTTTTGTACACGCTATGGTACTTACTGTGTATGCTTTTCTAAATGCATTGTATTATCATCGTTGTCGTTGTCATCATCATTATGAAGAAAGTTGATGAATAGTAGTGTTGTTTTCAACTGTTGCTGATTTAAATCTGGAAGGTCTGATATTTCACTGCAAAAGAAAGTATTGTGACAAAAAATATTATCTTTTTGTATAATCCCCATTCAAATTTTATTAGGGCGTGTAGATCTAAATGAGGCTGTTCTGTTCCCGGATTATATTATTAATCTAATTTCATAATGCAGGAAGAATGAAACGGAAAGAATAAAATAAATGAGTCTTCAAGCGCGGCTGGGCTCATTTTTATTTTTTCTTTATTTCCTGTCTGAAGTTAAGCCATCTCCTAATTACCTGACTGTAGATGGATGCGACCACGAAGGATACTGTGTTCTTGATGTAACGAATGAAGGAAATCTTACTTGTAGGGTAAATGGTGTTCGTCCGCGAGTTCAGCTTCAGTGGAAGGCATCTCATGGTACAAAAACTATGTCTTTCAAAACCCAAGAAGTTTTAATTGTAGACAAAAATGACACGTACGATGTTTCCCTCACCTCCGCATACTACGCCCAGGTTGAACCGGGAGACAGGGTGACAGTGGTTTGCGAAGTCGTCGGTCCATACACAGATCATTTCAATATGACAACAAGTATAGACTTGAATTTTCGGAAAGGTATGAACAAAGTAATTCTACATTCATTTTCTAATAGATAAACTGGGATCATCTTGACGTTGTGCAAATGCATCCTTTTTTAAATTACCATTTCCATAGTGCATCTCACTAGGGTAAGTCTTAATTTTGTGCCCGCGTACAGTACGATTTATTGAAAGACACCACTAAAATTTTATGGTATTATGTTTTCGTTTTTACTGGCATAGCTGAGTGGGCTTAACTGAACCATGTTCATTTTGTATTTCTGTAAGATTTGTGTTATTGGTATTGAACTGATAATTTAATGCATTACATAAGGCTTTTGAATAGAAAAACTCATCAATGAGCTGTTTCTGTGATAAACGCATGGTTTGGTTTCGCCCGCGTAAAGGCTAGATATATTTTAATTTCATTCTCCAAGTACTTGAAATTGGTCCATGTGTTCTATACAATTTCTTTATATATTTTTATCAACTCTGTTTTCCTCTGTCGATTGAGAAATTTCCAAACTCCAATAGAAATATGACGACTTTATCGTTTTCTTGTCAGAAATGGCTATCAGTCCATCAACAGAAGCTACTCCTTCACCAAAGAGCAGATTCAGTACTATTGGCGTGGTGGTACCAGTTTTGATGATTGCGGTAGTCCTTTGTACTACGGCGTCAGTGATACGTAAGAACGACATTGATATTGGCGATTAATTTACACATACAAGTGACTTTTAATCATCAACTAACTTTAAAAGAGAGTTTTTGATAACGAAAGGTGGCTTTATATCATTGTGGTAACAAATAACAGAATTTGCTAGAATATCCTTCACAAGCTGATAGCTGTGCATTGAAGAAGACTATGGTTGTAAAAAGAAAGTGTTACATCTTACTTCAAGTAAGTGAGAGCAATTGCAAATTATTTGGGATCAAAGCAGTCGTTTACTGCTCAAAAGGTGTACTTTGAAATAAGGTGCTTTGTAATGCTAGTATGAAATATAAATTAAGATCTGATACCTTACAAAACTTGATATCTCTGTGTAAATAAAAGGAACATTTGCACCCATTTGCCTATATCATGCGTTCTGTTTCTACAGGACAACACAGAAAAAAAAAATGATGTCATGTAGTTGTTATCCAGTATGACTTAATTAAATATGAAATTCTATCAGTACTGTTATGGTATTTCTATGTCTTTTGCTGATACAGTATATCGCAGGAAGCAACAAAAACTGACTCAGAGAATAGATGGAAAGGAGGTAGTTTTTTAATTATTTTTGTAAACTTCTTTCGTATAGATATGCAGTTCCCATGACTATTTTGATCGTTATCAACTTTAAACTCTTCACAAAATAACAAAATGGCGTTTTTTGTTGGTATGAGCAACTTGATATTGTTTCTGTAGTTAACAACAGAACTCAATTTAAACAATGGGAATTTCTCAACTTTGTAAAATCGCGCGATACACTTTTAGCAAACCTGAACTCTTTTGCAACATATTGAATCAGGAAACCACGATGATACAACTACATCACACATTTCTCTCGAAGTGTAGAATCCGAACATTCATTTATTGGCCTCTCCTACAGGCATGATGCAAGAGGTATTAGTAAAATTGGCTCTCTCTCATTGAACCTTTATAATCGGATAGTCAAATAGTCAACTTCCTGTACAGATGACTTAGTAAAATTCAATTATTGTTAAGGGAATATGTACAGTTACTTTGGCATACACATTGGACCTGCACTAAATATGGTCAAGGCAGTAACACCTCGTTACTACCAGACTGAAAAGGTGTAAATGAAGTTAAACTCTGACATGCAATGTTATACCCCTTTTAAGCACCTTTGTTCCACAGAGCCAGGTTGTTTAATAAAGAATAATATGTCAAGGGTAGGAATCTTGGAAACTTGAGAACAACAATAGTCTTTTGTATTTCAATCTTAGCTGAAATGGCCTAGTCATTTGTATTAATATGTCTCGTCTACATGTTTATAGTACCGTAATTTCAATGCAGTTTGTTTTATTGCCAGCTTCCATATCTATTACAATTTGTCATACTAATATTTGTGCTTCAAACGGTGTAAACTATCTGACCTTTGTGTTTAATCGAATTTATTGTCAGACATTCAGCTTACTCTCTGTGAAAGCCTCTCAAGGGGAAGTTCTTAATGGTAGGTTAAAGTTCTTAGTAATGTAGTTTTAAACAAATATTAAGAAACCTTCAAATAAATGACTTCTGCGAAAAATGTAAGCATTTTGATACAGTTATATATAGATAATCCAAGGCATATTGAACGGAGGCCACGGGCTCGTCAGCCCCATCAACAAAAAGAAAAGGAATCAACTTTATGGCAAAACAGTTGCTTTGGAGCAACATCTATATCATGATTGTTTGAGATTGAGGGCGAATGAAGGCAAACACATTCCACTTCTTGTGGAATGTCTTTCTACACTCCTGTGTAGCTTAGCTATTAACTGTCTATGAAGATATATGTTCCTTATCTATTGTTTTTTCGTAAGTTAAATGTACGTAATCAATAATTTTACATGAAACGGTAGCTTAAGTGGTGTTATTTCTTCCGACAGATATAAAGCAGCAACTGATTATTTACCTAAAAGACCGAAACAAAAGTCTTCGTTACAAGGTTGAAAACCTTGAGGATACGTCGGTAGAAGAACTTTTGGAAGTGCTTCGTCAATTATGCTTTAGAGGAATAGAAATAAGAGGTGATGAAAATCTACAGGAATCAGCCTTAAAACTGCTTAAGATAGCATCGTATAAAAAGGTTTGTAGCCCATAAAAATCATCAATAAAGATAAAGTTGTAATGCTAAGAGGCTTCTTTTTCTAGTAATTTAGAAATTAAAGACTGAAATGCAATTTATATGTCATTCAAATTTCTTGTAGTTGTTTTTGCTATTTATAACGTTGTAGTGTGAGGATATAATGCCAAAAGTTTAGGACGTCAGGGCGTACCAAAACAAAACGTCAAGTGGCTTCCAACTACTAACCCCCCAAAAGGAGAAAAATAGTTAACAGGAATACTACTTGACAAGCATGGACATGTGCATATTTTAGACATCTGACCCACCCAATCGTTTTATCTTAATCCATCCTTGTCTCAAAATCCGCAATTTAAAAATTTTATCAATTAACATGCAGATATAAATAAAACATCGTTCAACATACTAATGTGAATGAAAAAGAAATATATTTTTACAATTCATGCTCAAGAGGCAACAGTAATAGCGAGTAATTCGATTTTGTTGTCCACAGATTAATATTCGGAAAGTTCTACTTCGTGACTGCTTCGATTTTGTAGGCAACCATGGTTCGAGCATAATAACAACGTCAGGCCATGTTCTGCCTAGAACAATCCCTTTCTCACAACTTGATATCACTTCTTCAAGGCACAATCTCGAAGAAAGAGACTATTATCGAGTAAAACAGACGTTATGTTATGCATCGCAATGCCGGAAATTAAGACTTCTAACGTACGTGTTATAAGAAGCTTGCTTGATACGTTTTGAATAAAAGATCTTCGGTTGTGGAACGCTCACTGTTATGTTCCTAAGCAAAATTTGCCTATTTTCAAAACATGTTGAACCAAAGCATGTAGGATAAATCTCAAACTTGACAATCGAGAAGAATTTGCCATCCGAGGTATTTTCAAGCTAAGCTGAACATATTCGTGGTTGGACGTTGATCACCTTTAGCTCCACAAAAGGATTACGACTAATCTACTTAGATAACTCTATGGGTGTCTAAGGCTGGTGTCAAGAGTACATATGCGCTCTTAGCGCAAAGAAACTGTCTTATTTCAAGTGAAAATACCCGCCTTTCTTAAAGAGACCCTAGACATCTTCCAGAAGAACTTTAAGGATACAATTTGAGGGAGGCAGAAAGCGTGCTTAATGTTGTTTTTACCAAAATGCCTCCTGCATTGTCGCATAAATCACTCCCTATCCTAAAATTGAATTTAAGCATTAGTATTTTTGATATCATCTAGAGTTTATACTTTAGGTTAAAAGAGACCCTCCCAAAAAGTCTCTGTTAATAAACGAACGTATATGATATCTCTTTGGTTCCTTAATTAGCCCTTGCCCGAGGGTGCGGGGCCCAAAGGCCTCGTGTCGTGCTCTCGATAATGTTCAAGGTTTACATCCTGGAGGGGGTCCAAATTGCGGCAGACGGTGTACGTCATACCATGAACAGATAAATGTGATCAAACTCATGATGTAAGATTGATTCCTGTCCACTAGCAGGTTGGGGATGAACCTCATGGATGAACCTCATGTTTGCGCGAGAGGTTTAAAGTTTTAGTCAGATTAATGTCGTGTATGATTGTCTTTTAAAGACCATCAGATATCAAGTGGGAATCCTGAAGAATGACGGCAAAGCGCTCAAAAGTTTGCTTTGCAAATCATTTGCCTTGAAGAAAGTTGCATATAGGGTGATTCACTATCTTTAAAAAACATGTTTCTTTAGAAGGTGGGTCTGAATAAAGAGTGTTTAGTATTCGGCCAAAGCTTCGAGTTTCCTGAGAATGAGCCCTCATACGTCTAGGGAAAGGGGGAAAGAATTCAGGAAGCCGACTTTACATTTTGCTATTCTGTACTCCAGGAATAACACTTATGTCCAAAAATAATCGGTGTTATTACCTGTACTGTTAAATGAGGCAAAAAGATTAGAGATAGTGTTGGTTTATAACCATACTACCAAGCAACCTTGGTACCAACTACCAACCCGTGGCCAAGGATGGGGGGCAGGGGTGGCGCGGCGCCTGATTGAAACTTTTTCATCCTCCTAGAAAATAAACAAAATTGATTGCCTCAATGCATTTTAGTGTACCTCGCCTATTAAAAGTCCCCCCTAGGACCCCTCCCCCACGCAGTACCTTATCTGGCTACGGGCTGGCACAACACAGAAAAGGAAAGCGTGATAAGTGCGCCAAACTTTGGATTTTGCGAAAAATATGTGACGGAAAAAGGATAACAATAGGTCCGTCACTCAGTCGAAAACTGGCACCACTCACCACCTATTATAATCTACAAATTATCCCCAAATCCACGTCTTGCTGGCATCTGTAAGCAGTTTTCAAAATTGCATAATGGCCACTTGGCTTAATTACTCACGAAACTACAAATAAGTTTCTTTCCGTACTTATCTTAGTTGCTAGATGAGAAATCATATCTATTCACTTTCAAATTTTCCAAGTGAGGACCCCGGTTTCTTACAGGCTTCAAGGCGTCGGCGATCGTAGGGTCGAGCTTATCCTTCACAAGGTTATTTCACCCCCAGTTGTAGGGTACACAAGATTACCACTGGCACCTTAGTAGGGTTGTTAAGTACTAAAAACTGCAAAAAGCTCATGTTTGAGTTTTCAGGTCGATATATGTTCAGTTATACAGGTTTGTCTTTACAGGAATGAACCTCAACGAAAATAATATCGGAACTGATGGTGTGCAGTTTCTTGTATCGCAAACAAACTATTTGCAGAAAAATGAAAAATATTTCAGGCGGTCTCAAATAACACCCGATTCATAACAGTATTCACAGGCTGCGGTTTGATAATACCAACAGTATTGCTTGCAAATGTAAATTTATTGCCACAGGTTCAATTTATACGAAATCGCAATGAAACCGTCCTTATCTAACTTGCGCCGCACCTGAAACAGTTACCCCATGCACCTTCATGGTGTTCTTTGGTAGAACCGTAGAGGCTTATTACCTAAGTGAATTATAATTGGTTTACACCCAGTGGTTAAAAGCAGGCCATGCAGCAAGCAGGGGCGTAGCTACTATAAAATTTTTAGGGGGCCTAGGTATCAAATGGGGGGTCACGGCATCGATCGCCGTTCTTAATTCTTACACCTTTTATTAGGACACACACAATTTTTGGGGGGCCGAGCAAACATCTGGGGGGCCAGGCCCCCAGGCCCCCCGTAGCTACGCGCCCGGCAAAAAGAACTATTGCAATTAATTTTCCATTGGGAATTTGCCTTGGTCTTAAACTGTGTGATGAATATTTGGTCGTTTATGGCTCATGTCAACCTGAAAATTCCTGTTAACACTATGCCCCGAATTATATTCTTCCATGAGCTTAGATTGTATGCAGAGTTTTATAGTGTTCTCTTTCTGTTCAATTTCCAAGGTTCTCACATTGCGTTTTACCTTATTCTTTTGATGATTCTCCAAATCTGGTTCAACTTCAGAATAAAAATGTGGAGGGTAAGGAAACATTTCTAAACGGTAACGGTGAAATTTATTTGTTGTTATTATAGTGGGTCACTAATTATTTAAATTTTGCCTGACAAGGACAAGACAAAGCATTAAATTTTTAAAAGGTAAACATGTAATGATACTAGGCATTGTTAATTCAAATCTGACGCAAATTTCTGTACTTAGTTTAACATACATATAATAATCCACTGAGTCAGACTGCCTGAACATGTATAACTGATGTGGTAATGTCCCTGTCATTAATCTTGTCTTTTCCTTATAGTATGTTGGGAGAATGGTATATTCCTTCCAAAATTTGTCTTAAATCTCAGTTCCGGTAAATGGCAGGTAAGATTTACATTTTTGTCCTAAGGTAATGACTTAAACATGTAGTAAAGTCCTACAAACAAGAATCAGAAAGAAACGCCTAGGAGTTTAAAAGTTTGAAACCTGAAAAAGATATACTATCGATGTAATTTGACATAACTGCACTATATCGCACATACTGAAGCTAAAACCAATCGATGCTCGTTTTGCTTCGGGCACAGTATTTCTAAAGTAAACCCGAATTCCTAGTTTGGATTATTTCTGCGAACGGTTAAAATAATGGTGTTATATCTAATCCGAGTAGAAGAAAGCTGTAGTAGGGTAGATTAAATCCCAAATTTCCAAAGCCATTGACATCTTTTATTGCCAAACCTGGGCTCCTTTTTCCGCACATGTTTCAAATCATTGTTACAACTTACATTAAGTGGTAAATTGAAAAAGAATGACAACATGGCTATTGTTATCCATTCTATTTACCCTGACAATCTTGGGATTTCACTGTATCTTTCGGAATTAATTAAGACTTTGCCAATCCATCACCTCAGTGTGTTCCCAAAGCAGTGGGTATATGTATCGGCTCGGTGACAACTGTCTAAAACAATCGGTGCAATGGAGAAGGAAAGAACAATTCCTCAATGACATAACAGTATTTTTTGTACATATTAAGCAAAATTGAACCGTATTTCACGATATGTCAACAGGGTAACTTTATACAATAGAAGGGCGACAAAGAGGTTGAGAAAGAATCCTTGTTAATGTTCCTGCAACATTGTGCCAATGTACTTACTTACCATAACAGTTTTGGTTGAGTATGAGAACTTGACATTCCTAAAATGTGCAATAATTAATTAAAAGCTTTAAATATTGAATGATGCTGTTAATATTAAACCCAGTTATCATTTTTATTTTGAATTCTATACCTAGTATGCCGTTGATGGATGTGAACTTCAACATGGAGATTATCTGAACTTGGTAAGCTTTGCAAAATGGCAAAGTTTAAATTGTCAAGCTACATATTCAGTTGTCTAACTCCACAGAGAGAACATGAGTTTGAATATTTTATCATCTACAATTTTCTAATATTGAATCTACTAAGTTCCACAGTTCGGAATATATTAAGTACAAGTTTGGACGTGAGAATCTAAGTGACCAACTTTTTATAGTTTCGTAATAGTCTTAGCCTTAAATAATGAGATTAAGTATTAATTAGTCGAATCGAACCGGGTCGGGCTACTTTAATTTCGACTTCACTCACTTCTTTAAGAGGGGTTAAAAAAACTGATTTTCTATAAGAATGCATTTCAGCACAATCATTAATAATTTGTGTTACTGGAATAGTTGAACATGTTGACCAAATTTTCATACCATACACTACATAATAAAGCAAAATTTAATACATGGATTAGAGATGGGAAAATACTATCAGTGAGCAGGCATAAGTGCAATGCCAAGTTTAAACTTGTGCTACTATCACTTTTCCAAGTCTCTGATCCACCTCTTTGTTCTTCAAGTAGATATCATCCATCTCTGAGGAGGAATCTTTAACTGTACATTCTAAAATCCTAAAGGTAAGTGTTGTTGCTTTTCAGCTTACACGGAATACGTCTGAGTGTGTTACATCTTGGTCAGTTCAATGCATGTATTGGATAATTTTTCTTACACAGTTGTAGGCTACGCAAAATGTTCATCAGTGTGGTGGAGCAGGTCAATTCCCAAGATACTCTAGATGGGTGAAACACGACGAACATTCTTTGTGTATGGTAAAGGCTCATTCCGCCCCCAAACTAAGCATACATTTTGCCTTTTGTAAAGTCATAAGCTAGACTTTTGTAAAGTTCGTTGATTTCTAACAGTGGTCAGACATTTTGCTCCAAGAACTACTTCAATGTTTAGGAAATGTTTCTAAAGGATGATATTTCCTTAATGTAAACACTCAGCCATTTTAACGCTGAAAGACTTAGATTTTAATTGCATTAATTCCAACGCTTTTGAAAGCTGCTTTGCATAAGTAACTCTGTAATATCTCTGACAATTAAAAAGATTTTCTCAGACTGTAGCCATTTAACAAACAACATCTACTAGATATCTGATATATACTTGTTTTTAAAATAGTATAAGGTTCTGAACCAAAGAAATATGGCTACCTTATATTATTACCAGAAAGCCCAAAGACTTAGGTGATTCCTTACCGAATGGGAATGCTTTGTTGCACTGAGGTTTATCCCTCACACTGATCTCTATCACTTTACGATTTTTAACAGTTTGACCTCTGCTGACCTCACATGACCGCACCAAATATAACAAAAAGAAAAAAAGGGGGTTGTATTGAAAAGGATTCGACCTCCAATGGATCTTGGATCTTGAAAATTCTTGGAAAATTTTGCTTTTTGACCTTTAGTGACCCCATATGACAATCTTGGGAATTGCTCTTGCTTTTTGACTCAGGTGACACCATATGATGATCTTGGAAAATTTTGCTTCTTGACCTCTGATGACTCCATATGACCTTCTACCTCCACCAAAACAAAATTGTTCTTCCTCGGAACATAAGGCATCCACGTACCACGTATGAAATTTATCCAAGCTTCCTATCTTGAGAAATCGTGTAAGATTGTTCACAGAGTTTAATCCCGGTGACCCCAGATGACCTTTGACCTCAACCAAAGTCAATATAGTTCTTTTTCTTACCATAACGCGTCCACATACTAAGTGTGATTTTTATCCAAGGTTCCTAACTTGAGATATTGTGTTACCAAAACTTTCAGAGTTTGACAAACGGTGAGCCCAGATAACCTTTGACCTCTACCAAAAACAATACAGGTAGTTCTCTCAACATGGCAAATCTATATACCAAATATTAAAAGGGTTTTTTATTCCTATCTTGAGATATCGTGATTACAAGATTTTCAGTCTTTGACCTGCGGTGACCTCAAATGACTTGTAACCTTCACCAAAAACAATAGGGTCCTTTCTTTAAAAAAATCTATATACAAAATATGAAAATTGTCTGTCATTGCTATCTTGATTACAAGCCATTTACAAAGTTTTCGCAAATTGACATCCGGTGACCTCGAATTACCTTTGAACTCCACCAAAAACAAGAGGATTCTTTCTTAACATGACAAATATTCATATACCAAATATGAAAAGTGTCGGTCATTTTTATCTTGAGATATCGCGATTACAAAGTTTTCGGTCTTTGACCTCTGGTGACCTCAAATGACCTTTGACCTCCGCCAAAAACAATAGCGTTCTTTCTCTCAACATGAAAAATGTACATATTAAATATAAAAAGTGTCAGTCATTGCTATCATGAGATATCGCGATTACAAGAAGCGTCATAAACACACATACTCACACGACGTCACCATCGCATAGATTCCTTGCCTGCCTTCGGCAAGGAATCCAAAACTTTGTGCAGAGTGCATCTTACTGCTAAATTGCTTTATAGTTTTAACACTCAGTAAGTATTAATCTTGCCTTGAAGTTACATTTTACTCTTGGAAGTGTTACAATTAAATAGTATTTAGAAAAATGTTTACATTGTACAGCATCACAACGGAAGTCTCTTTGTTAAGGTTAACTTACATATTAAATGTGGATGCTCTGTGGTTTTTGATTCCTTGCAGTGTAGTAGACGAAAGGAATCGATATGTCTAGAAAGGTAACCTTGAGAAATCTGATACTTAACGTGCAGGTGAACCATCTTAATTAAATGATCCTTATTTTTTGTGAAGGTCAACGGTTATTTTGGGTCACCAGCGGCCAAACGGTGCAAACGTTGAAGTTTGCTCGGTATCTAGAGATGGGTAACCGTGAGAGATCTTATACTTGACATGTTGAAGCCTCTCCTAGAGTAGATAATCCCTATCAACTCAAGGAAGGAAACATTGATGAATTTCATAATTGGCATGTTGGTATTCCATATAAAATAGAACTCCATGAAGTTTGGTGAAGATCAAAGACCATTCCGGGTTACCAGACGTCTGACTGCCAAAATTTTTTAGGCAAGACATCTCTAAAAAAGGGGAATGTGTAAGAGCCTTACGTGTCCCATATTGAGCAGATGGTCCCTACGAGTTTTGGTGGAGGTCATAGGTCATGTTAGATCACCAGAATTCAAATTGTAAAACCCCGTAAACATGATATCTCAAGAAGAAAAATATGTATGAATCCCATGCTTGCAGTGGGAGGGCTCAGTATTCAGTACATGATCTGCATAATATTTCGTGGAGGTCAAAAATCATTTGTTGTCACTGGAGGTCATTGTAGAGAAACTTCGTAATGTGATATTTGAAGAAAAAAATATAGTGTGAATCTGATAAGTGGCATGTGCCCTGTAATGATTGCATAATTTCTGTTGTTTGTGGTGGAAGTCAAAGGTCACTTGAGGTCACCAGGGGTCAGACAGTTTAAACCATGCTAACACGACTGATCAAGTCAAGTACGAAACATGTTTTGATCTTAAATCTAGAAAGTGATGGCCAAAAGGAGCTGATTTGTGAGTGTGATCATGTTTAAAAGTGTCAATCTGTGTGATCTATGCTCATAGATTTTTAACTTTCGACATCAAAATTTAAGCAGGGTAACTTCACAATGTTCTGTCAATTTGAATCCATTATACTTAATTTATAACCTAGTGGTAAGGAATCACTAAGTCCTTTGGCTCTCTGGTTCGTTAAATGTAGAGTAGTGTATATTACAACATTCATGGCAGTGTTCATAATTTTCATATGATAGTTTAAGTGTGTCAGTCATCAGTTTAAATTTTGAGGAAATTATTTTATCCAGTGTTGCTTCTTACATATTTTTCTTTAATTCCCAACCTATTGTGGTCTCTTAGAGAACAAGAAACTATTCGCCTAAACAAATGGTATTAGCTCGAAGGATTTTCCATACCATGGAGAGATGTTTTAAGTTACATGGCGCAGTAACAATCGATACCCCTATGTTTGAAATGCGGGAGGCTATTGTGGAAACGTTTGGACCGCACTACGCGAGAGCTATGTTCGACATAAATGATCAAGGAGACGAATCAGTATCACTACGGTTTGACCTCACGGTATCCTTCAATGTGGTTAAAAAAGTTTGAAATTACAATAACTTTACACTAAACTTACTTAACAAATACTTTTCCATATTAACTTATGTTTCAAATCCTAAATTATGAGCACATAAATCATAAATACGTGATTGCACTGATTGTCTGAGATGTGCCGTTATATTTTATTTTTTCTTTATTGTTGAATTTTAAAAGAAAAAACAAATTGAATGTCAAAAATTTCAAAATAAAATCGGCCAGATGACGTTATTGAACCCTTATTAACTTCACTTCAGATTCCCTTCGTTCGATATATAACCTTGAATAACATGAGTGAACTGAAGAGATACCATATAGGAAAGGTTTGCCGAAGGGACAACTTATTCAAGAAAGGTTAGAGACGTGGTGAATTTTATAAGTGTGTAAGAAACTATTCATTCGTGATTTTTTATTCTTTTGAAAGTACTGTTTCACAAGACCAATATGGTATCTACTTACAACAGATTTATGTAATTATTGTTGAGAGTTGCCCACTTTTTCCTTGCATTGAAGTTTTGGTTCACGAGAGGAATGTAGTGGAAACAACTTGTAACAAATGCCAACCAAATAAACTACAAAGTCGTATGCAAACAGGGGAAATATATTATTGAGTTTGTTCGTTTTGTTTGGGAAATTCTCTAATTAAAATAAAGAAGAGAAAGAAACAGTAGTTAATTCAACGCTATTATTTTAAGAGTTCATGTTTATTATAATGATTTTATGATATAACACTCTGTTAAAAAAATTTTCCAACAAATTATGATCAGAAGTCAACGCATGTGTTTACTCCGTTAACTTAGCCTTACTGTAAGACTATAAGAGTAAAAGACAAGAGAAAAGCTGTTTCATTTCCACAAATACCGCTAACAGCATAGTTCCATTTCACAATAAGTTGCTGAATATACACATAACCTTGATTGGTTAAGCATGGCACTTTACCATTGAAGTAACTGCCACTTATTTACAGCCTGAAAGGTGTTTAAAAACTGATAATCGTTCTCCCTACTCAGTAAAGGCTTTCAGATTTTAACATTTTTCGTATCAAATTTTACATGTTTGGAAATTAAATAACTTGTAACACAATGCGGCAGTATTTTGACAAGAAGAAATATGAAAATATAAAGTTTTTGATATCTTTATAATGAGTGAGTCAAATGGGTTTACATCTACCCTGTAGTGTGTGTACATCGGATCCTAAGAACTGTTTAAGTATCTACTGCGCTTGCGTAGTTCACTTGTTATTTACATTTTATATGATGCATACTTGGGTGCTATATCATGACGTGTTTTCCCCTTAGAATGTGCAGGCTTAGAGATATAGAGTACACTTAGAGTTGACCGGTTTCGATGTGATTCTTTATTCAAGGAGGGATAACATTTGTATAAAGCAATTTGTAAAATTCCATTTTCTATTTGAAAGGACTTTGATATTGCCGGCAAACACGAACGGATGCTACCCGATGCCGAGTGCATTAAAATTGCTTGCACAGTTCTCAGTGAGTTGACGGCTGGGGAAATTATTGTTATGGTGAGTCTTAAACTGCGGCGTTAACCAAACGCTTCAAAGTTTCAAAACTTAATGAACCGGAAAAAATTGTCATTACATAGATGGCTCAATTTTAATTTCGAATAAACTGCTTTCTTTTGCAGTCATGGCTGGAAAGTTTGCTCAGAATATTTCTGTCAGTAAACATTAGGTGAATATGAAACAAGCTGAAAGTATTCTGTTTGAATGTACTAAATGAAAGATATATAATATGTATATATTATATATATATATATATATATATATATATATATATAATATATATATATATATATATATATATATATATATATATATATATATATATATATATATGTAAACCACAGTTAGATGGGAAAAAATTCTAACTTATACTTTTCCAACATAATATTAACTGGGTAATTGCAACCAGCCCTGCACTTTTGCTAAGCCACCTGAGGGTGCTTTGAGTTGATTTTCACATTTTTTATTTTTTATTTCAGGTGGACCTTGTTTTTGCTACTTTCAAATCAAAAGTAGCTCTTAACCTTTGGTAGGAGAGAAAGCTCAGTTATAAGCGGATGGAATTTAAACACTGCTAGTGACTGTTAGTGAATATATCTGGTTACGTGTGTGACATAATATCTTCCCTTCTGTCCACAGATTAACCATCAAAAGATATTGACTGGATTATCAAAGTTACTTAACGTTCAAAGACAAATAATTGAAGAGATTAGCGAATTTTTGGAAAGTACGCCACATGTAAGTACTCATTAAAACACCGTGAACAGGAAAAAGTTTACGGTGATTTCCTCAGAATATTAACAATTCGGTGAATATCAGAAACCTAAACCTATGAACGATTCTAATAACATAAATTAAGTGTACGCTTTTTATGGTCTTCAAAATGAACATTAATGGACTGTCTCACAAGTCACAGCTGCTCGATTTGTACTGGTGCAATAGTTTACCCAATATCTCTGGATGACACTTCCTTCACTGAAGTATTGTCGTTACAAAGCAGTCAGGTAAAGGTTGTTCAAGGTTCTACTACTTCATGTGTATTGGGTTCCAAAGACTTCAGAGCTTCTACCAAGTAGTGTGGTGGACACTGATTTAAAAAAGCATTTTATGTAGTTATGTATGGAGGAAATAATCAATTTAGTTTGCATTTGAAATAGTGGTAATCGCTTTTCTGGTATAGCATTTGAAAACATTCAAAGATTTAAGAAATGTAAAACAACTGTAAAAATTGAAAAGTACAACTGGAAAAATACTGAAGGAAACATAAAGTAACATTTTGATAATACAGCTTTTTGTCGGTAACGAAGTCTGCAATTTAATCAATTGCGATCACTTTGTTGCATCTTCTCTGCTGCTTAAATTTTTTATGGCAGGAAACTTAAAACTCATGAAGTGATTAGAAAAAATATTCTTTATTTCATTGAAGGCATCTGAAGACGACATTGTGAAACATATTATGAATAAACAGAGCATCAACATCAAGAACAAGGCAAGGAAAATCCTTCAGTACATGAGCATTAAAGGTAAAAGTTGATATTTTAATAAATGTATCAATATTTATCAATTGTATTTGTAAAAATTAATGCTGTGAACCATTACTGTTCTTGAGGGTAATGCAATAATTTGGCAAAGACAGTGCAACCATGCAGATTCTAAATATCATTTGAATAGAAATGTCTTAAGTAATTCCCATATTCGTAATTGAAAAACGATTTTTTTATAGTTTACTGAACTATTTAAAACTAACGAAGCGTATGTTTTCGATATCTTTTTAAATGATTGAGAATTATACAGTATTTATTGTAGATGAAAAGAGGAGAAAACACTTGTTTCTTACCTAGGCCCCCTCTCTTTTGCTAATTTTGGCAAAAGGAGAATCTTCCAACTGGATAATTTTCCACTGGTAGGATATTCATCTAATAAACACCATTTAACACAGCCATTTCGGCATCCCCCTCAGGAGTGGTGCTAGGATTTTCCCCACAGGAAAGCCAACTCCCCTACGGGGAGCCAACAGCCCAAAGCCTCAACGAGGGCGACAGAGTGCCGAAACGATGTGTGAAGGAAAATTTTGAAAATTGGAAAATTTGAGGCGTTACATTGAAGAATTTGTCCTAATTTAGAAAAAAAATTAAGTAAATCGTCGGTGCGACTGGCCGTTGTCGGGGACTACATATTTTATCGTATACATAACAGCTCCTGACGAAACCGGACAATTGCCCCTACGGGGGGCCATGGTCCCCCTGCCCACACCTGTCGCCACCACTGATCTACCTCCCAATTTTCCTTAGAAAATAAAAAAAAATATTTGTCATAATGCATTTGAGTATAGCTCGCCCTACTTAAAGTATGTCACTTCCTCTGGAAATTATTTCTCATGCTTCATTAACTTCTCAGTCTGTGCGGACCTAATTTCAAATATATTGGTACATATAAATATTGTTGCTTTATTCTCGGCTGTATATACCCTCAGATATTGACAGGAAGCCATATTCTTCCTGTATTTACCCTCCTCTAGTTCCCATCAGATTGTCAAGCGTTCATCTTTCCATTCGCTGTTCCTCTTCTCTTTTATCCCCTCTTCTTTCTCTCATTCTTCATTCTCTTTCCTATCTTCCCTTCCCACTTTCCCATATTAACTTTCATTGTTCCACTTTTTGAGCCCAATGTGTCTGCTAATATCCCATGTGGGAATCTTCATGAAGTACTCGGGCTGCTTTTGTACCCCGCATATACGTTATTGCGTTCATTACTGTACCTCGACAGATACTTTCGAAACAGGTGTTCCGCATGGTCATGAACAATTGACCTGGGTTTTGAATTAAAATTCTTACTTGGTATTTCCCTCAACCTGTCTTCGAAATGGTATCGGGACTCTCATTTCCAGCGCTATAAGACTACTCGTAGAAAGATTTTAATAACTGTCGGCTGAGATTGAAATTTCCAGATGTGGATGTCCTCCCTGTCAGGCGCCCATCAAAAGTTATTAAACTCATCTACCGAAAATTAAATACATGATCATACATAAAACTTAAATCAAGCACATGAGCATTACTTCAAAGTGCCAAGTTAATATTAAGGAAAGTATGTGACAAAAGTGGACAAAGCGTGCAGTGAAAGCGGTGATCAGTAAAATTGTGTCAGAAATTGGGGACTGTTGTGACAAAACTCGTTACCTCCACTGTGACAAAAGTGGGGGATACAATGATAAATGTGTCAAAAGTTGTTGTTGAGCCAAAAGTTGGAGATAATTGTGACGAAAGTGGTTGGAGTCACAAATTGGTTGTTGTGACCAAAGTGGAGGCCACAAACCAGGAAGCACCTTTGAAACTCAGGTCAGAGAGTCAATTTCTTTGGTCGCAATAGCTAATTTTTTCATAGCTGACCTTTGTGTAAACGTGCATTCCTTGCAACACACCGTTCCGTCACTGTCCATCATTTACACACATTGTGTAAAAATATAAGATGGCAGCATCTTAAAACCTTTTTGAACTAATTTGTGCTCATCATGCAGTCCACATGCATTCACTCCCCCCACGAAGGCCGGCCTTTATTGCTAAGCATCGCAATCATCCCCAGGCTTTATTTAAAACCGCTGGTCTCAGTGTCGATGTGATGATCTTAATTACACATTTGCCGGTCGATGTTTCGTGCGTCGGGCTCACCGGGCTTATTTAAGTCAAACCGCTTTTTTAGTGAACATACCAGGTGAAACAGAATTAGGTTCCAAAGTAGCACACAAACTTCACACAGTGTTAAAACTACTTATGGAATGATATTTTTCCGGTTTGCTCAAGAATACTATATAGCACTACTGTCTTTTAGTGAAAGATATATTTCTGGAAAGCCTAGGCTTTCTAGAAATATATCTTTCACTACTCAACTGCCGAAGATTGGCACAATATTTTCAATATATCATAGGCTTTTTATGACTACTTACGACAACTTTGCAATGAGTTTAGCTCAAAATAAGAGCAGCTTTGTAATTCGTATTTAAAAGTAGGAGAGCTACTGTAATAGAACTTTCTAATCACTTGGATCGGTAAAACAGCTTTTCATATTCCTTACTGTTACGAGTAAGCTTTCCTACCCAAACATACTGGTTCGAAAGAGAATATTTTCCAAATTGTGATTAAGGAAGCTAGACACACCATAACCTCTTTGTTTTGAATTTGGAAATTTTTGTTTGTAAACTGAGAGAAATAAAACAAACTTTTTCCAAGCTTGTACTCCTTTAAAATTGTAGTAAGCGTAGAAAAGTTTTAGAATCGATCGTTTCATAGAGAAAAGGTCCCGATTTATTCTTGGTTGCAGATATTATTATCCTTCGTATTATCTAAAAATGAGTACGGTTTCCCTTTAACCCAGTGGTGATATCTAAAAGCCATTTCCATATACCATACCACAACCTATACCGCCATTACTTCTTGTTATTTGAGAACATGGTGGCCTAAGGCTTTGGACTTGTGATCTAAGGATTGCTGGTTGGGTTCCCACCTGGGTCATTATGTTGTGTCCTTGAGCAAGATGCTTTATCTCGATTGTTTCTCTCCGCCCAGGGGTTAAATGGGTACCTGTGAGGTAACTAGTATAGTGATGTGCTGTTTGTGGCTGCTCCTATGGGGAGTCCCCCAGGGGACACGATGAAGTGGCATTACTGTTCAGTGTGCCGGGTACGAACAGCAAGGGATGTGCACTATATAGTGTGGGTTTGACAAGTTACCAATGACCAGGGGTAATGATTGTGAAGAGCTTTGAGATGTTACATATAAAGGCGCATAAAAATCAAAATCAAAATGATCATTATTTGATATTTATTAAGAGACACTTCTTCCATGTTTTTGTTTCCATACAAGAACTTTAAGTACGGAATTAATGTATACTAAATGATTTACACTTGATAGGTACATAAAAGTATAATTCCAATTATTGCAGTGAAGGGGTTTGAAGAAAAGTGACATTTCACTCCTGCAGTCCAGCAGAATAAAGAAAGTTTTTTGCCTGAACATTGCCCTGAGGTCTATCATTTTTTTAAATATTGATTCATGTAAGTTTGCCCTTTGAAGGACACTTACGACTGCTGACACGGTAGCTGAATTGATTATAGCTACAAAACTCAAAATGACCGCCAAATACGGTTATAATTAAATTAAGAAAAGAATCATTAAAATATGTTGATGCAACTGCTCCTAATGTTTGTTCATATTTGTTTTATAAATATTCAGAATTTACCTCCAAGAATGTATCTGTTAGTTAGTATCCAGACCAGCCAAGATGGCCGAAATTACAAAATTTGCCGCCGATATTATGATAAAAATGTCATTTAATAATGAGGGAAGTAATTAATGAAAGAGTTTTGACTCAATTCATCATGTTCATGCTTTGAGACAACTATTCAATTTTTTCTGAAAGTTCTGTCAAGAAGGTCAACCATGATGACCGAAATTACCAGATCAAAAAAAAAACCCAATAATAATGAGAGGTTACTCTCTCATTATCATATTATTAGTATAATAATGCCTGAAAGCAATTTCTTCGGCCAACCTGGTTGATTTGGATATTCCAAGAAGAAATTTGAAAAGGAAGTTTGAAAAAAGATTTGAAAAATTAATCACAAGATATGAGAGAACAATTTGTACTAATTTAATAATGTTTTCTCTTTTTATCATAATGTTGGCGGCCACCTTTCAACCTCTAAAGTCTATCTGGATCTCCACAGAACAGTTAAGAAAAAAAAAATGAAATTTCTAATAAAATATGAAGAGATGTGAAGAGCAATCGTGTAAAAATATATACTTCATGAATGTTTTCTTTATAGTTAAAGTGTCGTATATTTTTATTGGCAGCCATTTTATTTTTAGTCCACCTTGCTTAACATGGACCCGACAGAAATGTTCAGACAAAAAGACTTTGCCAATAGTCTATAATAAATAGAAACAGATATTAATTGCAACCGTACCAAAATATTTCAATGTTTATTTATTTTTATAAACATTATTGGGCGACCATTTTGAATTTGGTTGCTAGACAGAAACGTCCTGTTTAGGTCACGAAGTACATGAGTCAGCCTATAACACTATAAACCTTCATTCCAGCTTCAGCTCAAGTTCTGCCGGGTTAGAGGCATTACTTTATATGAAAAACTCCGTAGATATACGTAACCACTTATCACTTTAAGGGCGGAAAGATAAAGAGGCATTTTTCGTACTTCTTTTAAGGTGGAAAGAATGACATTGAAAGACTCTTAGAAGACAATGGTCTCTTTGCACATTTTGAAAATGCAGATGAGGAAAGGGAAGTTGACACCGCACGCAACGAATTCTGGGAAGGTTTGGAGGATCTGAAACTGCTTTATGAGTTCTGCGAAATAATGGGCGTTGCAAATAAGGTAGATAAATTAACAAATAATTTCACAAAATAACGCCTATCCCATATGTCTGAGCAACGTGAAGCTTTCAGTTGATACTCTTGTCTAGTTTGCTAAACAGAGAACGTTGGCATTTTCAGCTTAGTTTTCTAATGGTGTGTAGGTATTGCAGCCATTTGAAAATAAGTCGACATATCATCTGGGCAAGAATATTTACATACAATGGGGACTACGATATAATAATTGGATATTAACTTCCAATGTGGGCTCTTTTTGGGGGAAAGATCATATTGATTTGATGTTTTTTTTAATTTTTAATTGTTTAATAAAGTTTAGAACATTTTGCTGTTTACGTGTAGGTGCGGTTTGAAATGGGTTTCACCCGTTCCTTGAGATTGTACACCGGCCTGTTTTTTCAAGCTGCATTAACAGGTATTTATGGCTTACATGTTTGAGAGTTTTTTATGACATTTAAATATTTTTCATGACATTAAACTGTCCCTTTAACAAATCATCTGTTCAGTTACGGACATTCAACTGAAACTTTATTGTAACTCGTTTTTCCTAGGACCGAAGTTGTCTTTATTTCAAGCACCCTCCAAGCGTAGAGGAATTCTGGCAAATGGTGGTCGCTTCGACAAATTGGCTGAAAAAGTCCTTGGGGGAAAACAGACCGTAAGAAAATTTTCAATACCATTTTAGTTTAGCAATACAATGCAAAAATGCTTTTTAATCCTGGTCTTATTACTTATTACTCTAAATCTTTTTGAGATCTACATTGGAATATTCTCAAAGTGTCGCTCACTTTGTACTTAAATAACGCACTGTAAAGTATGTTTTTACTTCTTGTCAGGCTGACCTAAATAATACAAATTAACGCTGCTTTGAAAATTTTGCACAATGTCCTTTGAGTACTGACAGAGTGTCCATCTGATAACAAGATGGTCCACAAGACCTCGTTGCGAATGTTTAAATACATTTCAGGTCAAAGAAGACGAAAATTTAAATCGTTTGTTACCTTCCTATTTCCTCTTTACAATTACTAGGTGCCATGCGTAGGTTTCACCTTTGACATTGGGCAGCTCCTTACCCTTTTAGAATCACATGTAGACAAAACTGGCGAGGTGGTACGGATTAAGGCCACCGAAGTCATGGTGTGTTCCAACCGCCCAAACATGCCTAAGGAAATATTAAAGTTGTGTACGGACCTCTGGAGTGCTGGTGTAAGGGTGGGTATTTTCCACAAAACTTGTAAATAATGTTATTTAACTGTCGCATCTTTTATTAGTCACAGGAAAAGATCAATTTTGCATACTCATTAAAAGTTCTTGTACGAGTAACTTTTAAAGTCTGTACCAGTACCTTTACCCATAGAAGGAATTGGATTTGTTAAGTTATATATTTTCCTGGTAGAATGCAAACATTAGGACAATTTATGAGATGCCGTTTTATTGACTGTATACTAAACGTTGCTAGCGATTGCTAGTAAAGATACCGATGCTGATACTGTAAACGTTTGATGCTTGGGGGAGCTATATTGAAAAGGCAAATCGACTACGCTGGCGACTATGTATCAATTAAGAGTGTAGGCCTTCTTTCTCCATATAAGTCGATGCTTAATCCAAGAAAGAAGCTGAAAGTATTCTGTATGCTGATGACACAAACTGTTTCCACTAGTGCCAAAATAGATTAAGTATTAACCATAACAGAAAGGTGATATTCATCTCTGTTTTGGTGTCAATAATGAAACGTTTGAAACGTAAACTAACATGATACCAGTTAATATTATCTGACATAAAATTTGTTGTATTGCATATGAAATTACTTTAAATCTCCAGTACAAGTTTTTCCGCTGTCAACCATACGCTTTAACTGTTAGTAACTGGGAAGCAAGTGAGATGTGTTAACTAAGTATCACAGAGTGTATTCATAAGTATTACAAGAACCCTTTCATGTGCAAGTGACGAAAACTTAAAATTTTCCAAGAACATTCTAAAATCTGTTGTGCCTTGTAGGAACTTCGTTTCTGTATTATCGCTGTTCATTGTATACAAGTAAAATAATGTCATATACCAATAACGAGTCAGTATGTGAACTAAAAGTGTGTTTGGAAAATGTGATGTCCCTTTTCGCTGAATGAAACGCTATCTCGTGTGAAGTTATTATAAGAAACACATGCTTTGCTACATGCGGATTTGTCTCGAAACTTTTCAGGCAGAAATAGCCAATGAATGCTACCAAGACATCCTGGACAAGTGGAACAATGAAGAAATTATGTGCATTCCCTTTATAGCTTGCCTGACGGGTGATAACCATGTGGTTTTTGCGAAACCTGGGAAACCGCCGGTAAAAGAGGTACTTCATTAAAATTAATATGCTTTTTTAATGAGGCATTTTGCAGAGACAAAAATGTGTATCATACCGTAGCAAAATGCATGGCAAAATGAAGTCTATAATTTAAAAGGGTTGAAGGTCTCGATGCAGGCCGGCCTCGAGGCCAGTTTTTGAGGACTTCGTCGATTAAATAGAATGGTAGTATTTCAAAATGTCCTTTCTACCCTGGCATCCTTTGCCGCCATCTCAGCTTAACAACCGCCGGATACATTTTGTTTTGTTGGGCAATTACAGGGACCGCCCCTAAAATCCCCCTCTTGCTGACTATCAAGTTATGTATGATGCAAAACTGTCGTGACAACTTCGTATATAACAGGGGTTGGGAACCTCCGGCCCGCGGGCCGTATGCGGCCCGCGAGACCATTTTATCCGGCCCGCGAGGCAATTCATAAATATAAATTCAGAATCACTTGAAAGGTAATTTATAATAATCTTTAAGCCAAGATTGCCAATCGGTTTCCTGCTCATACCACTTTCTCATATTTCACGTAAAACTGCTGCGAAACACAACCAGTATATTACCAAAACACTAGTATCCATAGTGTAACATCCCCACCGTTTCGTTAGACACAAACCAGGTACAGGATCGTTATACATTTGGTGTTACCGGCAGTTTTGCGTGGAAGGCTACATGTAAAGAAGTGCAGTAAAAGTTGTAGAGGCCTATCTATTACATTAAGTGTTAAACACGGTGGGTATTGAATTTATTCCGGTAGATTCGTCGGGGGGGGGGGGGGAGGGGGTTAGAACATGTAGAAACTGGTCCCTCCGAAGAGTGGGAGTATGGAAAGCGTTCCAGTAAAAAAAGGGGAACAAAAGGGGAAGTTTTTGGCTCACTTTGCGCGCCCTTTTCGTTTGTGCCCATTCAATATTACCACTTACTCTTATTCAAAACTAAAATGGTAAAATGTTTCATCTCCCTCCGGCTCTTCGGCCAAGTTACCACACCATTGTCGGGTATGTCTAAGCACAGTCCCTGCTGTATAGGCTATGCAAACTGAAAAGGTTACGCCAGGGCTTTTTCATTGCAATATACGGTAGGCTAGCCTCGGCCTCGGCCTCGGTCTCGGAGGGTGTGGCCAGGCCCGCGGGGCCCGTGGTCTTTAATTACCACACTATCATTCACAGATATGACAAAAAATTAGTACTCGCTGTTAATGCCAAGGGAAAAGAAGATGTACAGAAAATTGGTTTTTGAACAATCCATTTGTTCTCTCATACATCACATGTGATTTCGTGTGTTCACATGTGGCATGCCACACTTTTTTTTTGTAAGGGTATCATTAAATGACCAATTTGTTATTACAACTGTGTCGTCTGCATAGGTAGAAAATTTGAAAACCGAATTCGAGATGATAATTCCATTAATGTTAAAGCTAGACTTAATTAAAGCAGTGAAAATTTCTGAACAGGTTATAAATAAATAAGGACTAAGGAGGCAGCCTTGACGCCCACCCCTTGAAATCCTGAAACAGTCAGTAATAAACGATTATTTATCACACACGGTGAAATATTACTTTACAGCGTTCGAATCCACAGTCTAAAATCACTGCCAAAATTAAAATAAGCAAGGGTGTTTTGAATAAACTCCCAATCAAGTCGATCAAAGGAACGATCATTCGTGCCATAGTGAAGTATGTCATTAAGTCACTAGCTTCTTTGCGTAAAAAGCATAGGCGTAGGAGGCGGGGGTGCCTGGGGGGTTGCAGCCCCCAACCAAAAAATATTTGTGAAAATTCGGGCAAAATGCTGAGAATTTTTCGGGCACCTACTGAAAGAAAGATAATGCAGTGATGTAGCTAAAGGGTATTAATAGTTTAAAATTAATATTTCAAAAATTTTCAAAGGGGAAGGGAAAACCCTCTCCCCTTAGACCCCTCCCCAGGGCTGCGATCATCGACTTCGGCCAAAATTAAAACCACTAAAGAAGGTAGTAACACGGCAAATTATTGTATGTGATTGGCATGCGGTGTGATAAATGATACATGCCTATGTATATTAACACTTCGAACGTGCGTGGTGCGTGCGGAAATTTTGGGTTATATCTTTCGGGCAAGTCGTTCCAACCCCCCCCCCCCCCAAACAACTTGGGCTCCTACGCCTATGGTAAAAAGTATGGTTCGAACTTACTGTATTGCAGCATTCTCTGATCCCACCATCCACCCATAAGGAGCCCTGTCTGAGCATGGAGTTACTTAAGCTTAATTAAAATTAACGGGTCACTTCGAAGTCTTCCCATAACTTTTCCATCAAAGAGTTTTAACAGATGCTGCAAAAGTGTTTTATGGTAGTAGAAAGTGTTACCCAAAGTCCTGTTGGAACTTTGGAGGTGTGCACTGTTTACAAAGTAGGCTACACTACAGTTATAGTCTATGTAAGGCCTAATCATACTAGCCCAGTCACAGTGCAGTGATGCAGCCTTTGCAACTGGTTCTAACTTTCATTGCCACGTAGTTGCATAAATTTGGTCGTGAAACGTGAAAAGCAACAGGAATAACTTACTGTGCTCCAGAATGTTCTCCAAAAGTCATCCTGGGAAAGAAATTGGCTCTAATTAAGAATCAGTGCCCGGCAGTGACGTATCGTGGTATGCATAGGGATAGGGTTATATACGTGGTAGGCATACGGATAGGGGGAGGGTTATATACAGTACGCATACGTATAGGGATTAGGGTTACGTGGTACGCATACGGATAGGGACAGGGTTATGAAAGTGGTACGCCTAGAGATAAGGTTAGCGTTACGTATACGTAGAGAGATAATATACGTATAGACATGTATATACGCAGTCTGTACGAAAAATTAGTCTGTACTTATAATATTTAAAAGGTGGAAGCTATTTACCCGACAGTCGGGAAAATTACAGTTCTTATTTTCCCGGCTAAATTTGTAGCCCCTGAAAACATTTGAATTGTTTGTCGGGAAAATAAGGCTGAAGCTATTTACCCGACAGTCGGGAAAATTATAGGACGTGGCTTCGATCCTTATTTTCCCGACTGTGGCCAAAATCAATGGTCCCAGGGGCGGGATTTGATGTCTGAAATTGTAGACATAAAATGATGCATTTTAGCTTCAACTTCAATGACATAAGGTGGGCAATTAACATACCGCAAAAATCACAATTTGACTTTTTTCATATATTTTTACTACTCCATAAGACAATTACAGTCAGATTGGATCGATAATGTTGAGGGCTTAAGGACGTAGGGGAGAATGGATTATTTTGAGCGTTTTCCGGGGCTTTGGAACAATTATGTTAAGAATGGGAGCTCTAGTATTCATAATGGGTGCTTCGCGCTGAAAAAAATCGCATTTTCATACTTTTCAGTGATATCAGTGAGTATTAGAAGTGCTAAGAAAGAAAAGTATCCTCAGTGAGAGGGCTCTTGCCCTCTCTTGCATTGCGTCTGTCCCCTATTACGGTACCGGATTTCCGTGCCTGAAGACTTGCATCTAAACAATCAGTTTTATGGTTTTTGATGTTAATATTTTCCAGTTTATAAAACATTGCAAAATTTAATCATAATAGTCTTTTGACAATTCTCTTATAATTTTCTGGTCTCGCTTACTTTCGCTCATCATTTTTTTGTTATTATTTTTATTTTAAAGCTCTGGAAAAAAGTGGGGGACAAGTAATTCCCCCGCTTGTCCCCCCGTAATCCCCCCTATGAATGGCCCTATTCTTTGTAGCCTCTGAAATATTTGAATTGTGTGTCGGGAAAGTAAGGTTTTCGTACTTCTGATCCTCATTTTCCCTACCGTCGAAACACCTCTCTTTCATCAAAACGAGTAAATAACAGTCACATAACACCCGAAATACGTACAGATATTTCCCCCACTATCCGGGACTTATTTTCTCCCTTTTTACTCCAGTTCATTGCGACGGTAGGCTAGGTTCTGTTGTTATACCTCCCAAATGAATAACAAGCGACCCTCATGCAGGCTGACCATAATGACCTGACACCCACGTTACTTGGTTAGGGACAGTGGGCGTGGACAAGTTTGTTAGTCTGACTCCGACAGCCAGTGCTGCGGCTCTTGCCATTGCCGAAGTACACCCGAATTTCACGAACGGGTACTTAACCTTAGGCCTCGGGTTGTATTTCTTGTTTCCTTCATTTATATTCTTGTTCGCTCTTTCTATACTGTCCTACAATGAACTATGCTAATAAACACGGAAGACGTTTCTTCTGATATTCTTTTAATATACACCGATAAATCATCGAAACACTCGTGCTGATCTATAGGCCTACTACGTAGTAAAAACCACATACAGGGTACCTATACCGTGCCGTGCCAACTAACATTTGTTACGTCACAACTTCGTTGGGTTGATATGATTGGCTCAATTACTGTCGGGAAAACAAGAAAACTAAACTTTTAATTTGCCCGACTGTCGGGCAAATAGCCACAACGTATTTAAAATCGTTGGCCACCAGCTGGGCTCGCAGCGCAATCGGTTAGGGCATACACAGTTACAGTGCAGGGCGTTCGTATTCTTGCATTATACCGCGTTCGAATCCCACTGACCACCCTTTCTTTCCACACTTGTTACGCTTCTTCTTCCTCGATCTTTTGGAACTTGACTTGTCACTGAAATTTTAATTTGGAGTCGTAAGTTTTAAGTTGTAATGCTATGTCACTTCCGGGCCAGGGGCGTAGCAAAGGTGTTATCTTTGAAGGGGGGGGGGGTGGAGATTATGTTTTGCCGACGGATCTGAGTACGCGTAGTGCGAAAACGAGCTTTAGCGGGTGGGGTCCAGGGCGCCGCCTAAGGACCCCTGGTGGGGTCCAGGGGCGCAGTCCGGAAGCTCTGAGGTTTAAGTATATCCCTGGGTGAAAAATTAAGTCTCAAGATGGATATATTTTGGTTCATAATGCATCGTCAAATACAAACCAGATCCCCACTAATTATAATGTATTAGGCTATTCCTCTCGTCAGGCCGCTATAGTTTTAAGCGGTTGGGATCCAGATGTCCGCCAGTGCTTTAGCTGGGACGTTTTCTCAATGCGACATTTACTGATCTGTGGCCTTAGGGAAAGGTCTAAAGGGAGGGGGTGTCCCCCTCCCCTTTGGAAATTTTTGGAATTTGAAAGGTGCTTAGATCGCAAATGGTGCAATATTTGAGTGGATTTCTGCCCTAATGAGGAACCTAAAAATTTACACCTGGGTAGAATTTGCTTGTCAGATCATTTTTTTGTGCGACATTTGTCGTCGTTTTATGCGACATTGTCGCACAAATATGGGCTGGCTAAAACACTGGGCCTACCTAAGGACCCCTAGTGGATTCCGGAGGGCGAAGCCCCCGGAAGCTCTGAGGTTTAATTATATTTCTGGAAAAAAAATTAAGTCTCAAGATGGATATATTTTGGTTCATAATGTATCGTCAAATGCAAAGATTCCCATTAATTATAATGTATTAGGCTATTCCTCTCCGTCAGGCCGCTATAGCTTTAAGTGGTTGGATCAAAAGGAAAGGGGCAGTGTTCAAGCCTGGACGTTCTCTCAATGCGACATTTACTGATCTGTGGCCTGGGGGAGGGGTCTAAGGGGAGGGGGTGTCCCCGAACACTAGACGCTACGATAAGTGGATAGGCGTCCGGCGTTAAAAATGTGAGAGAAAATGTTCAGAATCTTAACACAAGCGTTCAAAATATGCTTTGAACGCCAAGATCTAAAGATGGGTTCTGTATCTATTTCATTTCGGTGTTCAAAAGTTAAAAGCCTGAGATTGCAGTGAAGAGAGGACATACGCGGCACGCATTATCTTTCCCAGGATGTTTGTAGGTAAACCGGATCCTCCGAAGTTTGCAAAATGTGTTTGAAGTCGAGGTTGGGTTTAGAAGACGGGCTAAGGATACCCTCTCCATGGGTAATCGGGCGCTGCTCCCCCATAGTGATAATAACAGTGAGGAATAATGTGCAGAAAATGTTTTTTCAAGAATGTCATATGATCCGAAATAGTGCGTCCTATACGGAAGCCGTCAAGTCCCTTTCTTTTCCCGAGTTGCCGACGGACTCAGTCATTCGTCCAATTACACCGACCGTGGCCGTTGATACGGCCGTCACATGCATAACTCAATTTGCCGAGGGGCTTTCAGCTTTAATGGGCCAATTAGATGAAGAGCTGAAAATCGAAAGAGCCGAAAATTGAAAGAGCCGATAACAGACTGGCCCATTCTCTCTTTCTCTTTTTTCTTTTCATTCTCCGTCTTCCCTTCACTCCCTTCCTTTCCCTTTCTTTTCCGTTCTTCTCTTCTCTTCTTTTCCTCCTCTTTTCCTCTTCTTTTTCCTTTCCCTCTCCTCGTTTTGCCGACACACCGTAAATTTGCCGACGGGCGACCAAATATTGGGGGGAGGGTGACACCCCCCACACCCCCGCTCGCTACGGCCCTGTTCCGGGCACTGATTCTAAATTAGTACCAAGGAATTTTGCCCTCTAGTGTTGAATGAACTTGACGCTCACTTTGAATATTTCAAACTTTGTGACTGTTGTTGAATTCCTAACCTTGTGCTCGTCACTCCACTCAACAACAGCTCTCTATACACTGTAGTGCTGTACGTCATTTGTACACACACACTTCAGCATTGCTGTCTGCAACTCCCTAGCTGTACTGTATAAATATGGGTACAGAGATGATGTAGTGTGGAATGCTCCGCACAGAACCAACAATTGACATATTGACCTATTCAACCTAACGAAAGGTTGCTTTGCAAAGGGCTTCTTGCACAGAGAGATAAATAACTTACTTGGTCGGTCTACTATTACAGCAAAGGAATGTAAGATGGAGTGAGGAAACTTAAAGGGAGAGGAGATGGAATACAGTAAATTAAGGATAGAAGGAAGTGACTTTTAAAGACAGATTTACATCACCCCAAGTATGGCGTTTAGTTGGGGGTTACCAAAAGTCGCAATTGGTGACTACTCTTTGATTGACATCAGAGTTACAAAATTCAAAAGATGCATAGCAGCTCATATTACACAGCATACACAGAGAATGTTTTAATTACACATGGTATCTATTATGCTCACCAGGATGTGTCCTTGAGCAGTAAACTGTATGTGTCTGCCCAAGGAGAAGCAGTAAAGACAGTTAATTGGGGGGGGGGGGGGGCTTACCACCAAGGAAAAGTCATACCTGGGGTGACGCAAATCCCTCTTTAAGGTAGCTAACAAGTAAAACCCCCCAAAACTGACGAGTTTTGTTTGTAGGGTAAATAGAATAAAATTACAAACAGTGACAGAAATGAAGGTGGTGGGAAAAGGGGAAAACGAAGGAAGGGGTAAAATAGGGGATGGGGATTGAAAAAGATGGGAAGGAAAAGGGAAACTTTCTCATTATAACCAATACATAGATGTTTTTGTGTAAAACAGGCTGGGGAAATGAGGAAATTATTCGTCCCTTATTTTTTACGCAAATACAACTAATTGTATGAACTAACTGATGATTTTATTATGATGTAAAACAAGGGAATTTTACTTATCGTTTTTCATATCGCATTAACTTAGACAAAGGGATGTTTCCCTCATGCGAATCCTATGGGATTCTATTGGAATTTTCTCCTGGTAAAATTAGTTCAGTTAAGACAGTTGGGATAAATTCAACTGGAATACAACAAACCAGTTGGAACTGTTTCATTTCCAGGTAAAATGCACTCAACAGTTGAGACCAGTTGGAAGTGAATCCAGTTGAAACAGTTGGAATTAGTCAAGACCAGGAAGAAACCAAATGGTCCATTTGAAAACAGTTGGGACCAGTTGGAAATCCGAAGTAGATTACAGCAAAGACCAGTTGTAAGGGATCCATATCCAGCTGAAACAGTTAAAAAAGTTCAAAACCAGTTGGGAACAGTTAACAACAGTTGGGACCAGCTAAAAATTCCAACTGGAATTTTCTCCTGGGGAATGTTTCGTGCACGCAGAAATTTCCTTGGTTGTAAGAGGTTATTTGGGACAGTGGCGGGGCCAGAGTTTTTCACTGAATTTGCTAGGCAAACTGGGGACATAAGAATTGTTTGATACAAAAGGCCTTTTACTGAATGTTTTATTATTTGTAGCCTAGGGAATGATTAGGGGGATTTAGGGGTGTTTTACAGAGAGAAAGTGCCCACTCGTTTAACAGTTGTAGGGTGGTGAGAGTTAATTGGCCGGCTCGGCAGTATGACTGAATATTTTCGTTTCTGTAAGCTTTTAAATACAGTATCTTTAACTGTATGGAGAAATCATCAAAGCATAAAAGTAGTGGCTTTATTTTGCCCAAATCCATTTAAACGTTTCTCCAGACCAAAATATGTTAATTACTTATCTGCATATCTTCTAAATTTGCAAACAGCACAGCTCACGTCGAAAAATCCAGTAAAACTTTTCACGTTTGTGTGACAACTATTTAACACTCCCTGAAGTCCATGGAAATTTTGTTTGGTACTACATTCCATGCATAAAGGTCATGTTAGCATCTCGTCGTACAGAATTCGTCTCAAATGACTATTGTACGGTCATGAGGCTTCCGTTGCTTGTGCTTCGTTGTTCAGTTCGCAGCAATCCAATGAACTGATACTCTATGTTCTGAATTCTAACGTGTCATATCCTTAACGACATAAAGATACGTATGGTTGACATTAAGCTCTTGCATACCACGGACCTAAACTGAATGCCCAGGGCAGCTTTGTTTTTGTGAACTTATACGGGAAAACATTTTGAGTTACTCCTGTCTGTTAAATCAAAACTACAGTATGAAGTGTTTCCCGAAACGGTTTTCTGTTCAAAACTTGTCAAAAATTCAGTATTGCAGAAGAAAAAAGTAGACAAATATTTATACGTAGCTCCCAAGTTGCCCTTTTGACAATGATATTTTTTCTGGCCAACACATTGAGGGGTACCCAAGAATAGGTGGTACAGATATGGTGTGGATTGAGCACATTGTTTCCTGTAGCCTATGTTTGTCTACCAAAAAGGATTGCTACAAGTATTCTAAAAAGCTGACCTTTTTCACTCGTGACACTATTCTCCATGAAAGTAACCTACCAAATTCTCCTTCGAGCTTACCTCTACGACATTTGACAAAGCACCGTGGCAAAGAAGCAATATGAACACTTGACAGAAACTTGAGTACCATTAACACTCATATGACGTTATAACTTCCTGCAGGTAGGACAGCAAAGCGACCGCCTGAAACTGATACTACCATGGTCTTCGACTAAACGCACAGCATGTCTACCGCTCCACTTCCGACGAATAAATCCACACAGTGACAGTTATAATGGCAATAAAGTTGATAGTTATTCCCGACATCTCAATTCGTATAACATTCGATTGCCCTGTAATCATTATTACACGGCCCTCTCGGCGGACGCAGGGGCGTCAATCCGTATTCAAATGTGGGGGGGGGGCGGGGACATACATGACTTAGCACAAACCAATCCCTTTAGTTTTGAACTCTTCCTAGAGGCCCTTTCCTCCCCCCTCCCATGATGACTGACGCCCTATTCTAATAACAGGCCCGTAGCCAGGAATTCTGATATAGGGGGGCACCGACACCTCATAGAGGGGCACCGAAAAAGATTATGTTTGTTGTCAGTAGTGCCACCACAGGATTACAGTTTGACGGAACTACAGGGGATTATATCTCAAGCTTACCACACATAGCTTAAAGGTATCGGTTTTACGTGTGCACATACGCGCGCCCAAGGGCGCGAAAATTTCACTCTTCTGATGGAAATTTTCCCATCCGCTTGCATTACAAAGACGTAGAAATTCTCCAGAAGTGAAGGGAACAACACTATAATCACGATATATCTTCAGCTCAGCAAGCGCAGGTGAAGTCGGTTGTTAGTAGTGCCACCACAGGATTACAGTTTGACGGAACTACAGGGGATTATATCTCAAGCTTACCACACATAGCTTAAAGGTATCGGTTTTACGTGTGCACATACGCGCGCCCAAGGGCGCGAAAATTTCACTCTTCTGATGGAAATTTTCCCATCCGCTTGCATTACAAAGACGTAGAAATTCTCCAGAAGTGAAGGGAACAACACTATAATCACGATATATCTTCAGCTCAGCAAGCGCAGGTGAAGTCGGTTAAGTACTTTGCGAAAGGCGAGGCGGGACCAGGGGCTGCCATTAGGCAGGCTTGGGGTGATCCAGTATGATTTTGTTAGGACCCAGAAATTCCCCGAATATGTGGCGAATTAACAATATGGGAACACTAGCATGGAGCTTTGAGCAGGACTTTGAATGACAGTGAGAGCACATCAATGGTCATTATCGTATTTCTACTTTGAACGAAATTTTACATGAAAAAAAAACATGAGAAAAAGTAAATTTTGGAATAAATTTTTGGTACGAGTAAATTTAGCTTCAAACCGTATAGTCGTCGCGGAGCGAATGTTACTCAAGGTACTAGATTACTACATGAAAGCCCCTTGATGTCCGGGATCTAACTTTGAGACTTCACCTAGCTTTGGCTGGAAGAGTTCACTTGAATTTTTGTACTAATAATGTTCATGGGTGATATTACTTCGCTTGTGAGAATTGCGCGCGAAGCGCGCCGAAATTTTGCAGGAAAATTATTTACCACGGTAAAACCTGCATACAGACTCAGCAAGGGGTGGTGGAAAGATAAGCCCGACGAAGGGACCAAGCTCCCCTAAGAGGTCCAGCAACCCGAAGCCCCGTCAGAAGCAATGGGTTACAGATTGGATACCGAACGCGAAATTTTGGGCGACCGGCGAAAATTTTTGGGTTCTGTTGAAGAAAAATTGAAATATTTGGTTCTTGTTAAGGAAAGTTAGAAAATTTGGGTTTTTATGGAAGAATCTGCCCTCTTCGTTCTAGACAGTTTCAATTCTCCCGACTAATTTAGTCCTTCCAAAACTTTGTTGAGCCCCTCCTTGTGCAGACACAAACCTAGTTTATTGCTTAAGGGCATATTCTGTTGGGCGTTCAAGGCCATAATATGTAACCAGAACATTCTCTGAGCATTCACCTATGACCAATTGAGAATTTTGCTTTCTCCCAACCAAAATGTATTTGGTGATGAGTGTCTGTCTTTAAGAACAAAACCAAGACGCCGGGCGACTGGTCGCGAGGGGATGCCTCCTTCCACCACCCCTGGACACTGAGACACTTTACGTTTCATACAAAATGATTATCATGATGCCGAGTCCGAATTAAGAATCTTCCCGATCGTAAGAGAAAGAGGATGGAACTTTTTATGGATTCAGTTTTGTGTTTTTCCGGGAATCGCACCTACACGAAAGAACAATAGCCTAATTGTGGAACCTGTACAATTATAAATTAAGCCAACATATCTGAAACGGGTGTTAAAGCTATATGTAACTATAGATGAAAGCGCGCGTAGCGCGAGAAAATTTTTGTGATTTTAGAACAAAAATGTTACAGAGAACAAAATACGTTCATTATTAAACTCCTTTTGAGATCATTTTTTGTTACAAATCGCTTGGTGTCATACCAGGGCCACCGTTTACATGTACTAAAATTTTATTTTCGATCGATTTTCCGTATAGGGGGGCACAGTGGTCCGCACGGGGCACGGCCCCCTCGTGCCCCGGCCTGGCTACGGGCCTGTCTAATAAGAATTATCATTTTAAAGTTAACATGACCATCATTGAGATCTGCCAGGTGAAATACATTTTACCATGTCCCAAAATAGCTGAGACCATGCTTCGCAGCGTGGATCATTGTCGGAGATCACGGACCCGACCAGGCCCATTGCTAGGGTGACATGTTTTGGGGTGTTAAGGTGACCGTCCGAAATTCCGACTGGGGGATGTTTTTTCCAACTAAGTGAAGACTTGTAAATTGCACTTTGTTTATGAACGCTCTGCGTTTTGTATACAGCTGTGGGGATCCTTCCTTTGTCACTACATAAATGTGTCGTCCTGGGGGAGGTCTCTAAGGGGAGGGGGCGTCCCCCTCCCCTTTGAGAAATTTTTGTTAATTTAAGGCTGCTTAGGTGCAAGACGGTGTAATCTTTGGGATATTTTTGGAGCTGATCGTATATGGCTGGAAAATGTCCATAATTTAGTGAATTCTAATTTTCCCGACTGGCTAGATGTTTTTACTAACTGCAGTGGCGGTGCGTAAATTGTACTTTTTTATGCACCCTGCGTTTGTATACAACAGTGGGGATCCTTCCTATGTCACTATAAAGGTGTCATCCTGGGGGAGGGGGCGTCCCCCTCCCCTTGGAGAAAGTTTTTGTTAATTTAAGGTTGCTTAGATGCAAAATGGTGCTATCTTTGGGATATTTTTGGAGCAGATCGTAGTATAGCAAAGTTGTCAAGGACTAGCAAGGGCCTTTTCAGAATGCCTTTAAGTCGTAAGTGTATTAACAATCACCATCTATACCGATAATGGCATCGGCGAAGCGCTCTTTAAAAATTTTTGAAAAATGTTTAACGGCAACAAAGTACTTTCACTTCCACATCATGCTACAAATTAGACTGAATGCAGTGGCGTCCCCAGGATTTGTCCCATGGGGCGGGGCATGCAGTATGTTGTGTGACCGCCGGCCTGGGGAGGGGTCTATGGGGAGGGGTGTCCCCCTCCCCTTTGAAAATTTTTGAAAAATAAGGTGTCCTTACATGCAATCTGGTGCCAAATATGCTACCTTTTGAACTAAAAAATAGGCATTAGTGAGGGAGCATAAAAATTTACGTATTTTTAGGAACTTAAAAAAAATCGGAATAAGTGAGGGGGTCATGGCCGAATCCCCCTCCCCTCTGAGTACGCCACTGATTGAATGATCCCATATTGATGAGAGGCCCCTACAGATGTTTGGAGATGTATGTCTGTTTTCGGAGAGTGTTGTGATCAGAATAGTTCCATGTATAGAGGTTATGCACCGACGTCACTGTGTCGCGCGTTTCTCTGTTTTTCCATCCAGGCGTACATTGTGCAACAATTGTTACTTGGTGCTATCGTGCGCGCGTATCGGTAACACACTTACTGCGCATGATCAGTTCCATCCAGCAAAACGCCCTGACGTCACGTGCATAAGCTCTATAGTTACCTTTTTAATGGTCATGAGAAGGAGTGTAAACCGTGACGCAGGGGCTTCTAGATACACAGAATTTCATCAACCTCGTCATGTAAACTGCCAAACTTTTCCTTGAGAGGCAAAGTTTGTGCTTTTGGCTCTTGCAAGATTGACATACACCTTCACAAAGTGAGCTCACCTTTTAGTAAAAGTCTGTATATTTGCTCACACAGATTACATGAAGAATAAGTGAATCATTTTGTTAAACTTTACCAAAATATATCGTGTTTTATTGTATTGTGTTGTGTTGTGTTGTATTATGTTGTATTGTGTTGTATTGTATTTAGTTGTATAGTATTATTTAGATCATTGCGTTGTCGTGGTAAGGTGCTGTCATATATTAGATATATGTTACAGTACATTTCTCTGTTGATTTGTGTGAGATACGTGAATACGTTCGTTCAGTAAAGTTTTGTCTGGATTACGCAGTCTGGGTGTTGAGTGGTTTGATATGTCAGTATGTCCAGGCTGAAAGTAGACCTAAGGTCTAGAATTTTAGGAATCTGTATTTTAGATGTTTGAAAATGAAATTCATTCATCCAACTCCCATTTTCATAGATTAATCTGTTGCTGAAAAATGATCAAAAATGTTGAAATTTATTTACTTACTTTAAGATAGTAGATTTGGAAATAACTGGTGATGTTCTTCTTGTACAACTTACATTACATGCTTTCGTTTCCTTTTGAAATTAAAATGTCGATAGGAGCTTTATACATTTACTGTTCCCTAGCTTAGCAGGTTGTACGGAGAGGGCTAACAAAGGTAAGTCACCCTATAACAGTAAGACAGTGATCACACTTTGGCACAAGGTGCAGTAGCTTTTCGAAAAAAAAAAAAAAAAAAACAAAGCAAAACGAAGATGGTAATGTGAGTAGTGCAAGAATGACATTGCAATTTATTGCACAATCTACCATTTTAAATTGAGTAAATAAGTTTCAACATTTTATATCTCAGCTCAGGAGTGTCCTGCGAAGATGGGAATTGGACCATTTGGATGCATATATCAAGGTTTGTAACATATATATTTGAAATTTTAGACTTTAGGTACACATTACTTCACAGGGATTGGCGACGAAGATGATACTTCAGTCCGTGAAATAATGGGTACAGCATCAAAGATTTCGGTAGTAATGCTAAACGATTTGAGCAGTGGCTAATCGTAACCAACGTTAGAGAAGCAAAAACAAAGAAAAAGCACCAGCGGTTTTGTTCATAAAATCGGCCCCAGAGTTGTAACGAGTCACTCAATTTTGCAGTCGAATCGAGTCATGTACTACTTTCAATGTGACTCGAGTCGAGTCTGGGACTCGAGTCATTGTATTATTTGTATGGGGAAACTTATGATACAATTGCTCGAGTCATTTCCCTTTTGAAAATTAGTGACTCGAGTCATGACTCGTTACAACACTGTCGGCCCCACACATATGGACTACTTTCGGTAGAGCCTACCGGGAAGACGTGCACAGAACTACAACAAACGTTGACCGCATCAACTATGAGCCAAAGGTGTTGATAAACGGCAAGCGGAATAGGTGTAGAAGAAACAGAATCCTGTTTCTCGGTATATTGTGCCGCACAGGCAATTCACAATCTATAACTGCATTCTGTACCCATATGACCTATGACCTGAAACCAATGTGTCTGAGCAGAAATAACTCTGAGTTGACTTATGATTTGTATTGCCGTCGCTTCTACATTGCACAACTTGCTACTTATGATTGTGCGTGAAGCTGAAGGGTTATAAACGTAGCTTTTTGTAAGTTCCATTGACTCTCTGGCGGGGAGCCGAAGGGCAAAATATCAAACGCTACCGTCGAAGGAGTTTTGCTACCCTAGGAGTTACGTCCCCTAAAGGGTCAAAAGACCTGACGTGACCAACCTCTAGAACTTCAGATCTTGACACCATTGTCGTTCGTGGTTCCGTTCTACAATCTTGGACAAAACTCGTTGGGACACCCCCCTCTCCCCTTCACAAAGTTGACCATTTTCACGGCATACAGTCATTCTCTCTGCGCAACTTTGGAAGGGGGAGCGGGGGCTTCATGTAAACCTTAGAACGGAGATTCAACAATATTATGACAAAGCGTCCCAACAGTTTTGTCCAAGATTGTCTGAGAAATTCGAGAAGTTAGAACTGCTCGCGGCCCACGGTAGGAAGTGTTTCTTTGCGTTGCGTTGATTCGCAAAAGGGTAGGTGTCTTTTCTTTAGGGATAAGAGAACAGTAACAGAGAATAATCAGCATATTCTGAGCCCATATTGAAGTTCTTGTTAATATAATATTATTGAAGCTAAAAGCATTGGGAAGGTAGCTAAATAAGTTCAAAGCGTCCTCTCGTTCAGGAAGACATTTTCAATAGTCACGTATTTTGGGCTCACACTGTCTGAACAGGTACCAAATAAAAAGAACATTCAGCAGAAGGACGTGTTGTATCCTGCCTGTTACTTTATATTAAAGTAATTTACCAGAAATAAGTTAAAAAGTACTTGAATGTATATTCATTTCACCTTTATAACGCCGTAACTTTCATTTGAGTAGCTGAAACTATACAGAAAATATGCCATACATGCTAATTTGACGAGACCGGGGGTGAAGGCTAAGTTAACCAAACGGTCTACCATTTGTTTTGAGAGCAAATTTGAAAGCAAAATGTAAAGAAATTGAGTCGGCTAAAAGAAGGCATAATGGATCGTCATCAGCTTCATGTAACATGAAAAAAAAAGTTGTCACAGGCATCAAGTTCGCTTCAAAATATGTCTAAAACCAGCCCTAATTAACGATCTACCATCGTTATAATAAAAAGCTTGGCTTGCAGTTCTGCTTTTAACATTTCATGGTAGATCGTGGCGCCCTTTCAGTTAAAATCTTGCCTTCTTACCACTAGTTTGCAATAGCAGTGAGACTCCTTAATCTATCCATGAAAGAAATTGTTTTGTTTTCCGTCTTCAAACTTAAGAAGAGTTGTCATCCTCCTTTTAATTTGCTAAAAAATGCAACGCATATTGCTGCCACAGACGTCGTCACGGAACGTAAACATTTCTGCCTGGCATTCCCTGCGAATACCTGAAACGGTCTATCCATTATGATCTCGCCAACCAACAATAAATCAGCCTGTATACACAAATAAACAAAACAACACTTTAAAACAATTTTAAATTATACTTTCATTTGGCTAAAATCCTCAGACCTATAAGCCTCCGAAAAAGTGTACTGAATACAGCTGCTCGGAAAATTAACCATTTTTCTATTGAATTTGTTCTTGTAAATCGCTCACTTAAAACTCAGACAATCTTGGACAAAACTCGTTGGGACACCCCCCTCTCCCCTTCACAAAGTTGACCATTTTTCACGGCATACAGTCATTCTCTCTGCGCTACTTTGGAAGGGGGAGCGGGGGCTTCATGTAAACCTTAGAACGGAGATTCAACAATATTATGACAAAGCGTCCCAACAGTTTTGTCCAAGATTGTAGACCAGCTGAAAAGAATGGATACTACACATGATCTTAGCAAAAACATCCAATCAGAAACTGTGATTATAGACAACTTCTGCAGGTAGGTTATAAAGTAACGCAACTTGGTGTGCAAGAAGTCAGTTTGGAATAGACATTAGAAACTGTGCCAACTGTGCATAGCTTTTAAGCGTTTAAGTTGAAGCAAAATTACATTGTGGTATATAGGGAGGATACTTGCAATATCTCAGCCGAAATTAATCCAGGTAGGGGAAATTTGGTATCAATGAAGAAAGAACACAATAAAGGAATGTGCCACCTTCTTTTCTTCAAAATAAACTAAAGAACCATACTAGGGAAAAACAAAAAATCCAGAAAAACATAAGAAATAATGTCATCGCATGACCTTGCATTTTAATGAAGTAACCTTTTATTTGATAGTATCCATTGAAAAATTCTACGATACCTTGATGTACATACCTCAAATTGAAATTATTTAAATGAAAACTAGTTGTTTCCAATTAACAGTGGGTTTTCCTTGAATTAAGTTCTGGGTTGACACAAGAAACGAATTGGCACAGACATTGGGTAGGCATGTGTTTTACCTTTTGCTCTCCTGCGGCCTTGCCTCGAAGAAAGAATATTTAACAACAGTGCGTAGTGAACTGATGAAACAGGTGTTAAACAAAGCTAAACACAGTGACGACAATTTGTGTATTCATATTGCGAGCAAAAACGCTGAAGATGTTAAAATTAATTTGCCTTTTGGGTCAGCCATTTTAATTGGTACACAAGGAAAAGTTCTTAGAAAGAAATGATACTTCGGTCATGCGAACTAATAAAGTATACGAAACGAAAATGTAAATAAATTACAAAAACATAATATGTACTTACAAAGCGCTGCTTCATCGAGATCGTAGTTCTGAAACATACAACCAAAAAACAAACACAAACAAAAAATGAAAAAAAAAAAGCGTACAGAAGCAATAAAGAATAGTCAGAATCTACACCTTGGAGTACAGGTAAATCTTTAGCTTTGTCTTGAAAGTGTATAAAGTTTCCGATTCCCTAATTCTAGATGGCGAATCATTAGAAATGTGGGGTGCAGCATAACACAAGGTCTTACATGCGGCTGAATGAAGAAATTTCCGGATGTTATGTTCCCTGAGCCAGGCGTGACGTGTCACAAGCAGAGCGTAAACTTGCTCTAAACATGAAACTATCAGCCAAGTAGACGGGGGCTGTGCGCTTGATGCACTTGAATGCTATCAAGAGCAATCTGAAAGTTACCGAGAGCTAATGCAGGCGGCGTAAGCAAGGAGTAGCAAGGTAAAACTTGGAAGATTGGCAAACCAGCTCGGCTGCCCAGTTCTGGATGCGTTGTAGCCTGCGGATATCGGACGCATTGCAGCCAAGTAGTGATCCCTTAGAATAATCCAGCCTAGAAAGAACAAGAGCCCGAATGACAACGTCGCAAGTGTCAAAATCAAGGAAAAGACGTAATCGCGAGATGTTTCGGATAGTGCAGAGAGATCCTACTTGTTCCGAAATAGGCATCTGAGAATCAAAAAACGACCCCAAGATTACGAATACTTTCAGAGGGATTGATAGATTTGTCCCCAACCCACAAAGAGACCTGCATTATCCTACGCGTGTAATATAAAATGGTGGCAACAAAAATTTCAGTCTTATCTCAACAACTTATCTCAACAACTCAAAAACCTATTCGAAACAAAGATGGCTGTGACTGTTGATATAATAGCAACTCTCTGGTTGATTGTAGAAATTGATAATAAACGTCCAAGAGGTCATTCGTTTTAATTCTTTGATAATATTGAAATGTACTTTACGTGAGATTAACCGCAGGCGGCAAAAGCAGAAAAAGCAGAAAAGGTAGACATTTTCTTCACCACGGAAAGTGTTTGTGGTCAACCTTGGCTTAAAGTATGTAATGAAATATGTAATGCAAATGGGCAAGTGAAAGCAATCGATATGCTTTCGTTCAAATGAAAGAAAACGAAAACCAAAAAAGAAGAAGAAAAAACCTTAGTTACAACAGGTCAGCTTAATGGGAAAGTAAAAGTTAATGGTTGTCGTTTAAGGAAGAACAGCCATCAATCTCACGGCTAGTGTATTACAAAGAATATTTATCCATCTTTCTCCGGATGTATCTTTTATCTTACAAATACTCTCAGCTGGCTATTATATGATGACTTTTACTTTCGTGAATTCTACAAGGACTGTGTTTTTACGGTAACATAACAATTTGGACAGATTATTACACATTGAATGAAAAACTGGTTTTACTTCATAGGATGGCAGGTGTTTGTTTACAGGAAATAAAAGTATGTATAGGTAGGGTTTTTTTTAAGGATTTAAAGCAGATATGCATCGTTTGCCATTAGTTGTACTTTGTACTAGCAGGCGCCCCTATATTCGTATAGGTGGATATTAATCGCCCCAATTTGTGTCCAATGAAACTCAAAGAAGGCGTGAATAGGAGCTCTATTGCCATAAGCTGTTTTACCGTGTTGCTTTGCTGTTAACTTTGCTAAGCAATGACATTGGGCTGGGCTTAATGTACATATCATTGGAAAAATAGTGTCTTGCAAAGCTGTAGGTACAATTGATTCATAGCTTACAACAGATTACTGCTTAGCAGCAACAAGATTGTATCGTAAAGCTGATCGTCTTTGAAAATTTACTCAAAAGGTATGTGGATCAAAACGGTACGGTACACACAAAACAATTGTGAACAATATTACTTGTAGAAGGTATCGTCACATGGTGACCATGCAATCTGCAGATATTTCCATTTTTTTGCCATTATCGTGCATAATATTGCGAGTTGGGGAACTTTAATGTAGTCTAAAACTGTATAGAGTGCGCATCATAATCAGTCTAAGACACGTGTCTTGCTTTTCAACTGTAGGCGGAAAACTGTATGTTGGTGGTATTTTCTATCCAGTGTTATCCCAACAACTCAAAAACCTATTCGAAACAAAGATGCCTGTAATTGGCGATCTAATGGCAAGTCTCTGGTTGAATGCCGAAGTTGATAATAAACGTCCAGGAGGTTATTCGTTTTAATTTTTTGATAATATTGAAATGCACTATACGTGGGCTAAACCGCAGCAAAAGCAGAAAAAGCAGAAACCTTAGACAATTTCTTCACCACGGAAAGTGTTTGTGGTCAGCCTTGGCTTTATTAAAGTATGTAATGCAATACGTAATGCAAAGGGGAAGTGAAAGCAGTGGATATACTTTCGTTCAAATAAAAGACAAAATAAAAAAAAATAAAAAAACCCTTAGTTACAAAAGGTCAGCTTAATGGGAAGTAAAAGTTAATGATTGTCATTCGAGGAGGAACAGCCGTTAACCTCACGGCTAGGGTACTACAAAGAAAATTCAGCCATCTCTCTGCAGATGGAGGCATCTCTTTTCCTGAAAATAGTCTTTAAGCTGGCTATTATTTTATGATTTTCACTTTCATGAAGGACTGTGTTTCTTGCCGTAACATAAAGATTGGGACTGAATATTTACACATTGAATGAAAAACTGGTTTTACTTAATAGAATGGCATGTGTAAGTTTACAGGAAATAAATATGAGTATGTGTAGGTAGGTCTTTTGTGAAGGATTTCAAGGAGATATGTGTATTTTAGCATTAGTTGGTATTTGTACTCACAGGCGCCCCTATATTCGTAAATGTGAATATAACGCCTTAATCTGTGTACCAGAAAACCCAAAGGAGTGATTAGGAGCTCTGTTTCCATACTCCGATGTTGTGCCGTGTTGCGTTGCTGGTAATTTTGATAAGCAATAACATTGGGCTGGACTTTATGTACATAATAACGGAAAAGCAGTGACTAACAAGCAGTAGGGACAATTGATTCATAGCTTACAACAGATTACTGCATAACAGCAGCAAGATTACGTGGTGTAGGCTGACCATCTTTGATAATATATTCAAAAGTTATGTAAGTCAAAACGGTACGGTACAAAAAGTTTGTGAACAATATAACTTGTAGAAGGAATTGTCACATGTGGACCATGCAATCTGCAGACTCTCCTACTTCTGCCATTATCGTGCATAATAATTTTCGCGAGTTGGAGAACATAAATGGGGTCTAAATATACAAAGTGTGCATCGTAATCAGCCCAATGAACATTCCCTTTTTTGCAACTGTAAACGGAAACCGTATAGTGGTGGTATTTTCTATCCAGATGACTTGTCTATGGTAAATTCTCCTTACGGACAATCCCTATCTCTCGTGTGAAGACTTGAAAACATTTAGAGCCTTGTGAAGGAGTAAAGTATATATTTTGTTGCTTGTTTTCCTAACTGCCCACAACAGACGATACCACGTTGCTTTCCACCATACTTTAACCACCCAGAACATACCTGTAATCCCCTACAAAAGCTATTAAACAAAACGAAAGCTTTGTTTCAATTCGGAGAGATTCCTTATTGACTCCCCTCCTTTTCTCCTTACAAATCGATATTAGGTGATTTACAGTAAAATTGAGTGAGATAAGGATCTTGTTTCGTTTAAGTTTGGCGGGAATTGTAAGTGTAACTGATGCAGGCCTGTATATATAAATAGATTTATGTTAAGGGACTTATATCATGATGGTGTTAATTGAAAAAATGTAAAAAAACTTACTTGAGATTGTAAAAGTGATAACTCCAGCAAATAAGCAGATCATCTGAAATTTATGCTAATCAAAATGGTGACGGGGTTTTTGTTCTAATTGATTCTTCTCCGCGTAAGACTTCACACTGATGTAACCTGCCAATGACGCCCAAACCTCTTGGCTTCTGAGTAAGCCATTGTTATTCAAATCAGTTAGTTGTAAGTGGAAGCATTAATACATCAAATAATATCAGTGATGTGAACGTGAAACAAATTATTCTTTCTTTCTTAGATCCGACACCATCAATCAACTTATCACTTATGGGGATGTTAGAAACGTGCTCATTTTGGCAAGGATCTCAACAGTTAGAGACCTTATTTATATGACGTCAAAGAAAAGACAGGGCACCCCCCAATATGCAGACAGCGTATATTTTCCTTAATCTGTTATTTCTACTTTATTGTTCCTCTTCAGCCAGGTCCACTTGAATGCTTGCAATGGGAATATTTCAACTTCCGGTAGTTAACACAAATTAATCTGTATGGCACGAGGCCACAGTACTTTTGCTTTTTGTTTGGCGCAGCCTTTACATGTGTGTAATTGTGAATACCAGAAATCCTGCTATCTACCAACCAAAATACCAAATTTGGCACAACCTCTAACCATCTCATCTACCACCATGAATCATTTTGAAGTAAATTGATCTTTTTGAAATAAGAGTCTTACTGGAAATGCAGTAGACTTTTAGGGAGCTGTTATTGATGATTAATATTTTGAAAATTTATTGCCGTTATTAAGATGATTGTGAGGCCCTCAGAACTTGGAACATAGCATTCTCTTTAAATTAATTCCGACTCCCTGCTGTGGAGGAGGTAGCCTACCCTCAATGTTTCTTCGTGCGGGCTTGGCCCTGATGATCAGGTAAGTCCTTCTTCCAAACACTGGAATCTTGGATGTGGCCAATCTTGGATGTGGCCAAGGATGTATACATACAGTATCACTTTTTGTACCCATAAAGATGTATCCCTCAGTTTTCTTTGTATTAAATTGCTTTTATATTGTATATATTTATATATATATATATATATATATATATATATATATATATATATATATATATATATATAGATATATATAGATATATTTCTCTAATTCGGCACTTAGGGGGAAAGTTGTTGTTGAAATGTCGACCTTAAGGGGAAAAAATTTTTCGGGTGAAATATAAGTTTCGCCTTAACGTTTCCACACACTTTTTCTATAGGAATACGTAAACTTACAAGGGCGCCCCCTTAGATTTACAAACAAGATGCAATTACTACAAAGTTGTTAAAATTACGGACACCTATCTGTTAACACGAACGGATGGCTGGCCATTGAAATAACGTTAATTTATATGTTTAGACGTTAGGGCGAATTTATTTTTTATGTATTTTATTATCTTTTTTTCGCCCTATGTACAAGCAGATATAAGAATTTCCCCTTAAGGTGGGAATTAGCGTTATATATATATATATATATATATATACATATATATATATATATATATAATATATATATATATATATATATATATATATATATATATATATATATATATATATATATATATGGATAGTCAATCCACGCTATATTAAATAGTCGCATAGAGACCTTAGGCCATTTTTCCTCTAACATAGGCACTTGCCTTTTACTGAAAGAGGATATTTATTTGTGAATGAAAAACTTAGCCTCAAGCAGGATTCGAACCAGCGACCTCCCGCATACAAGGCGGATGCTCTGACCACTGAGCCATTGAGGCCTATGTGGTAGAACGTGGTCAACTAAGCTTAAATACTGTTGGGTTAAGTTCTCCATTGTTTCGTCATAGGAACGCGTCCTATGTGATATTGAGTAGGTAGAGTGACGTAGCGACTTTTTATATGAATGATTGAATCAACGCTGTATTGAATAGTCGCATGAAGACCTTAGGCCATTATTCCTCTAACAAAGGCACTTGCCTTATACTGAAAGAGGATGTTTTTAAATGTGAATGGAAAACTTAGCCTCAAGCAGGATTCGAACCAGCGACCTCCCGCATACAAGGCGGATGCTCTGACCACTGAGCCATTGAGGCCTATGTGACAAAGCGCGGCCAACTAAGTTTAAATACTGATGAGTCAAGCTTTCCATTGTTACGTCATAGGAACGCGTCCTATGTAATATTGAGTAGGTAGAGTGACGTAGCGACTTTTTATATGAATGATTGAATCAACGCTGTATTGAATAGTCGCATGAAGACCTTAGGCCATTATTCCTCTAACAAAGGCACTTGCCTTATACTGAAAGAGGATGTTTTTAAATGTGAATGGAAAACTTAGCCTCAAGCAGGATTCGAACCAGCGACCTCCCGCATACAAGGCGGATGCTCTGACCATGAGCCATTGAGGCCTATGTGACAAAGCGCGGCCAACTAAGTTTAAATACTGATGAGTCAAGCTTTCCATTGTTTCGTCATAGGAACGCGTCCTATGTAATATTGAGTAGGTAGAGTGACGTAGCGACTTTTTATATGAATGATTGAATCAACGCTGTATTGAATAGTCGCATGAAGACCTTAGGCCATTATTCCTCTAACAAAGGCACTTGCCTTATACTGAAAGAGGATGTTTTTAAATGTGAATGGAAAACTTAGCCTCAAGCAGGATTCGAACCAGCGACCTCCCGCATACAAGGCGGATGCTCTGACCACTGAGCCATTGAGGCCTATGTGACAAAGCGCAAGTATATATATATATATATATATATATATATATATATATATATATATATATATATATTATATATATATATATATATATATATATATATATATACTAGTTGAGGCTGTAGGAGGCCTGCTGTAAGAGTTTACTTTTTCCATAGTCCCTTCGGCTCTAAGGAAAAGAGCCAAGGGGCGAAGCCAAACTTTTCTCCCGAAGCATTTCTGCTCCCCAAAGGAGCTACGTCCCCGAAAGGACAACAAACTCTACTGACCAACCTCTCGACCCTTAGACGTGCAGTAAGGATTTAAATGCTTACGTTACCTGTATAAAAGGATTTTAAAGCAGTCTTACAATAAATAAGACAATCACAGCATAAAATGTTTTTGGTAATACTTACGGGGAGTGGCCTTCCTAACACAAGGAGGGGCGGGGAAGGTGCGTGTAGATTTTCCTCATTTCCTAAAATATGCCATGAAGCGTAGTAACTTACTACCCTTGCTCCAACAGGCATGTATGTGGAAGACGTAGACCAAGCAAAGAGTATCCATCGTCGCTTCTGTTTTTACTTTTCAGTACAATATGGTATGGCTTGAATACATGAACAGAGGAGCTAGACCTCTGCGAATCTGTGTATGATTATCCTGCCTCGTGGGACAAATGCTTTTTCAACGTTATTAATTAAAGCAACGTTTTTGTCTTTAGCCCGAATATTATTGTGTGTGAGCGTTATCAATATAGACGTCTTAGATGAAAGCGGAGTTGCCTAAAAGCTCCCTGGTTCAAAGTGTACATATATCGCCAGTCAAAGCAGTGACCAAGATATAGTCAAAAGGTACGACATCTAGTTAATTTATTCCTTGTTGTATCCAATAGAACACTGCTTTATCCGCGAGTCTCTTTCAGTCATGTGCGATGACCCATTGGGCAGATTGATAATCCTTACATTAATTCCATTAAGGTACAAGGTAGACTTTGTACCGTAAGTTACGTCGTATGGTCAACTTTCGTGGTCCTAAGTGTGGGATGCAGTATGTAGGGATGACTACAAATCTTAAAGAACGTATGGCGAACCATCATAGTGCCCTTAGGAACAGGGTTAGAAGAGGGGATGGGGGAGAGATTAATGATTTCATGAAGGGATTTTTTAGGTTGTACTCACACCTGTCGGAACATTCACCTAGTGAATTTAAGTTAGTTATTTTGCAAACCATGGCACCTCCTATTTTTCCTCCTGAAATGACCGATATTACGAGGAAATTCCTTTTGGATAATGCTCGTAGGAAACTTGCTGCATTTGAAAGATTATAGATGTGGAACAAAGTTGGTACAATTTGGCCGGATGGCCTAAATACGAGTGATGGTTTTGACAGGCAAAACAGAAAACCAAGGAGAAGGGCCTCACGGGCTGTATATTACATGTTTCCTATTTTCCTTTTTTACGCTTTTGGTTTCAGCTTTCTCTTTATCCAGGTATTCAATTACTACCACTGCAGCTCTTTTGTATACTTTTGGTAGCGGATATAGCTTCGGTCTAGTAATTTTCTATTCTTCTTTTTACACCTTGCTTCGTATGCCTATTTGTGTAGAGAGATGGGACGTAGCTTTTACTTGCCAATTTGTGTTGTATTCTTGAGGAAGGCACTGTGTTGCCGAAAATTCGAATAGATTCCTCAAACCGAAAATACAAGTTTTACTTGTTTTTCACTGATGTTTATATATATATATATATATATATATATATATATATATATATATATATATTATATATATATATATCTGTATATATATATATATATATATATATATATATACACATATATATATATACACACATATATATATATACACACATATATATATACACACATATATATATATATTTGTGTGTTTACTTATGGAGGGGGGGGGGGGCTTTCGAAAGCGAATATGGTTTGGGTGGGAATTTCCCTGTGTTAATTGTCTCGGCGAGAATTTTACCGAAGAGCGGGGTTGTCCGCTAAGGAAAAGTACTTCAATGTGCAAGTATTAGGTCTGGGCTTCATAGTGAAACTCTGTCTTGTGAAATTTTGTCTACAGAAGCCATTTGAAGCAAAATGGACCGTTCTATTTCTTTGAAATTTTAACAAAAGAATGCTTGGTTATAATTTAATATGAAAAAGCTTGAATTCCACAAATCCCTTTGCTTGCCACTTTCGAACTCGATTCTTTCAGGAACACAAGATTTCCAGATGTGCAAAATATGAAAATAAGAGATTGTTTTAAAGCGAAATATTTTGTTGGAAAGAAAGTTCAAATAATCAAGCTACCCACAAGTAATTTGTTATCCAAATGTTGCGAATCCACCTTCAGTTTCATTCTTCAATACAACTATTCAAAAGTCCGCTTTGGTACTTCTGTTAACGGCTGTATGTACCAGTCTTTCTTCGCCTCAGTGTACTCTCTGTACGGTAAATAGACTCGTGGGAAAATTGTTTGAAGGCAATTAAGATAAAGCTTACAGCAAATCAGCATGGAAGAAGTAGATAATATACAGATATTGTTCCTTTGTATTGCAAACTTTGACAGTGAAAAATGGTAAGGAGGAGAAAGGCAGAAAAGTTTGACGAAACGAAAACAATTGCTTTAAAGATATGTGGATTTTTTTTTTATATATTTTGGCGTATGGTGTACGTACCTATGTTGAAAGTAAAAAGGAAACTTTAAATTGTATGCCAGTTAACCAAACTTGAGAGTTTCTTCACAATGTGTAACAGCACAATCGTTGTGGTGTTTGCACAACCGTAAGCCACTAAACGATAAGAAATATGTACCTTGTATTATGCACCTACTATCTACAGCTTTATTTTAATATCAACAAATAATTAAGCAGCAGTATCAAGAGTAAATAAAGAAAGCTGTCTTTTACGTAAACCATGTGGAAAATATAGTAAGAGAAACCTTTGAAGACGTTTAGCTAATTACCAAAGTAACGGTACCTGTAATGCTTGCAAGATTTTAATCCACCAGAGGAGTTACGTCTAAAGCACTGTTTTTGCATGTCTGCAGACTTTACATGATGAACTGCGAATTAATTGTTAACATGCACTTTTGCATTGATAAATGGTGTAGGAAAATCAGATACATGTTAAGAAACGATGTTATGCTTCCACTTGTACTTTACGTAAAAACAGTGTGACAACATTCATAACATCACAAGATATTACTAAACGCTTTTGGAGATAAGATAAGAAGAAAAGGCTAACGGTAAAGGAGGAAACAAAATAAAACTGGATTGGAGACAGGAAAAAGGAAAAGGTCATGAGGTAATGGTCTCCTTAAACCTACTAACAACCTCTTCCCCCTTCTCTGTTACATCAATTGCCTCAAGGCTGGACGTTGCCATTGTCCAGATCATGACATTTGATACAGCTTGTTGGAAAGAGATATTTGGCTCGGCGATGGAGCTAGCCTCGGGCGTTACAAAGTGATATGTAATCTTACCCCACGAAAGTCCACAATTTTGGGGGGTCGGAAATCTAACATTTTTTTCGGGTTCAATACGGCATGAAGTTTCACCAAACTTTAAGTGCCACGCAAAATATGTTTGGGCTCTTTCATTGAATTTAATACGTTTGATGCTAAGCAGTTACGATGAAAAATATAAAAGACGGCAAGTTTAACTTAAGGATACTTATGACTTCAAAATACTCTTTAAATGATCAAACGAGATTCAGTATGCCCATAGCATATGTATAAACACTGTCTTGAATCATATTAAAGCACATAACAGGCTTTAGGGAAATTGAAATTGTCGGTGACCATTTTAAAGGCCGACATCTTGATTTTTGATATATATGAGTTTCGATATTATTAAATAATTTTTTAAAAACTAAGACTGCTTGTGTCTCCAAAACATATTTTGGACAATTTTGTCACCTTTAATATTCCTTAAGTTGCGAAGTTATGATGAAATTTAAAGCAGAGGCCATGAGCGCCAACTTGAATTCTGGAGAAGGCTTTAGGGGGACTATTTTGTATGTTGCTTTGTTCATATTTTAAAAGCTATATTCAAATTTTAGGCTAGATATGAGCCGTTTTCCTTTACACCTATTACACTTGGAATAAACGACTAAAACCTATTGAAGTTTTGCAGTGACGTCATTCTTTTCCACCGAGACGTACATGACTACATGTACGCCAGTGTGGAGTGAAAAGTAAGCCACTTCACACCAAGCGTATGGTGCAGCTGCAAATGCTGGTTTATTTGACTTGTAATGTTCAAAATATGTGTCAGCCTTGAGGTAATTGGTATAGAGAAGGGGAAAGAGGTTTTAAGTAGTTTTAACGGGACTTCATGTTAAGGTTTCTTCACGCCCTCTTTTTTATCTTATATTCACATGTTCATGTTCCTAACTGTTACCACTTACTATTCAGAAGAAGTGTTCGGGTAACTACGCTCTTTACTGTAGCCTTGGTCAGCTCCGTCCTCCATTTTGCCTCTGTTCGAGTAGGATGTATTTTCCTGTTAAGATTTGTCAGATTTGACTCGTAAGATTTTAGGAGTTAGTTTACAGTGTAACTGTTTGTTAAAGTAATATATGGATGAGTATGCTTCTTTGAGAGTGGTGTTACCTATTAGAACCCCCTTTTTGCATGTTGATTAGACACAAATCAATTACTGTTGGAATAGGTTGTGCGATTTTCGGAAACCTAGCACCGCAGGGTGTGCCTGAATATCTGTCTTGCTTCCAGTATTGTTTATATTGTTAAATCCATTGTTTGTGCCATGCACGAGGTATGCTACATTTTTCCTGTCTCCCTGTACTTCTGAATTGTTCTGCCCAGCATACAATTGGTATCTTTTCCTTTTTAGTTCAGCTTAAAGCTTTAGCTGAGCTATAGCTATCTAACTTGGCAAATGTCTGTCACTTTTCGGCATCGTGTTTAGATGCGTGGCATTTAGCTACTTCTTCATAAATTTGACTGAAATTTGGCTGACGAGTAGGTGAGTAAAATGTCTTAATAATGCAATCATTTTCGATAAATAGAAACATTATTTGACCTCGAGAGAGGGTTTCGTTTGAAAACGTAAAATTCACTTCTTTTCATTCAATTGTGCACTAAATGTGCTGAAACGTTTCATAGGCTATATACATAGTTTGAATAGTGCTGAACCAATGTTATATCTCCTAGTTGTTGTCGTTATAATTTGAGGGCAAGAAAAAGTACTTCGTGTTAAAAAGAATTACGTACAAAAGTATACTGTACACATAAAATTTACAGGACGTCTCGCGCTTACATCGGCGTGGGAGCATTTACGCAAAGTGATGTATATCGACTATGGAGCCTCGTACGTGGTTTACCCCGCAGAGCGAACTCTGTTTGCTCAGCTCCTCGGTTTCCCAAACCACCGGATATGAATGAACAAGGAATATGCCGTCTAGCCTGCCACGTAGGCAATACATGGATGTGTGCGTCAGCGTGAGCGTATCTCGTTCAGACGTTTCAATAATGGAAGCTGAGTTGGTTGGATGGTTACTCGAGAGCAAAGGGCGTTGAAGTTGTGCAAGTTCTTGCGAGTAAGTGACCTTTTACGAAAAAGTCCAACTTTTTGTGTTGGGGGAGAGACACACATGTTCAACTTAGCCTCACGTCTTTAAGCCTAAGTCTTTGCTATTAATCCATTTGGACAAAAAAAAAAAGAGGGATCAAGTTTGCTTTACAGAAGTTTGCGGAGTTTGGTTTAAAATTTAAAGGAAATAAGCAGTCGCCTCAAATTTATTTGTAATGAATATTACCTTAATCTCCTCTAATCTATTTCACAAGCATACTTCTTTACATTTCTGAACAAATATATTTAATATTAAAGGTAAACAAATGAATTATTCTTCTTGAATTTAGCAAATAAGTATAAAAATATGGCCATATGATGGAGCTATACTAGTGAATTGGGATGACGGGAATATACTACTTGAAGTTGAATGTGAATGTTGTCTAAGAAATGGGTGTTAAGGGAAGAGAAACTTCCTCGCCCCCATTTTTAAAAGAACATAGCACTTTGATTGAAAATGTAATGCTACACGTTTTGAGCTTTAGGGTTGTGCTAGTATTTTAAAACATTTTTGGTTTTGAAAAGGAAACTGATGTGCATTCTTGAAGTCGTGTGTACGTCAGTCTCGGAGGGAGGAATTGTGCAGTCGCAGGGGCGCCGACACTGCAAGAGGCACAATTCAAGCTTATTCTTCGTTGCCGAAAGCCCCACCAGAAGTTGGTAAGGCCGGGAGCCATGTGGGATGATATTTCAAGCCCACCCGAGATAGCCTTAGGCTATAACGCGTATACACTCTTTAAAAACCCGGTTCACTTGAAATAACTGAACCGATTCACGGTTCAGTGTTTCTTTGAACTTTTTCGGTTCATTTTGATCCGACGCCTGTTCATACTCACAGCTGAGGTCCCTCCTTGAACAGAAAAAGGATCAATTTGTTGATCCGGAATCTAGTCCGTTTGTTATTAAAATTTCATTGGTATATATGAGTCATGTGACACCACGTATGCAAGTTTTTAACATCTTACCGAAACGTTACTCGTTCGAAGCGCAACATTTATATGCAAACAGGAACAACAAAATGGATCCTTTAGTCAAACAAAAGCTGCAATAATGGGGACTGGAGAAGCTTTTACAAGCATTCCAAGGTGAGAGCGTCGGTTGCATCCCGCACATTATGCTAAAAATGTCGTTCAGCAAAATACGAAAGACTTTTCACTACTCCTTCTATAGCTTATTAGAAAGCCTTGTGCCGTGACCGTGAACAATTATAGGCTTAGGCTTAGGCATACAAGCGTTGCTGTATACAGGTGCATAACACAACAGCCTGTAGCGAAATTTAGGCCTGGCGTAACTCGTAATATTTACGAGATTCACCTTTTGTGGATTGAGAACTGGCACTTTGTTGTGTACCAGCTAAGCATCATGGGCGTAGGAGTTCAAGTTGATTTGGGGGTAGGGGCTGTATCGACTCGTCCGATAAGTATAACAAAAAATTTTCGCGCGCTCGAAGCGCGCTCAACCTGTTAATGTAGAGTTGAAGACCTACATAATACATATCATACAGGCATGCATCGTTTATCACACCGCATGCCAGTTACATACAATCATTTGCCGTGTTCCTTCCATATTGTTTTTAATTTTGGGGGAAGTCGTTACAGTAATAATAATAATGATAATAATCAGTAGCGTAGCCAGGATTTCCCTCATGAGGGTGATGGCATGTTTTATGTTTGTGATAGCCCTTCTGGGGGAGGGATCTTTGGGGAGGGGTCTTAGGGGCGGGGTGTCCGCCTGCTTCTTTGAAAATTTTTTGAAAAATGAGGTGTCCTTACATACAATCTGGTGCCACATATTCTACATTGAAGTAAAATTTGTATTAAAAAATATACGTATTTTAGGCACTAAAAAATGGGCAACAGTGTGGGGGATCATGGACCATAAATACACCGCTGATAATCATAACAAATTTATCATTAAAAACACACTGGTGAATTAATACCGAATATATAGGTGCTGGTGAAATTCAAATCAGAACTTTATTTTAATTACCAATGAAGTTTTTGAAACTATTGGTTACCATTAGATACATGATTGCATTAGTTTTCGTTCAATAGGTGAACGAAAAATTCTCAGCATATTGCCTGAATTTTCACAAAAAAATATTTGGCTGGGGGCCGCAGCCCCCAGCCCCCACCCCCCGCCTCCTACGCCTATGCTAAACATGAATATCCATAAAAGAGCCATGTTCTTGAAAAGTCGTAAACACCACAGTTAGTTAAATGAGGTTTTACGGCTTTACCAAACTCTCCTGTCGAGTTCCGTTGTCTAATCTATGCGATGGTGATGTGTGTGTATGTGGTTGTATGTATGTGTGTGTGTGTGTATGTGACGCCGAGCTTGTAAACACGATATCTCAAGATAGCAATGACCGACACTTTTCATATTTGGTATATAGATTTGTCATGTTGAGAGAAAGAACCTTTTTGTTTTTGGTGGCGGTCAAAGGTCATTTGGGGTCAGCAGAGGTCAAATACCGAAAACTTTGTAAACACGATATCTAAAGTTAGCAATGACTGACACTTGTCATATTTGGTATACAGATTTGTCATGTCAAGAGGAAGGTCCCTATTGTTTTTGGTAGAGGTCAAAGGTCATAAGCGGTCACTGGAGGTTAATCTGCGAAAACCTCGTAAACGGCTTGTAAACACGATATCTCAAGTTAGCAATGACCAACACTTTTCATATTTGGTATATAGATTTGTCATGTTGAGAGGAAGAGCCCTATTGTTTTTTGTAGAGGTCAAAGGTCATCTGAGGTCACAAGAGGTTAAACTGCGAAAAACCTCGTAAACGCGATATCTCAAGATAGCAAAGGCCGACACATTTCATATTTGGTATACAGATTTGTCATGTAAAGAGGAAGAAGCCTATTGTTTTTGGTAGAGGTCAAAGGTCATCTGAAGCCACCAGAGGTTAATCTGCGAAAACCTTGTAAACGGCTTGTAAACATGATATCTCAAGATAGCATTGACCGACACTTTTCATATTTGGTATATAGATTTGTCATGTTGAGAGGAAGAACCCTATTGTTTTTGCTAGAGGTCAAAGGTCATCTTAGGTCACCCGAGGTTAAACGGCGAAAACCTCGTAAACACGATACCTCAAGATAGCAGAGGCCGACAGTTTTCATATTTGGTATACAAATTTTGCATGTCAAGAGGAAGAACCCTATTGTTTTTGGTAGAGGTCAAAGGTCATCTGAGGTCACCAGAGTTTAAACTGCGAAAACCTCGTAAATGGCTTGTAAACACGATATCTCAAGTTAGCAATGACCGACACTTTTTCATATTTTGTATACAGATTTTTCATGTCTAGCAGAAGACCCCTATTGTTTTTGGTAGAGGTCAAAGGTCATTTGAGGCCACCGCAGGTTAAAAGCCGAAAAGGCTCGTAATCGCACTATCTCAATATAGGAATGACAGACACTTTTCATATTTAGTGTATAGATTCATCATGTTGAGAGGAAGAACCCTATTATTTTTGGTGAAGGTCAGAGGTCATTTGAGGTCACCTTAGGTGAAAGGCCGAAAAGCTCGTAAACACTATATCTCAAGATAGGAGTGACTAACACTTTTCATATTTGGTATATAGATATGTCATATTGAGAGAAAGAACCCTGTTGTTTTTGGTGGAGGTCAAAGGTTAGTTGAGGTCACCAGAGGTCAAAGACCGAAAACCTTGAAATTGGGATATGTCAAGATAGGAATGGCAGTATAGATTTGTCATATTGAGAGGAAGAACGCTATTGTTTTTCGTAGAGGTCAAAGGTCATCTGAGGTCACCAGAGGTTGAACTACAGAAACCTTGTAAATAGCTTGTAATCACGATATCTAAAGATAGCAATGAAAGCCACTTTTCATATTTGGTATATAAATTTGCCCTGTTGAGAGGAAAAACCCTATCAATTTTGGTGGAGGTGAAGGTCATCTGGGGTTACCAGAGGTCAAAAAACAAATTTCCCAAGAATTCCCAAGATTGTCATCAGGGGTCACTGGGATCAAAAGCAACCTTTCCCAAGAATTCTCAAGATTGTCATCCGGGGTCACTATAGGTCAAAAAGCAAAATTTCCCAAGAATTCCCAAGATTGTAATCTGAGGTCACCAAGGGTCAAAAAGCAAAATTTCCCAAGAATTTCCAGGATTGTTATATGGGGTCACCAGAGGTCAAAAAGCAAAATTTCCCAAGAATTCCCAAGATAGTCATCAGGGATCATCAGGTGTCACCAGAGGTCAAAAACAAAATTTCCCAAGAATTTTCAAGGTCCAAGATCCATTGGAGTTGAATTCCTTTCAAGACACTTTCGTTTTTCTTTTTTGTTATATTTGGTGGGGTTCAAAGTTCATATGAGGTCAGCAGAGGTGAAATTGTTAAAATATCATAAAATGATGTAGTCAAGGAAGATAAATTTGAGGGATAAACCTCAGTACAACAAAGCATCCCCATCCGGCAAGGAATCACTAAGCCCTTGGGCTTTCTGATTCTTATGAATTGGCCACAAATTTTGTGTATGATGTAGACCTAGTATAAATTTCGAACTATCAGATTTGACTACTAAACCAAAAGGTTATCTTTCTCTAAATATACAGAACATACAGAACCATATCTACACAACTACCTGTTCTTTTCAAAGTTTACAATTAAAGCTGTCAGTCAAATCCCTCAGCGTGTACTCTGTTGGACATATCACAACCTAGATTTTAAGGCTATTAAGTGATAGCTGTTCTTTGATTGAACTTTCCTGTAACCTTTTAGAATCAATGGTCCCTTAGGGAGGGGATACTGGAAAGAATTCAGCAGTTTGATATTTTTAGGCTCTACTCTTCTGTTGTACATTGTGACTTCGGTAAATGCTTTTATATGATATATTTATTTGGAGTAGAATAGTTTCGTATGACACAGAGGACTATGACGATCCCCCCCCCCCCAAATACAAAAAACAAAAAACAGGGAAGAGCAGTTTGATTACCGTAAAGAATCGGAGAGAAATGGAATTGTGGAATTGTGAAGTAAACAATGTATCAAAGACTTTTTCTTTTCATGACGAATAATAATTGCGGTAATGATAACATAGTTAAAGTATCATAATTCACCTGTTGGCCAGGTGAAAAGAAATAATGCTTAAGACATACAAATATCGCCCCAGAAATAACAGAAAAAGAAAGACCCTTGAGCGACATCTTGGGGAGTACCCACGTGTCCTAAACACGAATGGGATGACAAGCAATTCAATAATTAGTGTTTCGGTCAGAATATATTCCTCCCGCCTTGAGCCTACTTGAGGTGAAAAAGTTAGACAAAGAGTACATCTAGTGTCTGGTAATTTCGATTTTGTAGGCCCAGTGGGATTAAACTTCTTCATTTATTAGCTTTGAATGGGCAAAGGCTTTTCCTAATTTTGAAGACGCTTGTTATACATTCACCTGAAGCCAGTCGTGTGCTAAAAAATCATTTGTAAATGTTGTAACACATACCACGCAAACTTGTCGTATATGTACTCTAATACATGCTGTGGCTTACTTGCCCTTACTTCTGTTTATGTGAATTGATTTGTGTCACTACACATGCTACACTTACATGTTGTTAATAAAGTACGGTACTTTTGGTAATTAATGCAGAATTGTACACCTACATTAAGGTAAAATTAGACACTTATGCTACATTTCTCAATACTTGAAGATGCATATATGTTCCGTTTTGGTACGAGATTTTGAACGAGATTTGACTTCCAATGGAGATTCCCTCAATGCCAACGTCTGTCTATAATCCTAGTCTTACATAAATGTAAATGATCGTAACCTTTAATACATATTAAAAATGATAAAATGACGAAACAATGACATTATGACTTGTTTCTCTTTCCAGGTGGGCACCAATCTTCCTGAATGTTTGGAAACAATTAGTCAATCTCAGTCGTTTGTGCTCATTCTAGGGGAGAGGAGTATCCCGGAACAAACTTTTGTGGTGTTAGAGAGCCAAACCGTTACAGGTATCAGCCTGCTACAAGCTGTTGACATTTGTTTTAAGCTGTTCTTATTTGTTGGATGCCAAGTATATGCCTGCATGGGAATGCTAAAGGACTTAGAATTTCTTCCAGAAATTTATTTGCTTACCTGCAGTGTCGCAATAAAGATATTTTCAACAGGGAACTACGTGATAATTTGGGTGTTTGATGGCTAAACCCATTTCATTACTTTTTAGGTGAATTTTGTCAACCTTTTTAAGTAAAATCAATCTTTATTTTAGTACAGAAATGCTTCAGAAACGACTTTTTTCACTTTCTGTGTAAACTTTGCACCGTGAGTCTCACAGAGGAGGATGATGGTACAGAAGAGAACTGACTGGTTAAAAGCTTTATTGCATTTTGTGCAAGATACTGTGTGCATGTTTTACTGATTTACTAATGATGCCTTTACGTTCGGATTTGTTGATATAGAGGGATTTCATGTGACGTCACGCGCAATGGATTCCCAGACATTGAAGGGCAAAACACACACGCAGTAAGCGTATTTACAGCACACGCGCACCACATAACCATAGATACTAATGTGACACAATGGACGCGTGCTCGTCAAAACAAAGAAGACGCGCGATCTTGCCCTTCAAAATTGCGACTAGTTGGTTAAAGTCACGTGACTGAAATCCCTCTATATGTGCGAAATAAACACCCTTGCTATTGAAAATCTACGGAGAAGCGAAACTATCAGTCTGAAGTGTGTGATATTAGCATTCCCTTCACAGATTCAAGACATTCCTAAGAAGGGGTGTAAGGAGAACATTGTTTTTGATAGGCTATATAGAAAAGGAGCTAAATCTAAGTATCCTCGGTAAACTTGTATCCAGTCCCATAGTATTGTTCTCTAGATATCCGCAAATCCAGTTACTAGATTGGAACCTAAAGTGAAGTTGAAACAAGCAGGGGTTATAAAATCTCTTCTCACTGATGAATATGTTTTATTTCCTTTCTGTTTCAATTTGTTGGTTTGATCTTGGAAATCGACTCCTAACAGGCAATCTCAATTTCTTTTTCCACGCCTGTCATGTCTGCTCGTCATCATGAAAGTGAAATAATGGAGGAGAAAACTGGTTGTGAAGTTTAATCTTAAAAATTGTGCTAGGTTATGATCGTATGTGCTTGTTCAAGTTTCCTTTCGAATGGAAATGTGACAACTTATTGGCTAATATCTCGAGAACCGTACGTTGTCCGAATTTCATTGAAGATTTCAACACATTGTTCAATTTAAGTACCACCTTCCCACCATATCAAAATTGATTTAAGTCTAACCTGTCTAAGCCCTTCTCTTAATATATTGTATAATTTATTTTAACAGTTCCCATATTTATGTTTATCAGTCATATCCTCATAAGCGTAATTTTAAGATAACTTTAAATTATGCAAACAACTCATATGCAAAATAAAATCAGGGACAGCCATATTTTTTTTTCTCTTTCCTTGTACTTTAAAAAATATTCAGCTCGGTTCCATGCAATTTCTGCCAATAATTTAAAAGGTCAGCATGAACAAAATTTGATTCATTTGATCTGAACAGATTCTCTGTTCATCTGCTTCAAATCAAACCCCCTTTTGAACAGAACTTCATTCATTTCAATTGAACAGATTTCCGCTTCATTTGTGTTTAACCGGAATCCGGTTCAGTTTGAACCGAATCTGTTGAGTGCCCATTTGATTTTTGGTTCGGATCAACTTTGAACCGTTTCGGTTCATAATTTCTTTCTTTTTCCTCTTTTAGAGTGTACCCTCCTGTTGCTAGACATTCACCTGCCCTGAAAATCGTCCAAGGCGACGATTTATACCTGGTAGGTCCCAATCATGAAAATGTTATTCAGTAAAATAATTTTGCAGGAGAAAACGGACCTAAACGATACACAGAATTTAGCGTTTAACGAAAGGTAATCATAGGCTAATTTACGTAGGCTAAGCATGCTGTGGCACCGTACAGCGTAAGAAATAATACGTAATATCTTTAGTTTTCAGCTGCGTCGCGTGCATCATGCATCAAAGAGAAGGTCAATGCGTCCGTGTGAGTTACTCCCATCAGGGAGTTTCAACCGTAGCGAGCGGGGGGGGGGGTGGGGGTGTCACAGCACCCAATATTTGGTCACCGTCGGCAAATTATCGGTCTGTCGGCAAAAAGGGGAGCGGGAAAGGAAAAGAAGAGGAAAAGAGAAAAGGAGGAAAAAAAAAGAGAAGGGAAAAGAAAGGAAGGGAGTAAAAAGGAAGACGGAGAATGAAAGGAAAAAGAGAATGAGAGAACGGGAGCGCGTGGCCAGTCAGTTATCGGCTATTTCGATTTTCAGCTCTTCATCTAATTGGCCCATTCAAGTTGAAGGCCCGTCGGCAAATTGATTATGCATGTGACGGCCGTATACGGCCGTATCAACGGCCGTCGGTGGTATTGGACGAGTGACTGAGTTCGTCGGCAACTCGGAGAAAGAAAGGGAATCAGTGGTGGCGCCAGGTGGGGCAGGAGGTCCACGCCCCCCATCGAGGAAGGCTGGCCTCCCGTCTGGGAAATTTTCCGATTTCGTCGGAGAGCTGTTATGTATACGATAAAATACATAGTCCCCGGCAACGGCCAGTCCCCCAACAATTTACTTAATTTTGGTCTAAATTAGGACAAATTCTTCAATAAAACCCCCCAAATTTTTCCAATTTTGTTCTCTTAAACCCCATTTTTTTTTAAATTCTCCATGGTAAAAACCCAATTTTTTCAAATGTTCTTGAAATAGGCCCAAAATTTTCGGCGCGCTTCGCGCGCCAAATTGCTCCTCCAAACATCGTTTCGACACTCTATCGGCCTCGTTCAGGCTTTGGGTTGTTGGCCCCCGTCGGGGAGCTTAGCCCCCTGTCGGGCAAATCCTGGCGCCACCCCTGAAGGGAATTAAAGGCTTCCATATAGGCGGACTATTTCGCGTCATATGACATTCTTGAAAAAACACTTTCTGCACATTATTTCTCACTTTTATCATCACCATGGCACCATAGGGAGCAGCACCCTATTACCCATAGAGTAAGCATCCTTAGCCCCTTTTCCAAACCCTAACCTTGACTTTAAACACATTTTGCAAACTCCCGAGGATCCGGTATACTTACAAACATCCTGGGAAAAAAATAATGCATCCTGGGGAAAAAAATAATGCGTGCGTGCGTGTCTTCCCTTCACTGCAGTCTCAGGCTTTTAACTTTTGAACACCAAAATGAAACAGATGCAGAACCCGTCCTGGCGTTCAAAGCATATTTTGAACGCTTGTGTCAAGATTCTGAACACTTTTTCTCCCTTTTTGAACGCCGGGCGCTTATTTGAACACTTACCGTATTTGAACGACTGGCGCGTCTAGTGTTCAAATGCTGAACGCATAGTGTTCCAGTTTTAAACGACAGGTCCAGCTCCTCAAGTATAGTGGCATGACGGGACGAATAGCCTAACACATTAAAATTATCAGGAATCTTTGCATTGGATAATGTATTATGAACCAAAACATACCTATCCTGCATGAGACTTAATCTTTTACCCAGAGATTATGCTGAAACCTCAGAGCTCTCTGGCGCTTAACCCCCCTGGACCCCCACTAGTTGCGATAAGGCGGGCCCAGTGTTTTAGCCAGCACCTATGTGCGCGACAACGTCGCATAAACGGCGACAAATGTCGCACAATAAAAATCTGACAAGCAAATTCTACCCGGGTGTAAATTTTGAGGTTCCTTATTAGGGCAGAAATCCACTCAAATATTGCACAATTTGCAATCTAGGCACCTTTCACATTCCAAAAATTTCCAAAGGGGAGGGGGACACCACCTCCCATTATACCCTCCCCCAGGCCACAAATCAGTAAATGTGCCATTGACAGAACGTCCTAGCTGAAACACTCGCAGACCTCTGGATCCCAACCGCTTAAATACTGGCTTCCCTGTTGAAAAGGGTTAAAACTATAGCGACGTGACGAGACGAATTTACATCAAAATTATGGGAAATCTTTGCATTTGATGATACATTATGAACACAAATCTATAATTATCCTGAGAGTTAATTTTTCACCCAGAGATATGCTTAAACCTCAGAGTTTCCGGGAGCTTCTCCCCCTGCCCCCCTGCCCGGGGCTTTGCCCCTAGACCTCACCTGGGCCCTAAGGTGGGCCCCTGGACCCCACCCGCTAAAGCTCGTTTCCACGCTACGCATTACCAGATTTGTCGGCAAAACATAGTCTCTGTACCCCCTCCCCCCCAAAGAAAACACCTTCGCTACGCCCCTGGTTTCAACAGACCCCTCCTTGCATAAGTGCCCTTCTGCGGTGTTGGATCCGAGGACCTCCCCGGGAAGATTTTTTGAAAAGAAATTCAACTAGAGCCTATGTATACCATTTCCTAGGTTCTTAGGGCCTTGAAAACATAACTAGGATTTGAAGTTTTCTGCATTTCCAGATTTTTTCAGTTTTTATTTAGGGCTTGGGAATCTCATTCTGCCGGGACTGCAACCACCCTTTCCCGCAGGTTACGGTCCTGTTGAAGGTTTTACAACGAAGCTATCAAGGAACGGGAAGAATAAGGCCGGGCAGTAAAGTCACGTGCGATCGGCATACGTGACGCTACCGATCAACTGCGGTCAATGTCATTCAAGTCAGCTTCGTCCCCAGTATCGCTGCGATATTCAGGTACGGTGTCCAATCTTTACAAACATCCATGCAGTATATAACATTAACTTTGTGTACAGCATTTAGTCTTTCAGTGCTTCAGGAGTTTAATTAATACTTATTTCATTACATTTATACTCATCTCTTTGTTTTTTAACGTACGTCTGGACAACTTGTGTAACAGACCCAACCAAAACATATGCTGAACTCCTTTTCATGACATAGGACAAGCTGAGCTGCGGCAACATTGTTGCTCTTGTTGTAACTCGTCTTCGTTTGTGTTATCTTTTAAAGCTAATCCAAACACCCTTACAGGTTTTCGCTTTGTACTGTTGTATGTAGTTGAAGAGGAGGCAAAATTATGTTAACAACTATGACACTGATTAACAAAGAAAAATCGAATAAACGCTGTGTGGTGGCATTATTGCAGGTTCAAGGTAAAAAGGTAGTTGTTTCTAGCTGTTAAACTAGCTTATGTTGAGTTATCCATAATTGTTGATGATGTCAAACAAGATCACATTTTATATAACCTTTTGTAAACAAGCTCAATTATGTTAGATATAATCTTATCTTATGAAAGACGAAAAAGATGATTAGTGGAGACATTTGATCTCGTAAGTCACGGCATTTGAATGTCTGAATAATACTAAACAGTTGTGTCTAATCTTTATGGGGTTAGTTTTCATTCTTCATCGCAGCATGTATCAGTAATGTTTTGAGGGTTTGAGGTTCAAAACTTTCGGCAGATTAGCTACCTTCTTTAGAGGACACACTCGTCGTCTTATTATAGGCAGGGTAACTGGAATGCTGTCTTCTGTCTTCAATTATATGCAGTCTAACTGTGCATAGTGACGACGCAAGTGGATACAATTTATTTATTTATTTTTTGGATTAATTGATAAATGGGATTACATTGAAAACGTGGTGATTGGACACATTTAGCTCATTAAATCTTGCAATGGTATCTCCGAAGAGGTAAGTATGCACCATCCACACAATAAGCTTTTCATTTCAAAACCATACGATAGTCTCATGTGATATTATAAAACACCTATAAAGTGTTTGGAAGTACACTTCCTTGTCTTTGCGCAACTAAAAACGAAATAAAATTGGGTAAATAGTTGCCCCAAACCGTTTCAAAATAAATGTCTATTTTCTTCTATTATAGCTGTCACTCATGATATCTCCTACCACAATTTCCATTAATCAAAGTGTCCGCAGAGTTACATATAATGCCTCAAGGTGGCCATTTGTAAACGGAATTAAGGGCGTAGGTAACAGAGATATACTTGTTATAGCACCAGTTTATTATTTGCGCTTGAAGTCTTCGTTGTGGCGTAACGAAAGACTAGTCTATTTTGAACATACTTTTAAGCGAATGTACAACCACGAGCAGTCTACTGTGAACATGCTGTTAAGCGAATGTACACGGATGAACAACTGCTGCTGCTCAAAGAGTCAGAGTCTCAACCTGTGATGAAAAATGTTGAAGAAGACGAAGAAAGTCATATTTAAGAACGACAAAGTAGAGAAGAGAAAACTTCTAAACTTAATTTTTGTATTATATGTCTTTTTGTTTAGTTGTCGACAATAGAGCACATGAAGGTCTCACAAGAGAGTTTTCCTGTAACAAACATGTTCACTTGTGGTCTTTGTGGAATCACCAGCTTGCTACACATTAGATGATGTTCTTTTTTCTATAACCTATGTGCAATATTTTGACGGTAAAGAGAGCATCAGAACAGTTGTAGGAATGAGCTTCAAAAGAGTCACCCAGGTGTTTTGAAATTTAATAACAACGCAAGTGCAATGTCAAGTTGTGAACAGAAAAATTGTATACATATACGAAGCCATTTATTGTAACTTCAAAGAGAACTCGAAGCAACAGGATGACACCATTACCCGATAGTCAGCAACGGTGCCCAGTTTTACCTCATACTTCGTTATTCCCTTCTATAACAGCCTTTTCCGTTAGTGTAAATACAAGAAAGGCACTAGAATGCTTCGAACTTTAAATACATTGACGGTATTCTCAGCTCATATTCCCGTCTGCTAATTGTGCAAGCAGGTTATTGAATATGGACGAAAAATAATAAATAGTTGCTATTCAATATGAGTTGACTCTACGTTTGTCACTGCCAATACCATAGGCGTAGGAGGCGGGGGTGGACGGGGGGGGGGGAGGGGGCGCTCCAGTCCCAACCAAATATTTTTGTGAAAATTCGGTCAATGTGCTGAGAATTTTTTCGGGCACCTACTGAAAGAAAAATAATGCAATAATGTAGTTAAATGTAATAAATAGCTTAAAAATTTCCTTGGTAATTAAAATAAAGTTCTGATTTGTATTGCACCAGCACTTTTATATTCGAGTGTGTTTTGTAATGGTTTAACTTATATTATGATTATCAGTGGTGTATTTAGGAGAGCCATTGGGCCATGCCTTCCTCGTTGATGCCGATTTTTTTCTTTTTAGTACCTTAAATACAAGTATTTTTTTACACAAATTTTACTTCAAAGGTAGCATATGTGGCACCAGATTGCATGTAAGGACACCTGATTTTTCAAAAATTTTCAAAGGCGAGGGGACACCCCTCCCCCTAATCCCCCCAGGACGGCGATCACACAACAGACTGCATGCTCCCTACCCCCCTTGACAGAAATCCAAAAAATAATAATCAAAATGAAAGGCAGTACTTAACTTATCAAACGATTATATGTAATTGGCAAGCGGTGTGATAAACCTGTGCATGCCTATATGATGTATACATTAACATGTTGAAACGCAAGCAAGAGGAGAGGGGGAAATTTCTGGTTATATTTTTCGGGAAAGTCGTTACAGCCCCCCCCCCCCATCAACTTGGGCTCCTACGCCTATGGCCAATACTCTAATAAATGTATACCTAGCAACTACATCTTTTAATATTAAGCGCATCACATAAGAATTCTGCAAAAATCTCAGTTTTACTTATCACACATAAGATTTGTCCTATACCGTTCGTTTGATAATTAACTGGTTCTGAGGTACATTTCTATTATTTTTACTAATGTAGCCATTCGAAGGAAACTAACCTTTCTCCTTAATCTTTAAAACTGCTGAACTAACCATCTGTGTTATTGTTGGAACATTTAGAATGCATCTAAAAGATAGGCTTTTGCTTAACTTTAACCATCGTACGTAAAAAGGTAACAAGAATCAACTACCCCATACAAATATTAAGTAAAATACAAACAAGTTAAATTGAATACCAAGTTTCTTAACTAATGGAAAACAATTGGTTTTTTTTTAAATCAACAGGCTCCTTTAGAGCTTTTCTTCAAAGAAAAGTTGCTATCATGTATTAAAAAATTACAAAACTGTATGATTGATTCAGTAAGTTGTCGGTAAAGAAAATAATGTAAACATTAAAGAGATAAAAAAGATAACCACAGCTGAGAGTTGTTTTACATTGAATCTACAGGCTACACTATACTGGGGAGTATCAAACCCTTTCCATAATGGTTTTAACACTGATGGAAGTAAATTCCGCTCTCAAGATATATTTCTAAGCATATAGATACCATACTATGTGATTTACAAAGGATATTCTTTTAAAAGACTCATCTGTCTATCTTAGAGAGATAACAGACGTGAAAAGCACATTGTAGGTTGAGTAAGATAACTTGGGCTTTTAAACTGAAAGAAAACAATCCGATAAGAAGTATTTAAAACTACCATCTTTTATCAAAGTAAGAGGCTGTGTTTTAGTTGTCGACCTTTCAGGCACTTCGAGTGATGTATCCACACCTATAATCTGTCACCTACGTGACCGCCTCAATGTGTAATAAAAAAAAAAAAAAAAACTTGGACGTTGTTAAAGAGGAGCTTGGCAATAATTTGAAAATATTTGTTCAGTTTCTCTTCTGTAATTATATACAATCTCAGACAGTTTTGAACGGTATACCCTGTCGGGAGAAAGTTCATACTGTACTTTTAATTAGTCATTTTGTTGCCATGCTTTACCTTGTACAATGTTTTCTGTTTTTTGTGAATCCTACTGTAGTCAAGGCGCCCGTTGTTTGTCGAAACAGTTTGCTAAGTGGAATTTGAGCTTTCAAAACGTTGTATCGGAATGCACTTAATCGTGTACCGTTTAAATTACAAATATATCCAAATCAATCAATCAATCAACCAATCAATCAAACAATCAATCAATCAATGTGTATATGTAGATTATTGAACTGTTTACCGTTTATTGGTTAATATTTAATACAAAAAATTGAGAAAATAATACTGATGATCAACAAGATTAATAATTCCATTCGAATATATAGCGATCCCTCATGGGATCTTCGAATATAGCTTGAAAGGTAAATCGGATATAAATGAAAATTTTACCGTTAACGCTTTTGCAATTATTATTTAAAATACGAACATTGATACGCCCTTGATGAGCCAGTGAACCAGAACTGGAAAAAAGGCCATGGCCGGCCCATCTTAAACCAATTGGTTAGAAACCGAGCTGTAAAACCTCATCTAACCCTAATTCAACCCTTGATTAGTTACCAAAAGCTGACGCGCATAAATAGATCAAATGAACTATTACGACGCAATGCTATCTGATTGTGACACAATGAAATAACTGTAGTGTCCACCCCAGGACCTAGATTCTTTCATAAGATAACCAGATGGAACATTAGTGAAAATGTTCTACACAGTCCAGACCATTGCATGGATAGCCTCTGACAGACATTTTAAGCAGAGGGTTAAAAAAGTCAAACATGCCGGAATACCAGAATCAAATTGCAGAAGTGAAATTATAAGAGTTTTCATAATGCCACATAATTCGTATACCTTAGAATAAATTTATGTACCTGTATTTTATTTCAGTTGCAACCGCAGTCAATGCATTAAATTCAATATTATCGCATGTTCTGATTCTTTGTGTATTTTATTATTTGTTCAGGCACATTAGGTTTACAAAACCTAGAAATGAAATAAGTGAACCATTTCTCAATCCCATTTCTAATTGAGGTACACTCCTGCATTCTCATAAGCAGAGACTGAAATATCATTATAACGTTAGAAATATGAAATAAAAATAGGCACTTAAAAAAAAAACAAAATAGCAAGATTTTCGATTTACCTCTGCAAACAGACCCTTTCCTACCTCTTCCCAACATCACACTTATGTTAAGACTGTACTTAAGTATTTTGATCGTCATTGAAACCCTCCTGCTTGCCCGCCCAGCCACCCTCCTGTCCGTCAATGCTGTAACTACCTGTTGACTAGTTTTTATGGGGGGATGACATTTGGCCCCCCACAAAGTTATTGAGGGGACCATAGCCCCCGGCCCCCGGTTCTTACGCCAATGCGAAAGACAAACACAATTATTCTCAGTAGTATATGACCTGTAACCTCCACTAAGCTAATAAGGTTCTTTCTCTCAATATGAAATTTGATTGTTTACCATTATTTCAGTTATGAAACTTCGCAACATTAGGCTACAAATCTATATATTCAGTATACAAAGTATTCATCATGACTATCTTGAGATAACGAACTCTTAAGCTGTTACCAAGTTTTTCATTGTTTCAGCTCTGGTTACACCAGACGACCTTTAATCTCTTCCAAACACAATAACGATCTTTCTCAGAATATGAAAAATTCATACTTTACATATTGTAAGTGTCCATCACTTTCATCTTGAAATATCATGTTAACAAGGTTTTCGGGTTTTTTACCCCTTGTTTACCTCAAATAACCTCTGACCTTTCCCAACATAAAATATTTATACGTATATATATATATATATATATATATATATATATATATATATATATATATATATAAATATATGTATGTATAGAAATCTATATAAATATATAAACATTACGAAGGAAAAGTGTTTTAGAATGTAACTACTTTAAAGATGATGTTATTATTGAAAATACGTTAATTTATGATGTATGCTGTGTTAAGTCTCATTTTAAGTTTCGTCCCCCAGATGTGAATGCCAATCAATATATTTTGAATCTCTCATATTGTTTAATTGACAAAAAACCTATTTATTCTGAAAGTTGTAATCGATGCACAAAAAGTGAGCAATTTCTTTAATGGAAGAGATGAGATTCTGATTTTTAACGTTTTGAGATGAAAATAGATTGTTACAGGGTTCTTCCTCTTTTCACTTTATTATGGTATAATTTCTGCCATTCCCATAGAGTGGAGAATGAATATCTTTGCTACTGATGAATTAAAGGTAATGTAAACTTTAAACAAAATTAATAACCAAAAATTTGTGTAAAATCTTACTGTGAAGCAATAAGCAATTCACCTACAACTATTTCTAAATAGGAGTCTTATAACAATAAAACATGTCCTTGGTCAGCCATTTTCACTGATCCTTTTGAGCAGTTAGGGACCCAGAGACACAAATTTTTCAACTTCGCTACATGCACAGACTGTTAGGTTGTAACAATTTTTTGTTTAATATTGGAAAGAAGTACTTTTTGTAAGGATGCAGACAAAAGTTAAGATGATTGTTTCTGGTGCTGCAATATTGTAAATTGCCTTTGAATGGATATTTTGGCAGGTATCTTAAAAATAATCTTGTTTTTAGGCATTGGTCAGGTCAATTTTGAATAAACCGACAAACAAAATCATCCAATCAATCTATTTATTATGCATGCTTAATATCACATATTCAGCTGTAAGCTTTTTGAAAAGCTCCCTGATGGAGAGGCGTTATATTTGAAGTTCCGTTTTCAACTCGGAGCAGAATACTTCATTCTACAAAAGTAAAAACGTAGGGAAGAGAACTATACCTTAAAGAACGCTTCCCTTAACCTATACTGACCCATATCTGTTGTTAATGTGTATCCAGTATAAAGTACGTCTGTTAAAACATGCTGTACGCTAATAGTAAACTGTTACCTCACCTATGTGTACCCTATGTAAGTTCGTATTTCTGAAATGGGGAAAAATACATGAGATGAAAAAGCGTTAATTTTTCACCCAGGAATATTTCATTAAATATGTTTGTTTTATCAAGAAATGTGCTTACTTATTGTGTTATATGTTATAGAACAAGAATGGGAATACCTTTTATTGGTTTGCAAAAGCATGGCGACCTTTCAAAAAAAAGTTTGTGGTAAATGTTTTTCACATCATGCATAATGATGAGAGGAAATGTAATTGAAGTTTTGTCATTTCCTTTTCAATACAATTATAAGACAAATGAGTTAGAAATTAAAGCAGGGCCGTACATTTAGTTTCACTGGGCGATGGTCCTTCTTAAAGGAAAATACGATGTTGTGTTTGTGATACTGAATTTTTCCAAATCTTAAAAACGATGTGTTTTAGAATGTATGCAATGATAGCCGATTGAAAGTAACATGACTGGGTTTCTTTATTTTCCAGAAAGAAGGTTCGTATTTTCTAGCTCATGCATTTTTATTTCAAACTACATTTGCAAGTACGCAATATTAATGATTGTTATGAGATATGAAGTATTTGAGGTAAAATACTTATTGAAGGACATTTTTGTGAGTGAATAGTTGGATAATGATAACACGCCGGTTTCTTGTATGTGCCATGCTAATATAATTTCAAGCAATATTCATCAAAAGGGAGTGCACAGTTTATTTAGACACGTTTAGCAAACGGGATAAGAGTGCATGTATTGTGGGGCCTAATTTGCGCACAACTGAAATGCAGTGTTCATTTCCTCCAAAAATTCAACCAATTTATTAATTGACGAAAAGGATCAGAGGTTAACTTTCCAAACAAAGACACTATTTCTGGTTAAGCCAGCCATTTGGAAGTATTGTAGAACAGACGATACTCCTTGTAGGCGTCTGTCGTGCGATAAATTACCATTTACCTTACAAACATATTTTAAAGTTCAGCCCTTAAAATAGTGCGGTAATATTATTCTTACATCTTAAACACCTTCAAGGAAGAATTGAGGGTTACCATATAGTACCTCGAAAATGATTCGGCAGAATTAAGGATAACTGAAAAATTAAGTATGTGTATTTTGATGTTTGTAGCAATTCGGCATTCGGGCGGTTCTTTCACTTACGGTTCTCATGTGTTTGTCTATTTTTTTTTCAGTGAGGGGGGAAGGGGGTTCTTCAACATGCTTAATGTCATTTTTGTCTTGGCCAGAACCTAATAATATAAATGGGTTGTTCTGTTATATTTTGAGTTTTGGGGTCCTCGAATCTTCTTTCTTGGGACCCTCGTACTGTAATAGCACCTTACGATACCTACCACATTCTTGATTCCTTGTAAAGTCTGAAAGGGGGAAATTTTTGAAAGTCTAGAAATTCAATGCTGGCGGTAATTATTTACCTCTGGAAATTCACGGTATTTGTAACTACAATCACAACTTGTCTTACAGAGAAATTTACCTATATATGACTTTGCGGTTACGTAATTACAATTCTGGGCAATTGGTTAGGAAGGAAAATTTTCAAAAGCTTTGAGGGTGAAAAAGTTAGAAGGAAATATTACAAGTTTTCACAACCAGAAGATGGACAGAAATTTAAATTCTCTTTATTTTTCCGTTATGGGTTTGTAAAATGCATTAGAATACAGAAGTACTTGTCGATATTTGAATGTCGAAGACGTTGACTAGTTTAGCCGCAAATTTGCATTAATTTTAGATTATCCTGAACTGGACAAAGTACTTGGGAAAATTTAAACATCACACGTGTGTGACAGCTTTCACAAATTTATCCTAAATGCAAGAAAATATATTTCATTATAACCACATACTAAATGTAATGTCCCCAAATACACGAAAATAGAATTTATGACGTCAAATATAGTATATTGTTCAAAGGAAGATATGAATAACATTACTCTGAAATTTTGGGAAATTGTTGTTTAACAGTACAAGAATATTTTCTGTCAACTAACAAAGAGAAATGCACCCTATATTATTATCTAAATTTTCGTACAAGCTGCTAGATCCAATGGGAATACTTTTCGCCTTGTACCACCTTTTCCACCATATTGCATTAATATTTGAAGAAAGAAAAGAGATTGTATTTTCTCTAGGTTTGATTTATGTGTAAGTAGTTGTATATTTTACTCACAATTATCTATTTCATACCTACCATATACATGTAAAGTATATCCAATCATAACTGATTTGTTTTGAAGACAGTGGTATTCTCCTTCTTGAGCAAGAGACACCGTCGGTATGAACAGAGAGTTATTCCCCCAAACAACTACATATTCATCCTGGAACTCATCTACGATAAATTGTAAGAACGTTAACACTTTTCTATCGTATAACCATGTGTCGCCTACCCCTGTATCACCAGTGCAAGTAAACACAACGGCATCTTTGATAACTGCTCGGCGAAAGTAGATGGATGTGTTAACAGGCTCAAAAACTGACGATTGTACTCCAGATTGACAACTAGCAGTAGAAATAATGATAATTTCTACAAAATAGAAGAGGAAAAACCACATAAAATGTTTAAGTATACGTCTAAATGGCTTGCCATCTGCCATGGGTACACTGTGAAGATAACTGATAGTATGACACTTCGCTCCTGTAACTAGCGGCTCCATTCTCCATCCGTTGATACCTACAAAATATGGTCGAAGATCATCATACAGATGTTTCTTATCAAAATTTCTAAGGAAGCCGCTGGATGCTGATGTATAGTTAACACCTTGTTGTGTACTAGACAATAAACTTGCTAAAGGGGTACATTGCCTTAGTGAAGCTTCAACGACGTGTAGCATGTTAATATTAATGAACTGAAAGTGCAACTCGTTACTTTAAACATTAGAGAGAATCCAATTAATAATACAAAACAAAACCCCTGGTATTAAAGCAAACGCAGCGACGTCTAGATCGTATATCCTTACATCCTGGGTATAAATTTCAGTTGAACCTAGTTGGATGTGTCTAAGTGAAACTGGGTTTTTTAACTATAGGTTTAATATGTATTTTGGAACGTCCTCAACTGGGTTTTGGGCAAGTAGGATTTGGTCAAGTAGAATTTATTCTCCAACTAGGCTCAACCAGATTATTCAAATGGGGTTTCTTTCAACAAGGCTCAACTGGGTTTTTCACCAACAAGGTTCAACTGTGTTTCTTTTACTACAGCTAGGCTGAACTTGTTTTTTATGGATTTCCCCTAAACTAGGCCCAACCGGATGTTCTGGGCTTTTCAATCAGCAGGTTTCTGAATCACTATACCCATAAACAATAGTTAGACATAAATTCCACAGTATTAATTTATTCTCCCACTATATCGCTCTATATAAATGTACACAGTATCATAACCATGTTTTGCATGGACAATATTAAGCGGTCAGTCCTTACCATAAAAAGAAGCAAATGGCACTTTTAACTGTGCTGTACTTGCTATAAACAAAACACCTTCATAGAGTCAGTGAATGCGCAGTACAGTACTAAAACTTCACAATGTTCTACTACTAACATTAACATGCATTGGAAAGTATGGCAGCTAATTAATCAAAGACAATTGTTTACTGAAATCACATTGATATTAGCTGAAGCTGCATTTCACTAATAAATCAATCAAATCTTCTTTCCTAGGCTGCTGTATTAAAATGTTACATTAGTTGGATACAGTTTTCAGTTGTGGAAGTTGTTGGAAAAGTATGGAAGCTATGTTAATTCATAAGTGCTGCATGTGACTCTCCTTTCTTTTAGTCTGACTGCTCGCCAGCATTCTGGCTAATTAAAACAAGCTAGATCCTCTTGCTTTTTAGGTTTTAAAGGATTCTTCATGGCTCTCATATCCTACTCCCAGATGGCCTAGTGTTTCATAAGTCCTGTGCCGAAACATTATGTGGATGGCTAGTTTGCTGTGTAGCATGACACAGCACCGAACATAGACATGTGCTACAGTGCAGTGTTGTGATAGACGACGCCATATATAAGACTCATACTGTACTTTCCAGTAATGCGTTTCTAGGTGTAAACTTACAGAGATCAATGTCTTTTATTTGTCAGAAGAGCCAAACAGGATTTCAGTATATAAAGTACATGTAAATAAGACAGGTATATAATGTTCTGCTGCTAGGCCTCTCTCCAAAACACATGAAAGTCCACTGCCTTTTACATGTTGCTTTAGGCCCATGGATAAACATACAGGTAGTTGCAATTCCGAATTGCAACCCCGTGGTAAGTTTAGGGTTCCAGTCTCTGTCTTATCACAAAGGTTCCTTATAAAAGATGTTTCAACACGACAAACAGTTCAGGTGCTGACACCATGCTGGCTGAAGGTCTGACACAAATTTTCAACAAGCAATGCTTGTTGTTTTCCTGTAGAGATTATGTAAAGTTTTAACTTCTATAATAACCTTCTGAGTTCGGTAGGTACAGTTCAGACTCGTAAGTATGATTATGACTCTTGAGTTGCAGAGGTGTCCTGTGCTTCTTCATCCATTACAGCATGTTCTGTTGTAGCCAAATAAGCCAAACGTCTCCACCTCCCAGCTTGAATTGAGTAAAAATCACGTAGCGTTGACAACACCTGTTTGCTTTACTCCATGTAGTTAAAATAATGATAAATATCTGCAAATGCAAAATGTTTCAATGATGATAGTATTAAATTCATTAAAGGTGTGTGTGGGGGTGGGGAGGATCTTAGTATTGAAAACCACATAAATGTTTCTATGTAACAAGTAAGCACTACTGGCTTCCCTTTGCAGAGAATGACCAATTCGTTTATATGCCTTTTTGACTATTTTATTTTCGTAGTACTGCTGATTTTTTTTTTGTTGGAATGAACCCTCACCCCCTAGACACTTCTTTATCCTTTTCAGAAGATGTCAGGGACCAAGAACAACTGCATTATTGTAAGATCTGAAGAAGAATAGCATGAAAGCAAAACAAGATTTTAGGTCAAAAATTTTCAAAAGAAAATAGTGAATTTCGACCGTTGTACAGACGGCTGATCAACCAACTATTCCCAAAAGGTCGTAAAAAGGACTGCGTATAGTATGCTCTGGGAGAACGACCATACACAGGCGTTTAGTGAGGTTTAGTACAAAGTAGCAATTGGATAGGCCTAGAGATTTTCACAAACCTACCCACACATTTTTCACTTGAAATGAATCGGAAGCAGAAGTTGTGGCAAAACTATGACCATGCATCTGCTTAAAAACTTTTCTTGAATCCTCCTCGAACCATTTTACGGTACATACCTACTGAAAATAGAGAGTTTTTAAGAGTTTAATGGCAAAAGTATTTTTACTTTAGTGGTCATCGCATATAGGTATGCCTATTTGTATTAAAAAAGGGGTGCAATGCAGCAAAATCGTGCTGATCACAAGAAATTGGTAATTGCAAGAACCAATCTACAACTTACCTTTGGCTAGATTTTGTTATTTTTTGCCACTCTGTTTCCACAATCGTCAAGTTACTTCATAGGTGCACAACATTCCAACCCATAATTCTAACTTGCCTCGATTCTGAATCTGAAGGCCAATAATATGAATTTTGGGGTCACCTTTCACAATCACAGTTTTCCCTTCTTAAATCATTTTATCATACTGTATATAGCCTATTGACAGAACAGAGTTGTCAATATGGGTAACATTAGGCTGCACCTACTGTATACATGTTACTGTATCATTAGCCTATAGCCTAAAGCCGTGTACAAAGACCTTGTCATTATCCAGGTAAATTGTCATCATTTTGGATTATAAAAGAGCAGCATACCAGGTTTAATGGGAGAATAAAACTTAAAGCATGACTTACTTTGATTCGGATAGTTCTTGCAGGAAAAAAGCTGTGATTTTCTAGGTGTTTCGTGGGACTTCAAGCAGCAACGTTCAAATTTTGTAAGTTTCAAGATGATACAATACTTCCACATTTCAAACGTCATATTCCAGATGTCTAGCACCACCAATTTCCTGTCTTTGAGAAAGCTTTTTTAAAAGTTAGATTTAAACCTGTAATACTCAGCTGTAACTGCAGTAAACAAAGTTTTATGCAAGTTTTGGCACTTTTAATCCTTAAAACACTGTTTTTAGATCCTAGTAGGCCCCAAATTTACCACAGAATCAGAAAATATCCTGCAACCTGTATATTTTGACAACATTGTGTTTGTACTGTGGAATGCCAAAAGAGTCAATAGCAGCAGGGCATAGGAAGGCGATCATTTATTATTGTAATCTTCAGGGGCGCAGATATTTGTGAAAAAAGGGGGAGAGAATGGAGATGAAGACCTCATTGGAGCAATATTGACTGTTTGAAATGGTGAAAGTCAACAGAAATATTTCCAAAAAGAGTTAAGGGGGTTAGCCTATATTCCCTTATTCTCCCAGGAAACTCCGCCTTGTATGTGGTATGTGACCTTGCGTAACTGGAATGAGATAAACTATCAGTAGTGTACGCAAGGCGATAAGAGTCTTGTGCGGATCAATCCTTCTTTAGCCACTGGCAGAGGTTCAATCATGTTGATTGGGGTGTGGGAAAGAGGGGCGTTTTATTTAACTGACCAAGATGCGCAGCGGTGCTGCCGACCAAGCCCAAAGTCAAGGAGAGGAGGAAGTAATATGTGCACGTAATAAAGTTTTGACAACAAAAATACTATTGCCTTTATACATCCTAACATATCTTTCCCCTGAATCCCTGCAAGATATCCACCACACCCCGTACCTCGTCTGGCTTTACGGGCAAGAGCATGAGTACCTTAGGCAAAGTTTTCAAATGATTGTATGTAAAGAAATTTCCCTTATATTTAGTATATTCTGACACTGTTAGGGAAGGGATGTCTTAAAGTCGGGCCCAGAGACACACCACTCCCTTTAAGTGCAATTTTGTCTAAAGGCACTCATGCACAAAACAAGCAGTCCCAACTGCAGCTAAACACAGTTCTTGTATCAGACCCAGTTTGAAGCCTGTGATTAAGCTGCTTGGAGAAATACCCAGTTGGGGAAATATGCAACATATAGGACTTCAAGTGGGTTCAAATGGGTTAAGCTCGGTTTCCAACTGAAATACCCACTGGTTTTGAAAACCCAGTTGAGAATATTTAACTCCTAGTTGAACCAAGCTGGATCTGCAACTACGTTCAACTGGAATTTATACTGGGGACAACTATTTGTTAACTAAAGTACCACTTATATCTTGTTTTCTTAAATAAGCAGTTCGTCGAATTTTGACTGCGCGACAATCCAGATGCTAGTGTGTAGCTACCATGACTTGTTTAAATGAAGTACCCTTATAAGAGATGGAAGACAGACAAAATTACAAATCAATCACACCCTTATCCATTTTCCTCACAAACTAAATTTTCGCTGTTGTGTCACTTTGTTTAAAGGAATTGTATGTCGGCATTTTGTGAGGTTTTATAATACAGAGAAAAATAAGTTTTTTTTGTCCAAACCTCATAGCAGAACTTCATTCTTAACTCAAAATTTTTGAACTTAAGTTTCTTTTGTCAAGAAATTCCTCCAGGTTTGTTCAAGGTCGGTTAGAACAAACGAATGTACACTGAACCATAAAAAACCTGAGGAAAGTATGCTTTTTACGATTATTTTACATTTTAAAATGTTTGCGTTCATGGGGTTTTGTTCCATGAAAAAGATACGTCTGCAGAATCGACACTTTTCTTAATTTACCACTCTATCTTCAGATCTCTAAATTCTTTAGTTTCTGCTCGGTTGCACAGCACTCTAGCAATAAAAGGTTATGAATAAAAGTTTTTTAACTCTGGCATATCTCCCTAAGTATATCTACGCCAATTCGAATGTGACAGAAAATACACTGTTGTATTATCGTATAGTGTCGTCCCACTGCAGAGTGTTGTGCAATTCAACCTATTCACTTCGATCAAATGTAAATTGTACAAACATCAAGTGATTCCTAATTACTGCCGTGTTCTTTGCACTAAATTTGAAAAGTGTTAAATAAGATAAAGGGTCTTACAAAGTAAAACCATTAATGATCATTAATGGATGTAATTGTGCCAGCAACTTAGACTCTAAAAAGTAAAAGAAAATAAAAAAAAAACAAGATAAAGAGTAATAATCAGGCTTTATGCTGCATGCTGGTGTAAAAGATCCATATCAGTATCCGTGCGTAACCAGAGTCTGAAATGCCGTGTATTTGTAAAGTACAATTCAAAAATTTAGACGAAGCCCTTTGGTATCTCTGCAAAGCCCTCACTCGTTTTTAGTTTTTAATAGTTGCTTTGTCATATTTGCGAAGAAGATGGCAAAGGAGGACCAGTGCCCTCCACGGAGCATTGGTTTGATCTGGAAGGCCAGCCCAAACTACCAAGCTATAAAAAGGAAAGGTTAAGGGAAAGAGAAAGGAAATAGGGAAAGAAAAGAATTATACCTAGTGCATACCATGAAAAAGTAGACATTTAATGTATTCGTGGTTACTTTTCTCTTGCATTTCTCGCCCACACATCGTTGGTAGTTGCAGGTGCTGTTGCTTCTCTTTTGAAGTGAAATTATTCTACAGCTTTTTCATGGGGTAAAGAATGCGGCGGGGGGGGGGGGGGACAAGGACCATATGTCCCAACAAAAATTGCTGAACCCTGGCTTAACATTAAGCTATTTTTTTCAGTTTCGTCAGAGATAAATAGAAACAAAGTAAAGTGAGTGAATCTTTAACTGGGTTCGATCTCCAGTAAATTGCCGGAATAAAGTTTGCCCTCCAAGAAAGCAGACTTCTTAAAACAATTCAAAAATTTCTAAGCTCTACGGGTACGGAAAATTATCGTTGCTTTTCAAAAGTTATCTGGTGTCATATTAGAAGTGTAAAATAACATCCTGCTATGACCAAGTTAATTAGAAAAACACTTCGTGCCCTCTTTTGAGTCACGGTCAGTGTATTAATGTTTGGTTGAGTCTGCTTTTTCTTCAGTTCAATTTTTGGAGGTATGGTAAAGGAATCTAAGCGCTGATCAGGCAAAGAAGGCAAATTAAAATGTCCGGCATGCCCAATTTTACGGTCAGGTCTATGGTGATCGTGATGAGCACAGACTTTCCCATGCGTTTGCCACGCGGTCGAGTGTTTGACATGCTGTGCAATGCCATGTAAAGGTAAAATATATTTTTCCTACTGGACCAAAAAAGAGGACCAATATTGTAGTCTCCTAAAGTAATATCTTTTGATACCACCTTGAGGTCCGGGATTTTTTTAACCGTTTCCTGGTTCCAGCCAGACCCTCACCCAACAAATCTTAGGTAGGCGCTAAATGCCACTTTACAGCCTTGTCCCCATCTGGTTCATGACTGCAATCATGCTTAATATGATATTCAGCCGGAAGGAAGAGTTTTTTAGTATGTTTCTCCAAATACGACACTGAGAACTTAGGCAAAATCTTGCTATCCAGGCATGCAACCTACTAAACGTTTCCCGTTGTCAAACGAACCACATTGAAAGGTGTCGCTACCCCACACCGAGATTGCCCTCTGCGGTGCTACCTACATTCTACAATGCAAACTTATGCGCACTTTCCTCGCTATGTGGAGTCTTCTAATCGAACCAAGCTAGTCTTCAGTGTGGTTACTTATCCAGAGCAATATAAAAGTCGGCCAAAATCAGAGGACCAGTTTGTCTTGCGGACGGTTCATACGACACAATACATGGTGACCCCGACCGAGGAGCCAGCCGTCAGCCATGTGTTATTTCCACTAAAGAAACTTTGATTCTTTATGAGTTCCTGAACATTTCAGGCCATGAGCAGCCTAAACATGACCCCGTGTGTCTGTTTGACCTGTAAATACATCTGTTAAAAAGCCCAATACTTCAAATTTGTATACTTGTCACCAAATGCACCTCGGGATAAAGGTGCAGTAATTTTTTGTTGGTACCGCTACCTTCACTTCTTGGTAGTCTAATTTTACCTTGTTGTTTAGTTATTCTTACTGTTTTTCGCACACAGAAAGAAAATGACCATTATAGATGGAATGTTTGCTTTGATCCTGTTGTCTTTCCTTTCTGCTAGAGTACGGTGTAATGGTGAGTGGAGAAAGTTTATACATTTCATCTGTTATTTCTGTTTGGTTTCCATCAATAGTTTGAAGTAAGTCAGCATGTTGAAAGTCTGGTAAATGTAGTCAATCGTCAAAGTAGGGAATATAACGAGAAAATTATTATCTTCACTTCAATTTCAGATAAGCCAATCAAACCGAAATGTTTTTCGCCACAGTACCTTCAACTAGGGAAGACTGGATTTATAAATTGCGACTTTGAAGAAACACCGTATTCCGTTCTATGGTACACGGAAGTCGATTTCGACACTGGCACGCCTACAATACGGTATCAACACAATGATATAGGGGGACCAGGATACGAATCTGGAGAGTTCAGTATACAAACGAACGGTTCCCTCATTATAAATAAAGTAGACCTAAAACATGACAGCGTCTTCACAGTTGCCTACGCACAGTCTAATGAAGACTTGTATGACGTCATCAAAGTTCGTACCATCGTTTTAGGTAAGAATATATCATGTTGGACAACCATGTTCTACTTGTATGTTAAGAGAGTATGATCAGTATGTCCAGACGTTGTGGTGCTGGTTGTTGCCTTCATTTCCAATTTTTGTATAGAAACGATTACACACTAGATGTTAGTTACATGTTCGTGTACATTTCGTCAATGCAGTGATCTCAGAAACGACCACCGCACCTTTGTAATCCTGTTCAGCAAACCAAAATCAATTCTTTTTCATCTCATGCCTGTGTCAAATACTTGCACTGATTTGTGTTAGCGGCAAGCATGATTTGAAGTCCTTTGTGAAATACTGCTTGATTTTTATTTTTATCCATCAGATCAAGTTGTTTTATCGACTCGAATGGTGAACATCTCATTTACCTTTATATCGGTAATTGCTGTTTTGAAGGTGAATTGAAATATCATTACTGTCTTTTTCGCTTCACAGTTAAACCTGATGTACCGTTTCCATCCATTGCCCAGTGCAACAGAGTTAGTTACAAGTGCTATGCGGAAGTTGTTGAACCTTCTTTACAATGCTCTGTGCGTGGTATTCGACCCAATATTACCTTGTCCCTTTTAATAAGAACTGTGTACGGTGATAAAAATATTCCCAATCATATCACGGTTATACCAGAAGGAGAAGGATACACAAGCAGTGTGACCATAAGGGATGTATTCCACTACTCCCCTGTCTTAGCGCTTCTTGTCTGCAAGGCATTTGGTCTACCCGGGCTGCTGGAGAGAAATGAATCTACACTTTTGGTCTTGAATAATACCGTAGACATAACAATAGTAAAATCAGAACAAATTAATATAAGGGATAACAAGAAAATGGAACTGAACTGTGCAAATCATGACATTGGATTTGCTGTTTGGAAAAAGTCAAGTTCTTCGAATAACATGGATCAAGAACTGTTATTGTATTCTGTTATTATTAATGAAAGGTTTACTGAAATATTCGACGATGACGTTTCGTTGGGAGAAAATATCTCCTTGCTTATTCATTCCACGCACGTAGAACACGAGGGAATCTACTTGTGTATCTTTGGAGACGGGCTGAGGGATGGAGTGAAAGCATACAATGTAACTGTAATTGGTAAATAGAGAGAAGGCACTCATCAAGTATTGCATAACTTTAATTTCGCAATTTCTTTTAGGTTTTACTTGGTACAAAACATGAAATCATATCATGCAGAATAAAAAGGTAGCATTAATAAGTTGTACAACTATCTATTTTTCCCCGATATTTATTACATCTGAAGTTTTTAGCTGATAGTCAATCCGTACACGTACACCCCTCCCTCTTAAATTACAGCAATAAATTATATTCTATACTTTTGATAGCACTACATATTCGTTTCCTTAAAGAGAGTAGTATGTACATACCGTTTGTAGTTTTAGAAAAAATTAGAAAAATTTAGGCATTTTTCAGTGTTGCAAGTCCTTTATGCTTCAAATGCGGTGCGGTGATAAGCTATAACGTCCACAAATGTATCCGTTATTTTCCTTTGCTTTTTACTTAGTTCCAGCGTATCCTCTCATTAAAGGATGTAACCAGGAACAGTATTGTGTTTTAGACGCTGACTATGAAGGGAATCTGACATGCACAGTGAAAAGGATCCGTCCTCAAGTTCAACTCCGATGGAAAACATTTTCTGAAGTAGAAAAAACCCTGATCGCTTTCACAAACCAAAGAATGACGGTCATTAAAAATGGTGATACATTCGATGTAACCTTAGTCTCACAATACCACGTCAAAGAAAAGTCACCTGGAAAGATAACTGTTGAGTGTGAAGTGGTTTCATCAGTACAAGACTTGCTTGGTGCATCAATGAAGATGGATTTACTCTTTGAAACAGGTTTGTAAATTGTGTAAGAAATAGAAATTCGGGCAAACTTCAAAAAATGTAGGTAAACACAATAATTTTCTGGCAATTAATTATTCCACAGTTAACATAAAGGCTATCATAATTCATGCATTGCTATATTTTTTATTTCTATCCAATAGGACTGCTTCCTACACACCAGACTTCCACCAGTCTTACTTGGATTGTACCTGTCTGCGTTACCTTAATTTTGGTTTTGCTTGTGTGTGGAGTAATCTTCCTAAAATGGCATCGTAAGTAAACTTGTACACTACACAATATCTGCCAAGATGAACAGACTTAAGGAAGAAGAAAAAAAAAACCTTGTGCGTCTCCTATTTAATGTATTCAAATGGTGTGTTTTTTGTTGAAATGAATTAAGTCCCCTATTTAAAAAAAAAAAAAAAAAACACCTTATTTACATTTCTCTCTTTCAGAACAACGTAATACTCCATCCTCAGATGTCGGGAATGAAGATGAGGTAATGTCAATTAAAATATCTTTATTGAATACTGACGTGGAAACAGGAGAATACGGGTAGACATCTTTCCACAAATGTGGTGAATTTACATGTACAAGTCAAACATGATTTGGTCCAGTTACGTTTTTCAAATGATTTTAACTGCGCATAAAGATTATACGCACTCGCCCCAAAGTTACTTCGTCACATTAGCTGAATCCCACATACCTTTTCTCTCATTACCATTACATGTACCTATGATGGCTTTCCATAAAATAATGCACAAATATCAAGAAAGCACTTATTACACATGAGTTACACAATTCACTTATGTACAAGGATAAGAAGGTGTACTTATTTAAGTTTTGGGTGACTGCATTTTCCTCTATTTAGCGTTGCATTATACTAACTAAGGTCAGATTGAACTTATAACTTTTAGAAGTATGTTTGCCAATTGTCTACAATAACCGTTTTGCTCTGAAGTGATCCTATTTACCAGCGAAGACCACCGTTGGGTTTTAGGCATGGATCTTTCAAATATAACGAAAATTCAGACTTTCATGAAAAATACGAATTTCGATTACTTCGCTTATTTAGCCACTGAATAAGATCTATGATTCCCTGTACATTGCATTTAAAAGAACTAAGAGAACATTAATAACAGTAAACTATTTTTATGTGTAGATGGCTGCGGTGTTTACACACGATCACTCAAAACGTGGCACAATGACAGGTAATATGTAAAAATCCTTCTTGTTCTTAAGCGCTGTAGAAATTGGGCTCTCTCCCTCAGTTCATAGTGAAAAAAATAGTTACCTATATACCAAGGGTGGCGATCACGGGAGTGGGATTGGGTGGACATGGTCCCCCAATAATGTGGTTGAGGAGAGGACTATCTTTTGCCCCCGTCCAGCATAATTGGCCAACGACCATTATGTTTTCTGATTTTGTGAGTAGCCTACGCTAATAATTTGGTTAAGCGGGTAGTAAGAACCTTGATATCTTGTCAAAAGCCGTGATGTTTCCGGTTGTTTATATGAGTTTAATACTTTCCCTTGACTCAAAGGTCATTTAACGCAATTTTCTGGCACGCTTCATGAGGACATTTATAAGAGACTTTCCAGTGATAAACAAGACACTCGTAGCCACAAACCTGCGTTACATTGACAAATTGATTAGGACAGAACACATTTGCCGAACTATCCCATACAAATAGTCCACTGCAGTGATATTTGCTCAAACTGGAGTCTCCGTGACATGATCCTCGCCAATAATTTGGGTATGGAATGCCTTTAGCATTTTTTGTAAACCTGCAATATTTGCTTATATTTGCATGTAGTCCCATAAAATAAGATCCCTGGTTTATTGGTTGAGGAGGACGGAATCCCATTCATTGGGGTCAAGGTTTCTTTTTTGGTCAAGGACAGTAATATTAAGCCCCATTAACCAAGGAACGCCTCTTTTTCTGGGGGGTTTGCGCCCATCTCTTGCCGTATACGTGTCTGATGATTTCTGACTGGGAACCGTAGAGAAACAAGGACAAATATTATATTCAAATATGTATAGGATTTTTAATAACGTAGGTAAATGAGATATCCCCATACAATCTTCAGAGTTGCCACTATAATCTAATCCACTGGGGTACGAACCGGAATCTTGTCCAAAATTGATTAAATTTGATTCTAAATTTGCTATGTTTGATTTAAATGACTCATTGTATTTTTGTTTTTAACCAAATCGAGTGAAGAAGGTGATAACGAGAAAACAGTCAAAGTAGTTCTGATCTAGATGTAACCTCTTCTAGTCTCAGAAAGCGAGAAAGATTTCTGCCATAGCTTGAAAACTTTTAGTCTTACAACGTCGTACTACTGGAAATATCATCATTTTTGCAGAAGGAAATGCTTTTAACATTAACTTAGTTATCAAATTTCATTCTGAACCAATCAGACGATATTCACCTGCTAGCACTTTCTTTGACGTATTCTTTGCTTTTTTTTATAAACAGAACAGAAGAAACAATTTATCAAAGAACTCCAAGTAAAATACAAAGACCTTTACGATGCAGTTCAACCGATACCGTTTATTAAAGACAGACTATATTGTGTAGACAGAGTATTTGTAGAAGGTGGTGTTGAATATTTCGACTCAATACCAGGGACAAAAGAACAATGGGCCGATGTGGGTTCATATCAAAATTTGTTCGATGATCCCAGAGTTAAATCAAAAAGGCGTATTTTAGAGGGTGAACCTGGATACGGTAAATCTACCGTCACTCTCCAGTTTGCATATGACTGGTGTAACTGTATACAGACGTCACCTCTGAGACATGTGGATATACTAATTCTTCTTCGTTTGAGACAACTAGGAGGAGTGACATCAATTTATAGAGCAATAAAGCGTATTTTATTACCTAAGGATTCACTGCTGACGGAGAGCGACATAAAACACATTTTGCAAAACAGTCACTCAACTGTAATTTTATTGGATGGATTTGATGAGTATCCGGATCAAAATAGTACTAAATCTGACGTCATCAGTATAATAAGGATGCAAATGTTTCAGGATTTTGAAGTCGTCCTAACTACCAGGTCTTCCGTTTTACCAGAGAAATACCCATCTTCAACAAAAAGGCTTAGATTAACTGGTTTTGATGAGAAAGCTCGTAGGTATTACATACGCAAGGCAGTAGTAGGTGATGATGACGAAGACAATATTCGTAAAATCGAAGAATACCTTGAGGACAAACAAATCTTAAGTGATCTCTGTCAAGTTCCCCTGCTTTTCGTAATATTTGCCCATATGACCCATGAAAGTGAGAAATTTCGGGAATTAAATTCTGTAACTTGCCTTTTCCGTTACATGATTTCTTGTTTTCACGGTCACATGAGAAATAAAATGGATGACGAAAACGTTCGTAAATGTGAATTAGTTGAAAATGAGCACAGGGATCTTGATAAATTGGCTTTTGAAGCTTTAAGTGGACAAAGTCAAAGCATAATTTGGGAAAAGAACAAAATGCAGCAATTGGTTGGCCAGGATTTTTATGATCAGTACATACGTATTGGTATTTTAGTTGAGGAAGAGAGCGTTAATATCACCGATGATCCGGGTACTCCTATCACTGAACACGTACAATACAAGACGGAAGTAAGGTTTTATCATAAATTATTCTGTGAGTGGTATGCTGCGCATTACCTGTCTGGCTGTATTGAAGAGAATCCTGACTTTGATTTAAGTATAAATCTCAAACAGCTACATCCCTTCGATGTTCAGTATCTTTATCGATTTGCGTGTGGTCTTAACTCTAAAGCACATAAGAAGATTATTACCTACTTAAAGGGCATTAAAGGTGGTAACAATTTTGTTATTCTGTGTTTCCTGGAACAAACAAACGAGTTTGATAACGTTAAGGACGCAATCATTAGTTTGTGCTACGAAGGTGTTGTAATCAGTGGTCACGATAGTCTTCTTCTACAGCGATCCTCCATTCAGCTACTAGAAATAGCAACTAAAAATAGCGTAAGTTGTTCGTTAGTCCCCAAAAGGTAAATTAAAATAGATATGTGGAATATGAAGGTGCATCTATTTCATATAATTCTGAGATGATTATTTGCACTTGTAAAGGCAAGTTGAGAAGTCATTCTAAATTTTAGTAACGAAACATTTATTTAGCTGGTAATCAACTTTGCGAGGTTCATGCGACACCTATTCTGCTGACAATGTATGTACATTATAACAACCACGATGGGAAAGCTGTAGACTTGTTGACCGTCTCATTCAGTATGTTGTATGGCTTTACATGAATAAGACATCTAATTTTACTTTTGGTAAGCATCTCGGTGACGTGACTTCATAGCTAAAAATTGTTTTATCACCTTAAAAGTCATCGTTTTGAATCACCAAACCACCGTTACCAACAACATTAGCCATTTTCGCGTTACATCATCGAGACACTCCAAGCGGACATTTTCGTATACCATCTTAATGACTTAGTACTAAGGAAGTTTATAGCAAACTAGCAATTCTTATTTAATAAAGTTATTGTATACCAAAATACTGCAAAGAAAGAAATTTCGATATCAATTTAATCAAAGTAATTAGTTTATAAGTTCCTGATAAAAACCAAGCTCGAAAATACATTATGCATGTTCTGTGCCCCATTTCCTACAGATACCAATAGAGTATGTAGAGCTTCATAACTGCCTTCATTCAGTGGACATCTCTACGCCGGCTGTTAGGACCATTTCGGGCCTGACCCTTACCTCAAGGATTCAAGTAAAAGTGCTAGTGGTTAGTCTAACCAACAGAAAAATAACCGAAAACGAGTACATTGCTATTGTGGATTATTCCTCAAAGTGTGAATCATTGCGTGAACTACGGTAAGATATTTAGAATCCTATTTAGAAATGAAAAGTACTAAAATCGGTCTCTACTTTTATGGTAACCTGTTCAGGTATCTATCCTTAAATTACAGTTATCGTCTTAACTCATGTTATCAGGATTCTTGCAACACGGTAGAAATGTAGCTTGAAATTTTGTAGCATTTTCAAAGCTAATTATGCAGTAAGTGAATTAAGGGAAATTATATTTTTGTGTAATCATAAAGCCAAAATGAAGTTAACCCCTCAAAGGTATCTTTCTTGAGATACCATGCGTTACGATGTTTTCACAATTTGACCTCTGGTGACCTCACATGTGCATTGTCCTTCATCAAAAGCAATTGGGTCTTGTAAACAACGTGGGTCGTCCACCTGCTGCCTATTTGAACTCCCAGAGTTACAAATCAGGTTTTCACAGTTTGACCTCTTTTGACCACAAATGACCTTTGAGCACCACCAACACAGTTCAATTATTGAACGCAATATGGAGTAATTTACATGCTTACTATGAGATCCGTCAACTGGTCCAGTTGTCTAAACTGGCCCAGCCGGTTTCCAGCCAAACTGGTCATAACTGTTTTGAGATGCATGGTCTCAACTGGCCTAACTGGTTCCAAATGGTCCAGCTGAATGACGACTTACATTGTACAGTACTAGTACCTATTTTATAGACTACTAATATAAACTTTTCTCAACTAATAAGGAAGTTCAATTCAAGTTCCAATTTCAAGCTATACAGACTATTCTAAAATGCTGTCAAGTGATTTAATATTAATTAAACATCTAATATTATCATCAAATTCAAATTAAAGAGAAACTTGTATCATAAGAAAAAACATTTAAGAACCTTAGAAATATAAAAAGAAAGAGAAAATTGAGAGGTAAGAGTTAATTTAAGTAAACTGTTTAGTCGTCGAATCTCTCTTACGACGGTATTCAAGGTCGAACAAAGAAAGGGGACTTGCACACATGCTAGCGAGAAATTTAGCACAACTTGCTGTTTGATTCAAACCTGCACAACTCTAACCGTAAACTGAAGGAATGATCTACGAATATCACACTCATCCGCCGTTTTACTTTTTCCTCATTTACTTTTTCCTCATAGAAAACAAGGTTTTATCCTAGGTAGGAAAAGTCATAAGCATCATTCTTTCATATTATGAGAAAGGTTTGTCCATGTAAAAAAATAAATTCCACATTTTAAGAACGAAAATCAAAGTGGCACAAAGTGCAGCAAAGGGATGTTAGATGGAGGAGTTTTGGTAAATTAATTCACGAAAATTATAGGGGGAAGGGAGAGGAGATACAATGGAGTGGGTATAGTAAATTTAGAAGGATGTGTCTTTGGGGTCTAACAAGTACCACCAAAAAACTGAAAAGTTCTATTGGTAGGGTACTAAAGGGAATAAAGATACAGGAAGTGACAGAAATTAGAAGGTGATGGGGAAGGGGCAAATGAAGAAGGGGTAAAATGGGGGAGGTGGCGTTTAAAAGATGGAAAGTAAAGGGAGACTTTTCTCATAACCAATATGTACATATTTTGTATAACCTTTGCTAGGGTTATGGGGTGGAGAAGATGAATTTGTCAGGGGAAATGAGGAAATTATCCCTCTATCACTTTTAGGTAAACACATCTAATTGTATAAATTAAATGATGATTTTATTATGTAAAGCGTAGAGCGTTTACTTATTCCCTTTTCATGTTCCACCAAGGCAATGGGATCCCGCTACACCAACAGAAGTCCTGTTGATTCCCGTAGAATACCCGCTTTTAAATTAAAAAACATATGAGGCCATACGAATGTCCCATAGAAATCAATGGGCTAATAAGTAAAGAGTCCCATACATTTTTTTTTGGTCCCATTCCTCCCTATTTCGAAATTCTTATAAGACTTAACGGGACTCTATTGGAATGTCTTACCGGATAAAGTCCAGTTAAGACAGTTGGAGTCAGTTGAAATTTCCAAATGAAGTCAACTGGAATACAAATACAAGCCAGACGGTACTGTTTCATTTCCAGTTGAAAAGCACTTGAAACAGATAAGACCAGTTAGATTGGATCACAGCAAAGACCAGTTGGTCCCTATTGGAAAGTCCAACTAAATCACAGCAAAGACCAGTTTAGAAGTGATACATATCTACTTGAAACATTTGGAAACAGACGGAAACAGTACGAAAGCAGGTGGATGCAGTTGAGACCTGTTGAAAACAGTTAGGACGAGTTCAGTCCAGACTTCCAACTGGTTTCAACTGGAATTGTCTTCAAGGAAACATAACGCAGCGACATTACAAGTGTAAAAAGCATTCATGTATCCTAACGTGAGATCTGGTGTTTCAAAGGTTTTCAGTGTTTGACTCTGGTTACCTTAAATGACCTCTGACCTCCCTAAAAACAATACGATTCTTCATCTAAATATAAACTAACATAAAAGAAACTGATAAGTGTTGTGGGAATCGAACCCGGCCGTCAAAATTTAAAATCAAGCACTTCCCACTACGCCATCACCACACACGCTAAATGTTTACTGTTTTTAGTTATAGCTATGGTCACAAAATCCTTCACAGAAGTCCATAATTGGAAAAATAAAATTTGATTTACTGACAAATTCATGCTCGTGAAAATCTATATGTCGTTCCCTCCTTTTTCGTCGGCTAGGTAGGCACACAATGTTGAGGTACAGCTAACTGTCTATTCTTGAGATAACGTGATTACGAGCAATTGTATTCGTCATTTCACGTCTCGTAACCTCAGTTGACCTTGAACGCCACCAAAACCAATAGATATCTTTTTCTTATTATGACAAATCTATGTACCAAGTCTGAAAAGCATCCATCATCCCCTTCTTGATATATCGCATTTATAAACTTCTCAGTTTTTGACCTCAGGGAAGTTCTCCCATGTGGGACAGCCCACGGGGGCATTGTCATAGTCGGAAGGTGAACCCTATTGTTTTTGGTAGAGGTCAAAAGTTAACTGAGGCCACCGAAAGTGAAACTTCAAAAGCCTTCAACAATTGCTTTTAAACACAATATCTAAGGATAGAAATTATGGATACTTTGCCCTGTTGTTTTTTGGCACAGGTTAGTGGTCATGTCAGGTCATTAGAGGTCAACAACCCAAAACGTTGCAAACACAAAAGCCATCAGGTAAAGAGCATGGATACTGTTAATTGGTGGTATGTAGATGCGTTATAGTCAGATGATAAACTTATTGTTTTGGTAGAGATCAAAGGTTATCTAAGGTCACTGGAGGTTACACTTCAAAAGCCTAGGAAATTGCACGTTAACATGATACTTCAAGGTAGGAATGATGGACACTTTTTACATTTGTCATATGTAATATTCATATTGAGAGGAAAGAACCTGCTGTTTAGGCAGAGGTCAGAGGTGATGTACGGTCATCAGAGGCCAAAATGTGCAACCTCATAAACACAATGTCTCAAGATAACATACTTTTCATACTTAGTGTATAAATTTATTATATTGAGAGAAAGGACTCGAATATGTATGGTAAAGGTCAGATGTCATATGAAGTCACCACCTGTCAAAAACACAAACATTGCAAACACGATATCTAACGATAGGAAGCATAGCTATTTTACATACTTGGATACGTCATAGTCAAGAGATGATCCCTTATCTATGGCAGAGGTCAAACGTTATCTGGAAATTGCTTGAAAGCGCTACAGCTCAAGGTAGGAAAACTGGATAATTTTCATAAAAATATAACAATAATAAATTAGGCTTCTATAGCGTCAGTCAGTTCCAAGAGTTACTGCTCAAGGCCCTTTACAAGGAAACAAAAGGTTCAACTAATATAAGCAGTACTGAACAAATGAGTCTTAAGAAAACTCTTAAAACAGAAGGTTTAGAGCAAGTTCGTAAGTCATCTGGTAACCTGTTCCATAAAGACGATGCACAGTACTGAAAACTTCTACAGGTATAGGTTTTTAGGCGTAGTTTTGGTATTTGATTTGCAAGAGGATGGACGTGTGCTAGTTGGAATATATTGCAAGAGAAGTTGTGATAGGTACTTTGTGGCAGGTATGTAGGTTTGTCAAAATCAGTTACATAGCTGATGAAGTTGGTTGCTCTCCTGGTTTGATCACCCCAGTGCAGACCAGTTTAATGATGACTTTGCCTGCTTTTATTAAAGCTCAACGCGTTTTTTGAAGCCATTTAGCTCAGTTCTCCTTTTTCAATATCGAAGGCTCTCTGATGACTTCTCATTAAGTCTTTTCTCAGTTCAAGGTCGTTTCTCTGTGACTCTGTTACTCTAGGTGTTTGAGGTTTTAAATTTGCCTTCAGTGGGAATAAGCTCGAAGGGATATTCTTATGGAGCACTGGGAGCTAAAGTTGTGACAATTTGAAACCCTGGAATGTGTTAGAAGTACTTAAAATATCTTCAGAGGCAAAAAATCACTAGTACTTTTACATTTCTGGTTAAATTTAAATTCGAAATGATACAAGGCTGGATTTGATGCATGTCAAATTTACAGCATGAAAATGATTTCTTTTTTCAACAAGCATTTATTCATTTTGTTCAAACAGAGAAGAGAAGCAGCGATGTAGGAAGATTTGGTATATTTTAAGGAAACAGTAAAAATTAGCTTCACCGAACAAATATATTTCCAAGGAGTGTTTTGCAATTGTCAAGTGAAGGAACGCACTTGATGGAGAAACTAGTATTTGCAATTAAAATAATGACCTTCAACTAATTTCTTCAAAAGGACCTTCCAAAATAATTTTTAATAATCTGCTAAATCAGTTTCCCTTAAGTTATCACATAGGTCAGAGACATTGCTTGTGTTTATAGTTTTACATCTGAAAATTGGGAAAGAAGGTAGAAAGTAGGGGGTTTTCTTATTTTCTTGTAATGTGTTGCATTATTAAACTCGTTTCACTAGATGTAGAGTTTTGTCAGTATGGATAAATTGTAAGACGTCGGATGTATCTCAAAGATGTTATTCAAATATTTTGAATCCTCCATTGAATTAAGCAAACTGAGCTTTCTGTTCTCTTTAAGAATTTGGGGAAGTGCACCTCCGATTTCTTTCAAACTCGGGCCTTACCTGTCTATACTCAGTTCAAGAAACGTTTCAAGTGAGTACAAAATTTGTTATCTCTCTTTCCTATTTTGTTCCATGTTGCACACGTTCTACACATCGTGAGATGGTTTTAAAAAATCCTGCTGTTTCTTTCTGATTCTGGGAGATCTTGAATTAACACCCACCGCCCTAAACTAAGTCGACTGTCACACATTATTTCACCGCTGCAGTATTCTTTCGGTCAAGCAAAACTTTAAGGGTTGTTTTCCTTTGTGAACCATAAAGACAGGTTCCGTATTATTAAAACAGTTAATTGCGTTTTTGACATAAATGATTTATCAAAATTAGTGAACTGAAAGCCTCAAGAGAACTGATGTTACCCTTACAGGCTACCGTATTCAATTTCAAGATTAGTTTAGAGTGGGTTGATTTGATATTTTTCCGAATGCATATTGAGAACACTTGTTCTCCTTATTTTAAGTAAGTTAAACAAAATTAATGTTCCAATTAAGTGATTTTGTAGAGTATTAATGTTGGTCAACATGCATATTTTACTGTATCTTGTATGCAGGTGTATTTCTGTAAAATATGGTTATTAGGGTGATTTTTTCGCACACTATGTTTTTTAATCAACTGGCAAGAAACTTCACTTATCGTCCCAAGTCAACGTTATTATGTCTGAGCAAATTACTCCACGGCTCAGGAATATGATATGGACTATGTTTTCAACACATTCTACAAGCTAATACAATGCAAATAACCGGGTGGGGGAGGTGGTACAAGACCTAAATTCTCGTGTAAGATAAACACCTTGGTGTTCAAGTCATGTCTATTTGAATAAGGCGAAAGGCTTCCTCACTAAAAGTCCTGGTCTGCTGTACAATTTACTTTAAATTTCCGTTTGAACACCCCACCATATCACCGTCAAGTAATACGATTAGCAGGGAATCTTATTCCGAAGCCCAGTAGCTACCAAAAAATAATGGACGTGGTTCCGTACATATTGCTACATTCATTAATACATTTACATAACCAAAAACCGGTAAGAATGAAATAAAAATTTCGTTTTAGATGAACCCAGGGAGAAGGAAGCCCTCTAATACCTCCAATGAAGTTTAATAAAATGCTACGCTCTAACAAGTTCTTTCAATTAGTTCCTGTGATTCAAACATTTTCACACACAAAAAAAAATAATTAGGGTGTAAAGATCACCTTAAACGACGAATGATGACCAGCTCCGAAAATAAGAAAATTGCTCACAGTTTATTATGGATGTTGTGTAAGAGAAGAGAAGTGTCCCGTTTTCAACAATCTGCGTTTTGCTACGAATAGAAAGTATTAGCCCTTAAAAACTGACGAGAGCAAGGGCTTAACGAGCTCATAGTATGACGGCTACATAGAATATGGTTTTGTGGTATACTATACTATCAAACTAGTTACACTGACATCTGACTATCCTTCAACTATTCTACAGTTTCTCTTTCAAGATGTCTGAACTCCCCTTTGCTTATAAGAAATCCCTGATAAGAAACAACAAAGTTCCCGATGTCTTATTTTACTTATGTCCATCAAAATCTTAGAACTAAAATATTCTTTCAAAAGGTTCTGACGTAACTTTCCCCCAATTGGAACAAATGACTCCGAAAACCCTGTGTAGAAATTGTTCGGTACATCTATCAAGTTCAACAACATTCACAAATATTTACAAAAATGTTCTAAAATTATGTTCAATGACATTAAATGTGTGACTTAATATAACCTAGCACCTAAATATATAAAAATCCAGCGTGATTTAGAATTTGATCTCCGTGGTAGCAATTATGTAATTTATTCTTTAATGAGACCTTTAAACCCATACATGACTTTCAAGCATGCCTGTCAAGAATAATCATTTTATCTTTGTACTATCATACAGGTGTACAACTAGTACAAAACATATCCACCAAGCCGTTTAACTTACCCCACAGGGGATAAAAGACCTTCTTTGCACCTTTACTTACATCAACTGATAACAGGGTCCTCTATAGCATGATATCCCAACAGGAGATGAAGCTATAACTACATTTCACACCGACTTAATTTGTATGTATCATGCTAAATATATACTGATGTCCACTCAAGAAAATTTAACTTGCATTTAATTGTATGATTAAAGTTAAGGTGTATGGCTCGCCCGTGGCTCTTCGCCAGAGAGTCAGGGGACTTTTGAAAAAAAAAGTTGAATCTACGCTCGCATTCTTTGCGATGCTAAACAACCTTCTGTTAGCCTGCATTACTTGTATGACATGGCCCTAAAAGAACACCAGCACTTATGTTGTTGCCGTATTCGTAAGATAATAAGAGTACTGATATATTCACGTGCTGGTGGGGCTGTAGTGAGTAGTAAGGTATGAAGTACTGCCTTGTTGCCAAATTGTATAAAATCATAAATCGTATAAATAAGAAGATATGATACATACTGAAGCATAAAAAAACGGTAAATTGGCTGTCATGTTTATTCTGTCATCGCTCCGTAAGGAGAATGAGATCGTGAAACCTAGTTAGTTTGCCAGTTGAACCACGTACGGCAATGTCATGCAATAGCAACATTTGCCTTGAATGGTTACTTTTCCCGAGTTACTTATCTCAGGGGCTAACCATGGTAGGGTAACCCAGGGTGACCGGATATCCATGACTGAGAGAGGGGTCAGAACGTGTCCTTGTGTGAGTATGTGCGTGTGCGTGTGGGTGGATGTGCATGTCCACTTTTTCGTTCACAAATATCTCCCAAATGGCAGAGCCAATTTTCTTTCAACTGTGGAGAGATATACTACACAATGTTTGTGGAGATCGTTGTTTTGCTGTGATTTCCAATAGAGGTGCTTCACAAATACATGTGGCAACGACAGAATCAGTTATATTGGAAGTCAAACTTATAACTCTCAACACGGTCCCTTAGTACAAAAGTGTTGATTAAAGCCTCATATGTTTAGCCCTGGCCTTCATTTTAAGGAATGTTTCCTTGTTGATGGCGAAACTTTGTTTCATAATCGTCAGGGAAAATCACAGGTCTACAGTTTTGGTATCGATTTCCAACAAATGTATAACGTAGAGCTAAACTGATTCCTACAACTCATCAGACAAAATATTTAACTCGTGAGTCCACATACTAAAATAAGCAGTGTTTACTTCGTATCCTGTGAGCGAATAAAGAAGTAACGATAGAGCAAGTTTTCCCAATTGATCGTTACCAAAAGTTTAAGCCAAACACAGTTAGCTGACCCTCTGGGCTACACATGTTCGTTCGTACAATTGAGCGCTCATAGTTTAATTCAGAAAATATTCTTTGAAAACAAGCAGCAAAACATTTTACGCTTTAACGGAAACTTTGTGAGCACAGTGTACTTCTTACGCTACGCCTGACGTCCGAAGAAGACGTACAAGTACACCTAAGTCCATTGTCGCGTTACGTGAAGAACCTCTACAGGAAACATTACACTGACATGAAACTTTTTACGCACGTTTGGAATCTATGGTACTACCAAAATATGAGGTTGCCATGAAACCTGAGGTCAAGGAAACATGATGGAAGAACGAGATCATATTATAATTGCAAAATAGTGTTCAAAACTTCTCTTAGTAGTCTTAACCCGCTTTTTTACTCTTGTTGGGTGGGTACCTCAGAAACTGTGTCTTTCAGAACCTCGAAAGTAAAGTTCCAACGTTGGAGTTCAAAGGTCAGAACTCAAAGGCCAGAGGTAAAATAGGAAGAAAGTTGAATAGGAAGATAGTTAAAAGTTTGCTATGAATCAGGGGGAAACATTGATTTGACGCGAAACCTTGACAGGTATGGAAATATCAGGTACTACCAAAATATATCGTTTTCATGGAATCCGATGTAAAAGGGTCACCATGTTTGAGTTCAGTTGTATATATGAAGGGGAATTACTGGTCAAGACTTCTCGCAAAAGGATTAGCCGATTGCTTACGCTCGGTAGGATATGAATCAAAGTGTACACAGACCCAGGATCTAATTATCTGAGGTCAAAGTTGTATTATTATAACTTGGTTTGGCAATAAATCCAATGAAAAACAACATTTTTAAGAAAAATTCACAGATAATTAGAAAGCAACATCCTATCAGTAATTTGGTAGCCATTGGAAGTGAGGTCAACTGTAAAATGATC